>LR749654.1:1192497-1436204 GCA_902729485.2 Mus minutoides | reverse complement strand
CTGGCGCAGATGTGTGTTCCTCTTACCAGTGGTCCGGAGATTGCAGTGGTCCGGATCGCTGGGAGAGCTGGAAACCTGGGTGGGTGCACGGCCCCCAGGCCTTGCGCCCTGCGCTGGAGCGGAGCGAGGTGGGCCGGAAGGGAAGGAGTCTGCTCTCCGCCCCCCGCCTGTCTATCTCCCTCTGCAGACTCAAGTCCCAGGAGTTTGGACTGGAGCAGATGTGTGTTCCTCTTACTGGTGGTCAGGATCGCTGGGAGAGCTGGAAACCTGGGTGGGTGCACGGCCCCCAGGCCTTGCGCCCTGCGCTGGAGCGGAGCGGTGTGGGCCCTAGGTCTTTGATTTTAAATCTTTTTTTTTTTCCATGTGGGAATCCTATTTTAGTACCATTATTTCAAGATAATTTCTTTCTTCCAGTTTATGTCTGAAGAATCTTTGTCACATAGTAAATTGCTGAAGTTAAGTGTAGTCATGTTTGGTCATTCTATTTTTGTTCCATTGTACTGTTTATGGTTTTGTGCTACTACAATATTTTTGGCCACTATGATTCTGTAATATATCTGAAGATCTGTAATGGAATCCCTTCAGCATGGTTACTTTTGCTCAGGATTTTTGTGGCTATATGGGGTATATTTTTATTCCTTATAAATTTTAGGTTACTTAAAAAAAATCTATTTCTGCAAAAATGAGACAGGGACTTTGATTGAGATTGCTTTGAATTAGTAAAAATCTTTTGTTAGAATGGTCATTTTGTGATATTAATTCTATCTACTTATTAGCATGAGAGGTTATGGGAAAGAATTCTGGGGGTGTGACAGTGAGCATAAGGTTCATTTGTGGGAATACATGGAAACCTACTTGAGTAGAAACTTCTTAAAGTATGTAGATATATAAGAGAAATCTAAATGAAATCACAAAATAATGAGGGAGGTTGTCCCAACAAGACATTTAGAACTACCAGTGACATGAATGGGTTACATCTAAGTGGCTCCATGTAAATCCCCAAACAACACAGATGATTGCCGAGGCTAGGTTGCTTTTTGTAAACTGATGGTAAGGTTCTATTACCAAAGACAATACCTTCATATACCATTGAATATGAATAAGTCATGTTGATGCCTGACAGGAGGCTTCACCCTTATTGACTAATGTTCATGGTACTATAAGATAATATGTAAGCTACAGAGGAGAAAGGTAATCACCAATCAGTTACATATCCTATAATCTACAATGCTGATTGGTTTGTATAATACACCAGTGGAGCAGTGGCAAAAAATTGTGGGACTAACTCACTGCTTTTATTTGTATCCTATATGTAAGATAGATTCCATGTATGACACTGCTTGCTTAGCCAAGATCACGGGACAAGATAATTTGTGGATATAGAGCAAACAAAATACTACTCTATTGTTAATAGACCATTGCAATTAAATTACCTCTACAGACCTTGTGCTATACCCATAGATCAGAGTCTTACATGGCAAGTTTCAGAGAAACTTCCTTCTGCAGGCAATGGAGAATATTACAGCAGTCCACAACTGAATGATGTTCTGAGAGCAAGCCTTTGGAATATACTGTCTTAAATGGAATATCTTCATCAAATTCTTCCCCTCAGGGCTCATGGAGCTATGCAGAAGAGGAAGTTGAAAGATTGTAATGAACAATAGAAATGGAAGACACAAAAGAACCAGTGAGAATTCAGACTCAACAGGACTGAAGCATAAAAACTGTGGCATCATAAACAAGGTCTGCAGAGATCCAAATCAAATCATTTCCAGCACTGAGAAAGATGCTGTGAGATCACTGAACAGGACCACTCTGTGGGTAGGAAGAACGATTTATTGAGGATCACACTGCCAAGGCTATCTTTCAGGGTTGAGGAGGAGAGAATCTAACTGGTTGAAAGACATGTTGACTCATTTTGACAGTCAACAGGATGGGCTGGGGGTCTGCGATATGATACAGGCTGTTTGAGTTGGCCAGGAACTGGATGCCCTGCCCGAAGAAGCAAGGTCTGTGGTAAATTGAAACTTGTCCTCTGAGATTCATGAAGAATGCTGAATTTAGGCTTCTGTTTACCTAATAAGAAGTTCCTTGTTACCTAGTTAGAATCATTCTGTTTAGGCCATTTTCAGTAGCACTGTCATTTGGGGGAGACTACAAAGAACCTAAAAGATAGGTGCCCCCAATCCTCTTTCAGATGCTATCTTGAAATCTCAACTGCTAACAAAGGAAAAATTAAGTTTCTCCAATGAAGTTTCACTGTATATACAAAGTACAATTAAAGGCAGGCTACATGTCTACTATTGGATGGAAAGGCCAAGAGGAAATCAATGGCATTTTGGGGAGATTTTATTTTATTTTATTTTATTTTATTTTATTTTATTTTATTTTTTCATCATGCTCCATTTTGAACATTTTTTACCTTACTGTTGTTTTGATTAAACATTATGACTTGTATTTTTGTGTTTTTATGGTTTTGATGTGGATGTTTGTAGGTGTCTCTGTGCATGCATGCTTCTAATACTTTTCCTTTCTCCTTTTCCTTTGTACATTTAGCTTTATTTTGCTTTGATTATTTTTCTTTACATTTATTTATATTTTCTCCTGTTCTTCAAAGTAAAAGAGAAAGAACGAATAGAGTTGGAAGGGTGAGGAGATAGAGAGTATCTGGACAGAGATCAAGGAGGAGGAACAATGTTCAGAATATATTTAAAATAATATTTATTTTCAATTAAAATACTGAAAGCTAAGAAAAAGTTGCCTCTAAAATATCATTGTTTTTCTTTTCTTGCAGGGTGCAGAGAAATACTTTTTTTTTATTTGAATTATTTATGCTTGTAGTTTTCAGTGTTCTCCCATATTTCAGGAGATGGAAATATTGCCTTTAGAAGAGAGAAACCCCTGATAACTGAAACTCTCAGAATGTCCACGATTTACTAGAATTAAGTCTCCAGATACCACACTCGAAGCTTGATTGTAGTCTTCTTCTAGCTAGCATGCTACTCATACATGTTATGTTCATGCAGGTCAGATGAGGACCTAGGTGTTATACTGCACAGAGAGACAAGTGGCACCTCAGCCACATCATCCTGTAAGTCCCAAGGTGAGCCATGTGTAGCTGCCATTGAGAAATCAGGAATGATTTCCTGACCTCTCCCAGTAGTTAAGCCTTTTGAAACAACCTGAGAAGGAGAATAAAGTCAAACCAGTTGAGACAGTGAAAGATTCCGCAAGGTCGAGGTCATGTGACCACACATACCTCACTCTGCCTTAGAGGTTAAATTCCTTTGCAGTGATCCAAGTCCTTAGGAATATCTGTTACTAAACTTAGACATCAATGAAGATGCTAGTGAGAGGCTTAGACAACACCAAATATCTATAGGATGTATGTGTTCAAGTACTGACTATAAGAAAAAACATAAACCCTAAGAAAGATTAAAAAATTCATCATGACTACATTAACATTATGGATTAAAAGAAAAAAGTGGAACAAAGCTGCATTGTCATGGCAGCTAAAGGTTGTAATATATATATTAGGGAAAATCATAACCAAAGAGCAGAATGTCATTCATCTAAGAACAAATTTGAGAGCAAGTGGGAAAATGCTTCAGGTGAATTCACGTAGCACCAAAGAGTCACGTCATAAGGGTCTTGACTTCTGTTAAGTGATTTACAGCCCTGAACAAGTCTTTGCTAATGACTCTGTGATAGTTATACTTTTGAGTGCTGAGTCTTTTATTGCATCTGATGCTGCAGCATAATAAATCAATGATCAAGGGGCTTTAGAGAATCTGTTTTGAGTTAGAACATTGGGCATGTGTAACTATTTGATGTAGTTTTTAAGTCATTATGATATTCAGACATGCAGACAGATGATAGACAGATGAATATAGACTATAGGACAGAGAGGATCATGCATCTCTATAGGAAATACTCTACACATTTATAAATGTCCATTTTTCTCTGCTGTATTTTATTTGTGCTTGTCACTCTCATGTACAGGAGGCTCGTGTTATTCCCAAGACTTGGGAACTCAGAGTTCATTAGCATTTAGTTTGCCTTTTC
Organism: Mus minutoides; assembly: GCA_902729485.2. Lineage (NCBI taxonomy): Eukaryota > Metazoa > Chordata > Mammalia > Rodentia > Muridae > Mus > Mus minutoides. The sequence continues at coordinate 1,432,139 of LR749654.1, read as the reverse complement.
TTTGCTTCTTATCATTGCCATATTTTAGATATATAGTGATATCAAAGCATGATTTATTACAATCATATAATTCTATAATGAATCATAACTATCCCTATTAAATCCTGAAAAGAAAACAAAATTCAACATATTATGTTTATATATTGCTTATGGATATATATACTACAAATAAATCAGAGACATACAGAAGAAACAGGTCTAACAGTGACAGAATGACATCCATCTCGAATATTAATGAGTGATTCCTTTTAGCATAACCTTCCTACTTTCATTCATGGATATTATGAATTAGCTGTTTTGTCAGACAATACTTCACAGCATATGGTCTGTTGCTGTGTTTCTTATAGGTGAACAACATCATTCCCTCCACACAATGAGAATCTTTTTCCTAATTTTTTTTCTTAATAATGTGCCATGTATGACCTCACAAGTAATAGCATACAATTTCTATGAGAGAGATGTCCTGATCTCCCCAGAATATCCACAAATACTGAAATATTAAAGATAAGAGTAACATATTCCTATAGGATGCTTAGATGTAAATTCTTAAAATATCTAATATAAAAATATTTACCAAGACAAAAGATAGCTACAGAGATAAGGATATCTAGTCTCTCTGATAATTATGTTATTAATGCATATTATATTTGAAATATTCTATTATCTGTGAGATATTTTAAAACATGTTTTTTATTGAATATTTCTATCTTCATTTAATTTTCTTTTCAAAGATAATGTTCTTATTTTCTGATTGTATGTTTATGTGTGTGTCTTTGTGTGTCTGTGTCTACATCTGTGTGTATTGTGTGTGTTTGTCTGGTTTTTTTGTCTGTATGTGTGTATGTGCAAGCCCAATATGCATTCTTCACTGATGAGCAATTTTTCAAATGTTTTGTTTCAATAGCATATTACTCACCCCATACTTAGCACTTTGCACATATGTCTATTGGAAACCATATAACAGGATGCTCTATTTCTGTGAGACATCTTTATCTGGGTCTTGAAATTACACTGATTTTCATATATTCCCATATACATTCTCCTTAATATTCCATGGTAATGGATTAATGGAAAATGACACAGGTTAAATAGCCTTTGAGAACCACATCTCAAAATGTCTTGATGCTGAGTCAGATGCACCGTGCAGACAGAATTTTACTGCTGTAGATGTCTAAAGTGTACCCACATAGGCACATCTGGCAAAGTACATGTATGGAAGCAGACATACAAGAAACATCTAGGTTTTCTTAGTTCAATGTGGGCTACAATTTGCACACATCATAGTAAATTCTAGCAGAAAAATTGTATGATGGAGAAAAAGGCTGCTACCTAATGCTGATAGTCTGTAGGAATGACAGCTTTAAGGATCTAGGAATCCAATTCCCCAGTTCATACTTCAGTCATGCTCGAAGATAGATGCAGCACGCCTTGACATCAAGGAGGAAAGGTTGTGACTAATATCTCTTCGTCATCAGTTAAAAAAAAATCATGTGGGTGTCAGGATGCATGGTGTCTGATGTCTAGCCATTATCTTACAGGCTGTGACAGACACTGGGATCAGAATAAAAGGACTGATGCACAGAGGACCTCCATCCTCTCCATTAACACCGATCTTGTGCTGTCCATAGTCTTGGTAAGTGTCCACAGGAGGTAAGAGCAGAGACTTCAGAGGGCAGCCAGACTAGAACTGGACAGGATACTGGGAAGCCTTGAGACCACAATTACAGATCATAAAATATGTTGAAATGTGAGGGGCAAGGCAATGGCAGGTTTGATGCAAGCATGCCACAGCCTTGATTTTGAGAAATACTGGAAAGATTTAGGTATTCTGGCAATGGAGAAAACAAACATTCAGTGTATTTAACTGCTTAGAGTGGGACGTTCAAGCACAGAGAACTGTGTTGGACAGGTTTCTAGGGCAAGTTGGCTTCTGAAGAAATTTTCTTCCCTCCCCGGCCAATGAAGAGCTAGAGAAATGAAAGTCAACAGGGTCTCACTTTGTCTTGGGAAGAATATCCCTTTTTCTGGGATCTGCTCACATACTTATCTCATCAAAAGGACACTACCAAGATGACATTGACCTTGCCTCCCTTAGATTGAGCAGGTGGTAATTTGGATACATCTGAACTCTAGCCTCACAGCAGGAACCAGTGTTCCCATGTCAGGTGTGAACAGGGTTTACTTATTGTCTGTCAGAGGATGATCTTATTTCCTAAGAGTGTTCGAAGGTCACTTGAAATACTGACCTTAAACTAAAATCATCTTCAATTAATGATTGTGCTGTATAATTAGTCATCTCTGAAATAGTATATGTACTGGTGTATGTCTGAATAGAAGACCTTTTAAAATGTCACTAGACATTGATTTAGTGCCGCTGGATTTCAGGTAACAGAATCTTATGTGCTTGTGTTTCTAATCTTTAAAGACATGACGAACAGGTTGTGAGAACTAATGGAATGACTGTAGATGGTGTTTCTATGATTATCAGTGATACTTTTTAGCAGGGTGGGGCAGGATGGGACAGGTGGTCACAGTGTCTGGTGACTGACATATGTGTGACTCTCTTCCAGCTCCTGAAAACCCACAACTGAGATGTCCTGCCAGCAGAGCCAGCAGCAGTGCCAGCCCCCTCCCAAGTGCCCTCCCAAGTGCCAGACCCCAAAGTGCCCTCCAAAATGCCCCCCTAAGTGTCCTCCCAAGTGTCCCCCTAAGTGTCCTCCCAAGTGCCCCCCTGTGTCTTCCTGCTGTAGCCTGGGTTCTGGGGGCTGCTGTGGCTCCAGCTCTGGGGGCTGCTGTAGTTCTGGGGGTGGAGGCTGTTGCCTGAGCCACCACAGACCTCACAGATCTCTTAGTCGCCATCGCCACAGCTCTGGATGCTGTAGCAGTGGTGGCAGCAGTGGCTGCTGTGGCAGCAGTGGTGGCAGCAGTGGCTGCTGTGGCAGCAATGGTGGCAGCAGTGGCTGCTGTGGCAGCAGTGGTGGCAGCAGTGGCTGCTGTGGCAGTAGCCAGCAGTCTGGGGACTGCTGTTGACTGGGTGAAGAAGACTTCAGACAAATGGTACAGGAGGAGCACATGCTCAGAAGACTCACCAATGCCTGATTCTCTCTCCTCCTACTTCCCTCCTGGCCCTGCCCTCTTAAATGCTGAAATCTCCAGTGAAATGTTCTGCATTCTGTTCAGGTGATAACAATGTCCCTTTGCATATTTGTTAATAATAAAAAATAAGCGTGGACAACCATCCGTGAAGTGACCATTGTTTTTATTTTTTCTTGGTATCTTCCTGATTCCTATCCCTTGGTCATCTTTTCCTGCTAAAAGAGCACTGCACCTAGAGCTACTGTCATCTTTTAGCTATGTGTGCTTCCTATTACTTTATACCAACTGCGGTACTGTGTTTGTAAGACCTTTCTTGATTTCTTAACAGTAAAGATAATGTGAGAACTTTAGAAATAGCAATCACTCCTACAATTATGAAGCAGAGAGACAAACTAAATATCAATGGAGTTGAAGTTATATGTCTACTATTAGACACTAATTAGAAGGACAGTGATTCAACATTAGATGCAATGAGAACAATCAGGACACCATTCAGTCATTTCTTTTTGTACTTAGTTTTTGTTGCTGTCTTGTAAATGAAGTTGTGACCTAAAATGCAGAAAATGACATTTTTATTCATGTCATTTTGCTGCTGTAACTGATGCTGTAGTGTGGGAACTTCTGGCCAGCTGACCATTGGCAGTGCTCTCATTCCTTCCCCTGTTAGTGCCTGCTGAAATCTTCACACATGAGGAGTCATTAGCAGAGAGAGAACTGTTTGTATATGCCTGCTTCCTACTTCTGTGTTTTAACTTAATAAAAGTCACTGTAGTTCTAACAGGATAAATTTTGTGTCTTTGATCTTGTGGTTTCTTTCAGGTCTGCAACTCTGTCTTCTGTCATTAGTAGGACAGAGTGCCAAAAGCCATCTAGGAAAATCTAAACCTAGCAGGTCATTTTCCTAACTGGTCTGTCATAGACTATAAATCTATAAAAGATTTACTTCTTTGGGAAAGTCTGAAGAGATTAAATTTGAAGAAAAATTCCTACTATTCATATGCATTTCCTCTTATAATTAAATATATGATAAACACTAGATGTTGACCCACGCCTTTGAACATATTTCTCCAGACCTACAAAGACACACTATCTTGTAGTGATGCTATATAGACAAATAGAAAATGATTCTATAGAATTTATGATTTGATTCAAATAACTTTAGGAAGAAAGTTTTTAGAGATCGTCTTAGTTGCCTTGTTAGAAAGATGTAATAAAATCAGAATCAAGGATAGAATATGCCCACTCCTCATAATAGTAAGTAAAGGCAACCTTAGAAGAAATACAGTGAGCTTTCATAATTACACTAAAAAAAGAAATAAACTTGAGACAAATTTGTGTTCAAGGAAAAACATTTAGGTCCAAGGATAAATTCATGGGTGTGTTATAAGACAAGGCCATGAAAAAAAAAAACTGTTGCTTTGAACTTATAATGAGCATAATATAATGAAAAACTGCTTTGAACTTGATACAAAATCCTTCTGTAACTCCCCTTTTGTGTAACATTTGATTTCTAATGTAATTTTCTAAAGAATCTTTTGCATAACAGAAAGAAGTAAAGTTGTTAGTTGAATGGTTTGGGGAACTTTGTCCCATCAACCCATCTGTCTGTCTGTCAATCCATCCATCCAAATCTGAATGTTTGTTTATATGTTTGTGTGTAGATATATGTGTGTGTATGTGTGTGTGTATATATATATATATATATATATATATATATATATATATATATATATATATATATATATATATATGCATGCATGAGTACTTGTGGAATTGATTGTGACAGACAGTTGGGCCTGGCTAGAGTGAGGGTGTATGAATCTCTGAATGTATATTTGTTTGTATAAAGGATCTTAATTCTTTCCCTTTCCTTCCTCTCCGGTTCACAAAGATTTAACCAGCTTAGTCAAAGATGCTTCTGGCTGATTCACCAGAGAAAAGAGAACCAGCAATAATTCCTTTTATCTAATTCTCTGCTGCTAAGCAGGATGAGTTAATCACCAGATTTAACACTTATTAAAGCCCAAGTAATAAAGAGTTAATATAGCATTCTTAGTACTTAATGAAGTACAGAACAATAAGAGTTAAGTTTTTAGCACTTAATGAAGCACAGAATAACAAGAAAGAGTTAAGTTCTTTGCACAGAGCAGTAAGAAAAAGTTAAGTTTCCCTAGCACTTATTTAATGATAAAGAGTTCAATAAAGCACAGAGAGTTATAATGCTTAATAATGCACAGAGTTAAAGAGAAAAGAAGCCAGTGATGTTTAACCATAGAATTAGCAACAACATTTTTAGAATCTTTTAGAAGTTATCAGCAAGCATTTAACATAGTTAGAGAGCTAGAAAGCCAGAGACCATAAGTCTCTAAAACTAAGCCCAGAAGATCCAGCAATATACCCAGAAGATGTTCCAACTTGTAATAAGGACACATGCTCCACTATGTTCATAGCAGCCTTATTTATAGTAGCCAGAAGCTGGAAAGAACCCAGATGTCCCTCAACAGAGGAATGGATACAGAAAATGTGGTACATTTATACAATGGAGTACTACTCAGCTATTAAAAACAATGAATTCATGAAATTCTTAGACAAATGGATGGATCTGGAGAATATCATCCTAAGTGAGGTAACCCAACCACAAAAGAGCACACATGATATGCACTCACTGATAAGTGGATATTAGCCCAGAAACTTAGAATACCCAAGATACAATTTGCAAAACACATGAAACTCAAGAAGAAGGAAGACCAAAGTGTGGATACTTTGATCCTTCTTAGAATGGGGAACAAAATACCCATGGAAGGAGTTATAGAGACCAAGTTCAGACCAGAGACTGAAGGCATGGCCATCCAGAAACTGCCCCACCTGGGGTTCCATCCCATAAAAAACCACCAAACCCAAACCCTATTGCAGATTCCAACAAGAGCTTGCTGACAGGAGACTGATATAGCTGTCTCCTGAGAGGCTCTGCCAGTGCCTGACTAATACAGAAGTGGATGCTCACAGTCATCTATTAGATGGAGCACGGGTCCCCAATTAAGGAGCTAGAGAAAGTATCCAAAGAGTTGAAGGTGTTTGCAGACCCCCCAGGAGGAACAACAATATGAACTAACTAGTAATCATAGAGCTCCTTGGGAATAAATCACCAATCAAAGAAAACACATGGAGAGACTCATGGCTCTAGCTGCATATGTAGCAGAGTATGGCCTAGTCTGTCGTCAATGGGAGGAGAGGCCCTTGGTCCTGTGAAGGTTCTATGCTCCAGTATAGGGGAATGCCTGGGCCAGGAAGGGGGAGTGGATGGATTGGGAAGCAGGGGGAGGGGGGAGAGGATAGGGGATTTTTTTTGGGGGGGGGAACTAGGAAAGGGGATAACATTTGAAATGTAAATGAAGAAAATATCTAATTATAAAAAGAATGTCAGAAGTAAAAACCTTACAAATAAAGGATTTATTGATGTAAAACAAAAACAAAACAAAACAAAAACAAAAACAAAAACAAAAGGAAACAAAGTAAGTCTGGATTCCATGAGTCTTTAAAGTTACTTCCTTCCAACACTGTCCTACTTCAGGCCCATTCCAGGTTGGGCAGCTCCTGGCATAAGAGACTTTATCACCATTTCCCCCTGTCACTTCTACCTGAAGGGTCTTTAAAGTACAGTCACTCACCCTATCAGCCCCCAGTGTCTACTTCTCTCTTGCTTTTTCCATATGAAGTTGAGAATTGATCTTTCAAGGTCTGTAAAAAATGTATTAAATATTTGATGGAAATTGCATTGAACCTGTAGACCGATTTGTCTAAGATGGCCATTTTCTCTAGTTAATCCTACCAATCCATAAGCATGGGAGATATACCCATCTTCTATTACCTTCTTCAATTTCCTTCTCCAGGGATATAAGTTTCTTGTGGAATCTATTATATAAACAAACTGAAAGAACAAAAATCATATGATCATCTCATTAGCTACTGGAAACGACTTTGAGAAAATCTAGCACCCCTTTATGACACATATCAGTCTGTAGGTGTCACTGTGGTATGGTGACTCTGATGTCCTTGGTGTATACCTGCAATTAGGGTAACTCAAGGCAATACTTGTTTGAGTTTTGAGGTTCTTTTTCTCCACCATCTTTACCAGCATTTCTTACCATTGATTTTCCTGATAGTGGCCATGATGATTGCTGTGAGCTGGAATCTGAGCATCAGCTTCTTTTCCATGTTCTTGATGGCTAAAAGCAGTAAACATTTTCCATATATTGCTGGTTAATTTTCTTTTGAGTACTGGTTGTTTATTTTCCTTTTTATTAGTTGCATGACTTCATGGTAACCTTTTACTTCTTTTTATAGTCGAGGCACTAAGTCCCTACCAAATATATCCTAACCCACAGTTTTCTTTCATTGTCCTCTCTGCCTCTTTCTTGCTTGTGACATTTGCATAGAATACACTTTGAAGTTAACCTCATTCTTTATCATTCCTTTTTCTAAGAATGAAGTTTGTTTGTTTTTAGAAAGTCCTTGAGTATTTATATACCTTGAAGCATTTTCTCAGTTGTTGCCTTCAGTAATTGAAATTAGAGGGTTTTTTTTGTTTGTTTGTTTGTTTGTTTGTTTTGTAGTGTAAGTGAAACAGGTGTGGTTTTTCTCTTGTCTATGAGGATTTTTAGCTTTCTTATTCCCAGTAACTGAAGACACACTCTCCTCTTCAAAGCATGTTATTGACACTTTCGTAATGATTACATGTCTGTTTCTGTGTAGATTTATCTCAGTGTTTTGAAGCTTGCTTTAGTGGCATACACATTATTTTCTGGCAGTTTTCAGCAGTTTATGCTGTTTAATATAATAATTTTATTCTGGAATATAATTTGAAAATAACTATTGTGATACTTTTGGCATCATGCTTTCTGTGCTTGATTTCTTTGTTGGTGTGGGCATTTTCAAATACCATGTAAAATTTATGCTTTCATTTTTAAATTTCAGATAAAATTTCTATTGTGCTGTATTTGATGAGGATTGAATTGAATTTGTAGAATGCTTTGTATAATATAATTATTTTCACAATATTAATCCTGTTAGTATGTAAATGGGAAGCCTTCCCATCTTTAGTGTTATCTGCAATGCCTTTCTTCAGTGTCATAAAGTATCACTGTAGAATTCTTTTGCCTCCTTGATTTTATTTCATGATATTCCTGGGGTATTCTTTTTAAAGGTTTTACAATGGAAAAAGGACGTTTCCAGAGTTCTTTGACACCATATTTAGTCTTCCTTTATCACAATGCTGTTACTGAACATAGAATACCAAATTTGTAAAACATTGTATACCAACTTTTCTAGAGTTATTTTAGGGCATTTCAACAGTCTCTCTCTCTCTCTCTTTCCCTCTCTGGCTTCCAGCTAAATATTTAAGAGTAGAGAAAGTGAATACCCTTGTTTTATTCTCAAGTTTTAATGAAATAACTTTATTTTCACTTTATTCATTAATGTTCAATAATACCTCCTCTCTTTGATATTCTTGATGGTGGTGGGTCAAGAAAAGTATTTCATTTTTCTGTAGCCCTTTTGGCCACATTGAAAATGAGTATTACAACTCTGTGCCAAAATCTATTCATATACTCTATTGGACTTACAGTTTAGGAATTTTCTCAGAATCCTTGCATCGATGTAATGAAACCAACCATGATGGTACTACTGTTTTAATGCACTTTCCTCCATTCACTTTGTACTGTTTAATGCTGTTGTTATTGTTCAACTCACGTGTAGATAGCCATGCAGGTGAGACTTTATGGGTACAGACTATGGTATTACTAAAGACACATTCTCACAGCAGACTCCCTAATCCGGCCCTTACAAATTTTTCACTTATTGTTCCATGATAGTTGAACCTCAGTTTCTTTTTCTTTTCTTTTCTTTTCTTTTCTTTTCTTTTCTTTTCTTTTCTTTTCTTTTTNGTCACTTTTGGACCTGGGTGTTGTCTTGCCCAGTGGCAGATATGTGGACTAGCTGCCATCTCAGCCACGTCACCCTAGAAATCCCAAGGTGAGCCTGGCATAACTACCTCTGGGTAAATCAGGGATCAGCTCCTGACCTCTCCCAGTAACTAAAGCTGTTGTAAAAACCTGAGCAAGAGAATAAAGTCAGCCCAGTTGATACAATGAATAGCTCTTCAAGGTCATGTGACCATACATACCTCACTCTGTCTCAGAGGTTAGGTTCCTTCAGGGTGATGCAAGTCTTTAGGGATATCTGTTCCTAAGCATAGACATCAATGAAGATGCTAGTCAGAGTCTTATACATCACTAAGTGTCTACAGCATGAATGTGTTCAACTAGGGATTATAAGAAAAAAAAATAGAAATCCCAAACAAGTTTAAGGAATTCATTTTGATTATGTTTAACATCATAGATTAAAAGAAAAAAAGCTATATTTTAAGGCACCTAACATTCTAATATACATTTTATGGAAAATCATGAACAAAGAACCAAAAATCAAATCACTTACCTAAGAACAAATTTGAGAGCAGATAAAAAATATTTCAGATGAAGTAGCATAAAAGGGTGATGTAAAAAAGATCTTTATTTCTCTTAAATGGCATACAGTTCTTAACAAGTCCTTGCTAATGAGTTTGTTGTAGCTCTTTTTGGAGTGCATATAGCACATTAGCTTCTTTTTCTCATATGCAGCAGCACACTGATAATACATCACAGTATATGACTGTTCCTTTATTTTTTATAGGTTATCAAAATCATTCCCTCCATACCATATGAACACCTTTTCTAACTTTCTTCTTAGTAATGTGCCATCTGACATTACCAGTAATCACATTCAGTTTCCATGAGCGATATGTGGTGGCTTCTATAGATTCAGCAATTTTGAAAAATTAAAGGCAGGTATAGAATATTCCTAAAATGAGATGTAAATTCATGAAAAGTCTAATATAAAAATATTTTCTAAGACAAATGAGAAGAAACACACAAAAGTATGAAACATATTCTCTGTGGCAATAACCAATGCTTTATAATTATTAAGGCATCTTTGTTTGCAAAAGTTTGGGTTTCTTTGGGATCTTTTCATACACATTATTTATTTAACATCTCCATCTTCTTTTTTAAAATTATAATGTCTATTTTTTTACTCATTTACTTTACATCCTGCTCACTGATCCTTCCTTTCAGTCCCCACACCATCCTTTCTCCATTCTTCCTACCCTTCTCTTCTGAGCCGGTGTGTGTGGGGGGGGGGCACTGAGTATACCCCTTCCCCACCCTGGCACTCCAAGTATCTGCAGTGCTAGGTTCCTCCTCTCCCACTGAGGCCTTAAAAAGCAACACAGCTAGAAGAACATATCCCTCATTCAGGCAAGAGCTTTTGGGATAACCTCTGTTCCAGTTGTTCAGGACCCACATGGAGAGCAAGCTGGACCTCTGCTCATATCTGCAGGAAGGCCTTGGTCCAGTCCATGTATTTTCTTTTGTTGATGGTTCAGTCTCTGAGAGCTCCGAGGGTCCAGGTTATTTGATTATGTCAGTCTTTCTGTGTATTTCCTATCCCCCTGGTGGCCTGCTATCCTTCTTCCTATTTTTTTTATGAGTCCCCAGTCTCCATTCACTGACTGTGGCTGTATGTATCTGAGTCAGCTCCATTCAATTATTGTTTCTGAGGTAAATATTTTATATTTTAATTGTGTGTTTGTGTGTGTGTTTGTGTGTGTGTGTGTTTTATTCAGTCAGTGTGTATATCCCTGTGTGTTTATGTCTGCATGTTTGTGTGTGTGATTATACCATTGCAGTTAAGAAGAGGGTGTTAAATGCCCCCAATCTAGATTTACAATTGGTCCTGAGCTGCCCCACTTAGATGTTAGGAATCAATCTCAGATCTTTTTCAAGAACTGTGTGTATTCTCCACTGATAAGCTATCACTCAATTAATGTGTTCAAGGAGCATATTACCTACCACATATTTAGCAGTTTGTACATATATCTCCTGGACGCCATATAAGAAAACGTTCTTTTTCTGTGAGACATTTTTATTCATGTCTTGACTGGATATCACTGACTTTCACATATCCCCATACACATTCTCCTGAATGTTCCATGAGAATAGTTTAAGTATGAAATGATACTAGCTCAATAATCTTTCAGAATGACACATCAACATGTCTTGGTGCTAAGCCAGATCCATCATGCAGGGTTTTACTGCTGTAGATGTCTAAAGTAGACCCACATAGCCACAGCTGCAAAAGTACGTGGACGGAGCAGGCATACAAGAAATTTCAACATTTTTTTAGCTTAGCATGTGCTACCAGTTGCACATATCACACAGTAAGAACCATCAGAAAAGGATGATGATGAAATCAGCGGTTCCTAATGCAGATACTCTGTAGGAATTAAGGATCTATCAATTCACTTCCTTATCTCATGCCTAAGTCATGCTCTAATACTGATGCAGCTTGCCTTGCCCACAAAGAAGAAGGCTGATGAGGAATATCTTGTCATGATTGGTCACAAAACCATGTGGCTGTCAGTAGGAAGGGCATCCCATCCTCAGCCACTGTCTCACAGGATGGGACAGAAACCAGGGTCAGAGTGATGGAGAGGGCCCTACCATCCACTCACTGGGTGAGATACACACAGATCTTGTGCTACTCCTTATTTTTGTAAGTCTCCACTGGAATTAAGAGCAAAGACTTTCAGAGTAAAACTAGACTAGAGCTGGACAAGAGAGTGGAAAAGATCCCTAGGCTCTGTGGCTGGAAATGATGGATCACAAAATATAGTAAAGTCTGAGGTATGAGGCAAGGCTGGCTTTGACAGATGCTAGCTACAGCTTTGGTTTGAGAGGCACTAGAAAGCCTTGGTTATTCTGGCTCTGTAGAGCCCAGAGAATCTTCAGTGTTATAGGACAACTTAGGATGCAAAGCTCAACACAGATAACTGTGAATCTGGACTACTTTCTGAGGGGAGGTGGTGCCTCTGTAGAAAATGCTTCCCTTCTCTGACAATGAAGAGCTAGAGCAATGAAAGTCAACAGGGTTTCACGTTATCTTGGGAAGGAGATCCCGTTTCCTGGGATCTGCTCACATACTTATCTCATCAAAAGGACACTACCAAGATGACACTGACCTTGCCTCCCTTAGATTGAGCAGGTGGTAATTTGGATACATCTGAACTCTAGCCTCACAGCAGGAACCAGTGTTCCCATGTCAGGTGTGAACAGGGTTTACTTAGTGTCTGTCAGAGGATGAGCTTATTTCCTAAGGGGTTAGAAGGTCACTTGAAATACTGACCTTAAACTAAAATCACCTTCAATTAATGATTGTGCTGTATAATTAGTCATCTCTGAAATAGTATATGTACTGGTATATGCCTGAATAGAAGACCTTTTAAAATGTCACTAGACATTGATTTAGTGCTGCTGGATTTCAGGTAACAGCATCTTATGTGCTTGTGTTTCTGATGTTTAAAGACATGACGAGCAGGATGTGAGAACTAATGGAATGACTATAGATAGTGTTTCTATGATTATCAGTGATACTTGTTAGCAGGGTGGGGCAGGATGAACAGGTGGCCACAGTGTCTGGTGACTGACATATGTGTGACTCTCTTCCAGTTCCTGAATACCCACAACTGAGATGTCCTGCCAGCAGAGACAGCAGCAGTGCCAGGCCCCTCCAAAGTGCACCCCCAAGTGCCCTCCCAAATGCCAGACCCCAAAGTGCCCTCCAAAATGCCCCCTAAGTGTCCTCCCAAGTGCCCTTCTGTGGCTTCCTGCTGTAGCCTGGGTTCAGGGGGTTGCTGTGGCTCCAGCTCTGAGGGGTTGCTGCAGTTCTGGGGGCTGCTGCAGTTCTGGGGATGGAGGCTGCTGTCTGAGCCATCACAGACCTCGCAGATCTTTCCGTCACCATTGCCATAGCTCTGGGTGCTGTAGCAGTGGTGGCAGCAGTGGCTGCTGTAGCAGCAGTGGTGGAAGCAGTGGCTGCTGTGGCAGTAGCCAGCAGTCTGGGGACTGCTTCTGACCTGGGTAAGGAAGACTTCAGACAAATGAGGCAGGAGGAGCACATGCTCAGAAGACTCCCTACTGCTTGATGCTCTCTCTCCTACTGCTTCCCTCCTTCCCTGCCCTCTGAGGTGCTGAAATCTCCTGAGAAATGTTCTGTGTTCTCCTCAGGAAATGAAAATTTCCCTTTTCCCCTTTGTTACAAATTTTAAAAGTCTTGACAACCATTCTTGACATGAAGATCATTTTTTTCTCTTAGCATCATCCTGATTAACATTCCTTCATCGTCTTTTCCTTCAAAGTAGTGCATGGCACCTAGAGCTATTGTCCTTTTTTACATATATATATGAGCTTCCTATACTTTATACTGTATATCGTATCTGTAAGAAAATCCTTAGTATTTTTAACAGTAATGTCTGTGTGAAAACTTAGAAATGGCAATCACTTCTCACACTCATAAAACAGGGAAACAAACCGAGTGTCTAGGGAATTGAAGATTTATGTCCACTATTAGACATTTATTAGAAGGATGATGATTTCATACTCATATTAAATGAAGATGATCAGGACACCGGTAAGTCATTTCTTTTTTCACTTTTTTTGTTGTTCTCTTATAAGCAAATTTGTGACCTAGAAATGCATGAACATAAATTTTTCATCATGTAATTTTTCTTCTATAACTAATGTGTTACAATGTAAACTTCCCCTCAGCTGATCTTAGGCAGTGCTCTCATTCTTTCCCCTTTGTTAGTGCCTGCTGGAGTCTTGAGAAATGATGAGTTTATTAGTGAAGAGTGAAATATTTGGAAATCTCTTCAGATGCCTGCTCCCTACTTCCATGTTTTAATTTAATGCATGTCACTGCAGTAGTACTAAGACAATTTTCTCTTTGATCTTGAGGTTTCCTTCATGTCTCTAACTGTCTTCTATCATTAGTAGGAAAGAGACTTTGTCATCATTTTCCCATTATAAATTCTACAGGAGTGAACATAAAGTCCACCCACTCACCCTTAATGTTGTCAAGTTTATATATACACGCATATAAGTTTAAATGTATGTGAAACATCCCAATAATACTTATTCACATTGCTATATATAACTTAAGAAAATAAAATTAATTCATTTAGATCTAAAGTTATTCTTGTACTTTATTTAGAGTTGTATGCCACAAAGAGCAAATGCATTCTCTATGAATATGGTTAAGAACTAATCACATGCAATTTGAACTATTTATAAAACAGCATAGTTCACTACAATATATGAATAAAGGCAATAGGTCAGTCTCATTCCCAGGAGTCTCCTTGACACCCAGGACAACCAGGTGAGTTACTGATTCTCCCAATGGCCTGCTTGCTGGGACTCCAGCAAGCCCATCAGCTATAAGGTATGTTCTCTCTGTTTTGGACTCCTTTTTTTTTTTTTTTTTTTGACTCACACCTCTAACTGCAACCCTGGATCTACACTCAGCTCCTCAACTCACATCTTATCCTGCCTCCCTGAAGGCCTACTGCCACTTGAGATAACTAGTGCTGCCTGTTTCCCTAGTAGACTTTTGCCACTGAAGACAACCAGAGGAGGTGGTCTGCCTTTAAGGACTACCACCACTATCTGCACTCTCAGAGGCCTGCTATCAACAGGGACTACCAGGCCAGCCAACATCAGAGACAACCAAATGACTAAAAACCCAGGGCAAGATGGCACCATTAGGAAGCCCTGGATATCCTAACATACTTGAAGAACAAGATGATGACTGTAAATTATATCCTATGAAGATAATAGAGGCCTTTAAAGAGGAAATAAATAAATAAATCCTTGAAGAAATACAGGACAACCCAATCAAACAGACAGAGGCCTCTGAATATGTAATGAATAAATATAAATAAAGAAATACAGGAAAATGCCATCAAACAGGTGAAGGAAATGAATAAAACTCTTTAATACCTGAAAATGGAAATAAAAGCAATAGAGAAAACAAGAACAGAGGCAACCCTGGAGATAGGAAAACCTAAGAAAGAGAGCAGAACTATTCACCAACGGAATATAGAGATGGAAAATAGAATCTCAACTGTAGAAGATACCATAGAAGAAATTAACACACCACTCAAAGAAAACAATACATCTAAAAAGTTTCTAGTACAAAACATCAAGAAAATTTAGAACCCTATCAAAAGATTCAGCCTAAGAATAATAGGAATAGAAGAAGCAGAATATTTCCAGATTTAAGGAGTTAAGAGCAGGAAATAACTTCAACAAAATCATAGAAGAAAATTTCTCTGAGCTAAAGAAAAGGGTGGATATAAACATACAGGAAGCTGGCAGAACACCAAATAGATTGGACTAGAAAAGAAATTCTTCCCACCACAAAATAATCAAAACACTGAATGTAAAGAACAAAAAAAGAATATGAAAAGCTGCAAGGGAAAAAAAGCCCATGTAACATATAGATAGACATATGAGAATTACACCTGACTTCTTAAAAGAGACTCTAAAAGTAAAAGGGTCTATACCAATGTCTTACAGACTCTAAGAGACAAGAGATGTCAGCCAAGACTATTATACACAGCAAAATGTTCAATCACCATAAATGAACAAACCAAGATCATGAATCATGGCAAAACCAAGTTTAGTCTATATCTTTCTACCAATTCATCCATATGGAGGATAACAGAAAAAAAAAATCTAACACAAGGAAAGTAACTACATCCAAGGAAACACAAGAAATTAATACTTTCACAGCACAACCAAAGGAAGAGAAACATCCCCCCCCCACACACACACACATTAATTCCACCAACATCCAAATAACAGGAACTATCAACCATTTGGTTATTGATATCTCTTAAACATTAGTGGACTCAATTCATCAATAAAAAGACACAGGCTAGGAGCTGGAAAGATGGCTCAGGGCTTAAGAGTAATGAATGTTCTTCCAGAGCTTCAGAGTTCAATTTCCAGGAACCACATGGTGACTCCTAACTATCTGTAATGGGATCCAATGCTCTCTTCTGGTGTGTTTGAAGGGAGTGACTATATGCTAACATACATAAAATAAATAAATAAATCTAAACAGAGTGGATCCTTAAACAGGAGCCATCATTTTGTGGCATTTAAGAAACACACCTCAAAAACAAAGATAGACACTAGTTTGGAGGAAAGAGCTGGGAAAGTGTTTTCAAAGCAAACTGAACCAATAAGAAAGCTGGAGTAGTCGTTCTAATACCTATTAAAATAGGCTATCATTGAGAACTAATCCAAAGAGTTGGGAAAGGACAAATCATGCTCATCAAAGAAAAATCCACCAAGATGGCATCTCAATTCTGAACATCTATTCTCCAAATGCAAGGACACCCACATTCATGAAAGAAGCATTACTACAGCTTACATTGAATCCCACACATTAATAGTAGAAGTCTTCAACACTCCACTCTCACCAATAGACAGGTCATTGAAACAGAAACAAAACAGAAGTCATGAAACTGGCAGATCACCATGGATTAAAATTGATCATTAAAACAACAGAAAAAACAGAAAGCCTGCAAACACACAGGAAGTGAACAACTCTATATTCAATGACCACTGGTTCAAAGAAGAAATAAAGACATAAAGACTATCTAGAATTCAATGAAAATGAAGGCATGGCACACCCCGACTTGTGGGATACAATGAAAGCAGAACTAAGAGGCACTTAGTTCATAGCACAGCATTGAGTGCCTCTAGAAAGAAATTGGAGAGCTCTCATACTAACAATTTAAAACCCACTTGAAAGCTCTTAAAAAAAAAAAAAAAAGAAGCAAAAAGAGGAGTAGAAGGCAGAAAGAATCAAACTTAGGGATAAAATTAATCAATTACAAACAAAGAGAAGAGTATAAAGAATCAACAAAACTAAGAGCCGCTTCTTTGAGGAGACAAACAAGATAGGCAAACCTTTAGCTAAAAGGCAGAACAACAGTATCCAAATTAACAACACCAGAAATGAAAAGGGACACATAACACTGTGGAATTTAAAAAAATCATTAGTTCTTACTTCCAAAGTCTGTACTTCAGAAAATTGGAAAATCTAAATGAAATGAGTGATTTTATAAATAGACACCACTTACCAAAGTTAAATCAAGATAAGGTAAACTGTTTGAATAACCTATAAGTCCTAAGAAAATAAAAGCAGTCATTAAAATCTCCCAACCAAAAGAGGCCCAGAGCCAGATGGTGTTAGCACAGAATTCTACCCAAAGAACAGCTAATGCCAATTCTCCTCAAACTATTCCACAAAATCAAAATAGAAGGTACATTGACAAACTCATTCTATGGAACGACATTCACTCTGATATCCAAACCACACAACAAAGATAAAGAATTTCAGACCAATCTCCTTATGAACATTGATGCAAAAAATACTCGATAAAATATTCACAAACTGAATCTAAGAACACATCAAAAACACCATCCATCACAATCAAGTAGGGTTCATCCCAGGGATGCAGGAGTTATTGAGCATATAAAAACTCATTAATGTAATCCTAATGTAATGTAATCAAATAAAGAAATTGAAAGGAAAAAAAGCCCACACGAACATCTCCCTAGATGGTGAAAAAGCCTTTGACACCAACAGCCCTTCATGTTAAAAGTCTTGGAGAGATCAGAGATATAAGGCACATACCTAAACACAGCAAAGGCAATAGTCAATATCAAATTAAATAGAGAGAAACTCAAAGGAATTCTACTAAAGTCAGGGACAAGGCAAGGCCGTCCACACTCAGCTTATCTCTTCAATATAGTACTTGTAGTTTTAGCTAGAGCAATAAGATAACTAAAGAAAATCAACAGGATACAAATTGCAAAGGAAGAAGTGAAAGTATCTCTAATCATAGGGAAATGATAGTATACGTAATTAACCCCCCAAACTCTACTAAAGAATTCCTATAGCTGATAAACACCTTCAGTAAAGTGGTTAGACACAAAATTAACTTTAAAAAAATTCAGTAGTCCTCCTTTATACAAATGATAAACTGACTGAGAAAGAAATCAGGGAAACAACACCATTCACAATAGCCACAAATAATATAAAACATATTGGTGTAACTCTAACCAAGCAAATGAAAGACCTTTATTACAAGAGCATCAAGTCTCAGAAGAAATAAGTTGAAGAAGATATTATCTCCCATGCTCATGGATCGGTAAGATGAACATAGTAAAAATGGACATCTTAACAAAAGCAATCTACAGATTTAATGCAATTCCTGTCAAAATTCCAACATAATTCTTTAAAGAGCCGGAAAGAATGATTCTCAGTTTCATATGGAAAAATAAGAAATCCACAATAGCTTAAACAACCCTATACAATCACAGAACTCCTCAAAGAATCACCATCCCTGATCTCAAACAATCCTATACAGTCACAGAACTTCTCAAAGAATCACCATCCCTGATCTCAAGCTGTACTACAGAACAATAGTAATAAAAAGTGCATAGCATTGGTACTGAACAGACAGGTAGATAAACAGAATTGAATTAATAACCCAGATATAAGCTGGCACAACTAGGAACACTTGTTTTTTTGACAAAGAAGCCAAAACCATACAATGGAAAGGGAGGGTGTCTTCAACAAATGGTGCTGATTTAACTGGATGTTTGCCTGTAGAAGAATGCAAATAGATCCATAGTTATCAACCTGCACAAAACAAAAGTCCAAGTGAATCAAAGACCTCAACATAAAACCAGATACAGTAAATCTAATAAATGAGAAAGTGGGAAATAGCCTTTAATGTATTGATACAGGAGAGAAATTCTTGAACAAAATGTGTGTCCTCATTAAACTGAGGTAAGCCAAAGGACACCATTAATAGGACAAAACAACAGCATACAGTTAAAACTCTGTACCTCAGTTTTTAATTGGGTTATTAGGTTTATTGGTGTCTAAGTTATTTAGTTCTTTATGTATTTTGGATAATTAAATTCTCCACAGAGGAATCTCTAGCTGTTGAGAAACATTTAAAAGAAATGTTCAACATCCTTAGTCACCAGAGAAATGAAAATTCAAATGTCTATGAAACTCTACCTTACACCCATCAGAAAGGCTAAGATCAAAAACTCAAGTGATAGCACATGCTGGCAAGGATGTGGCACAATGAGAACATTCCTCTGTTGCTGGTGGGAGTGCAAACTTGTACAAACACTCTAGAAATCAATATGTCAGTTTCTCAGAAAATTGCAAATAGTACCTCAAGACCCTGCTGTACCACTCATGAGCATTTACACAAAAGATGCTCTACCATACCACAAGAACACATGCTTCACTATGTTCGTAGCAGCTTTATTAATAATAGTCAGAAACTGCAAACAATGCAGATGTACCTCAATGGAAAAAAATGGATAAAGAAAATGTGGTTCATCTATATAATAGAATACTATTCAGCTATTAAAAACAAGGTCATTATGAAACTTGCAGGCAAACGGCTAGATTGAGAAAATATCATCTTGAGTGAGGTAACTCAGACCCAGTAAACTGCTCATGGCATATAACTCACTCATAGGTAGATATTAACCATAAAATAGAGGATATCCACATTACAAATCCTGTGACCCAAAGAAGTTAAATACCAAGGAAGGCCCAAGGGAGGATGCTTGAATCTTTCTTTGAAGGAGAAATAAAATAGATATTGGCAGTGGATAGAGGGAGGGAAATGGATGGAAGGAACAGAATGGCAGGTGGGGGAAATTAGCTAAGGGGAGAGAAGGTCAGGAGAGTGAAATGAAATCAGCTGCTGGGGCGGGAAAGGAGCATCTCTAATATTTGCCAGAGCCTGGGAAGGAAGAGGCTCCAGGCAATCTATGAGGGTGATTCTAACTGAGGTTCCTAGCAGTGGGAGATATGAACCTGAAGTGGCCACACCCTATAGCCAAGCAGGACCCCCACTCGATTGATGAAGACATCAACCCACCCACAAAAACATTTGACCCAAAATTTGTCCTGCCTATAAGACGTGCAGGGAGAGATGGAGCAGAAAATGAGGGAATGGCCAACCAATGGCTGGCCCCACTTGGAACCCATCTTGTGTCAAGAACCACTCCCTAACACTATTACTACTCTGTTATACTTAGAGACAGGAGCCTAGCATAACTGTCCTCTGAGTGGCTCCACCCAGTAGCTAATTGAAACAGATGCAGAGGCCCATAACCAAACATTAGATGGAGCTCCAAGAGTCTTGTAGAAGAGTTGAAGGAAGGATTGAGGGCCTCAGATGGCATAGGAACTCCAAAGGAAGATCAACATACTCAACTACCCTGGACTCTTAGGGGCACCCAGAGACTGATCCACCAACCAAAGAGCATTCATGGACTGTACCTAAGCATCCCCAAACATATGTAGCAGATTTGCAGCTTGTTCCAGGTGAGATTTAGAGGCAGAGCAAAACCTTCCTCTGCTGCAAGCATAAGTGTTTACACACGATTGACCAGAGTATGTCAAAATTATCAACCACAGCATTCTCCTTCCAGATACTGATTGCCTGAGACTGTACCCTTATAGAGACCCCCAACGTAGACTAGGTGAACTTGACTCCTTATTCAGCTGTATACATAAATCTGACTTCTCTTTTATAATGTATATAATAAACTTTCTGAGTCCCTGTTGTTGGTGTTCATCACAGCACATGGCTACCTGACGCCAGACATTTTGAACATGTATCTTTGACACTGTCCTCTTTTCATTCCCTTGCTGCTCCAGTCAGATCAGTCCCTAAAGCTATGTAGAGTGTGGCAGGTGTGTCCCTAATAGATTTAACATACTTCAGTAGATGGACAGATACCTAAGAGGATATTGGCAGCACTAAATGGAGTCTATGCCCAAATGAAGAACTTTGGAAAATTAATGGCACTAAAAGAAGGAGAATCAGTTTTCTCCAATTCAAGTCTCAGGATAGGCTATTCATTACCAAATGGTCAGCCTTACACACACACACACACACACACACACACACACACACACACACACACACACGCAAAATTGAATGGACTCAGTAGGTTGTACTAGTACTCACACATATATCAATAATAATTAAAGAGGAGGCTATGAATTTGAGAGAAAGTGGGGCAATATGAGTGGTTGGAGGAGACACTATGGGGTGTAAAGGATGGAAATACATAAATGCCAGGTGTTTAGAACACTAAGTGTTCAATAGCATGGTTGAGAAGTAAGTTAGACTTTCTTTTGCGATTTGTAGTTTGATTTGTTATTAAGACTGACATATTTGTGGTATTTCCTGTTCTCTTTTTGATGTTACATTTTAGGCTCATCTGATTATGATAAAAATGATATTTTATATCATTTCAACCCTTCAATGATTATTACAACTTGCTTTTGTCTTTCCATGCAAAGCAGTGCTGAGATAAATTTATTCCAATCAACATTACCTGACAAACGCCCAATAAATCCAACACCAGTGAGTCAGAAAAGAACAACTGATCCCACATTAAAAGAAAGAAGTAAATTAAAAAAGATAAGACCACAGATCAGTGAGATGCAGAAAAGACTAAGCAAAACCAAATAAACAACCCCCCCCTCCTCCCCAAACAAGCGGTAGAGGTAGCTGAGCTGTCTCAGTATGCAAGAACACTATTCGCCCTTCCAGAGGATCAGGGTTCAACTTGTAGAACCCACATGGCAACTCACAAGAGCCTGTAACTAAAATTCCAGGGGATCTGGCTCTCTATTGGCCTCTATAGGCACAAAGTCCACAAGTGGTGCACAGACATACATGCAGGCAAAACATCCTAAACTTATAAAATACAAATAAGTAAATGTTTAAGAAAATAAGTAAATCTTAAAGAAAATGAAGAGTTGTTGTGCACAGCCCTGGAGCTAATTGTATTTGATGTTAATTCTGTTCTCCTGTGAGGGGCTGTGAACACAGAATGAGTCAGCACTCAGGTGATTTTTTTTTTTTTTTGTAAACCTTCTTCCCACCTTAATTTATAAATAAAGGCTAGAGCCATTGATTGTGCAGAGAAAGAGAGGAAGGTGGAGCTGAAGGTTTTGAGAAAGAAAGAGGAGACAAGGGAGAAGAAGGAAGGAGTAAAGTGGCCTGGAGAAACCACAAGTTATGAGGGGTCTCTTATATTGGGAAGATGATAGTGTAGTGGTAGATCAGCTCAATCTAGGCACACAGCTTGTAATCATATTAATTGAGTTGTTTTTTCACTGCCCCGGCTTATTTGGGTTGGAGTTTTACTGCAACAAAGGGTTGCTTCTTTGTATTGTTAAAAACTTATGAGAAAAGTGTCAAAGCAGAAAATAAAACTAGATAAAAGCAATGGATATTGTAATTAGTTTGTAAAAGATAAATTGTATTATAAAAAAATGCTGTGACTATCTGTGTGCCAAAAAATTGAATATTTCAAGAAATACAAAGGTGGATTCAAGACAAACTGCAAACAGAGAAAGAAGATTGAATCTATGAATAATCTTCCAACCAATAAAGTATAGATCTACAGAGTCTCACTGGCAAATGATTCTGGATGTTTAAAATAAAATCAACACCAAACATACTTGAATTATTCTCAAAAGGCAAAAAAGAAATGAATACTTCTAAATTCATTCTAATATGCTAGTGCTATTCTGCCACCAGAATCAAAGACATTTTGGGAAAGAAAACCATATATTCATAATTCCAATAATATTGGTAGTAAAAAGTTCTTAACACAATGGAAACAAAGCACTCAACAGCATATTAAAAGTATATATGGGGAGCTGGTGAGATTGCTTAGTGGGTAGACATATGTCTTGGTTACTTGTGGTCTCCATTCCCCCATGGCGGCTCCAGGCTGGGAGTTCAGACCTGATGTCTCTGAGGGCGTGCCACAGGAAGCCACATACAGGGTGGTTCTCCAGCCAAGGCTGGTTTCCATTGTTGTGCTAATCTACACCTGCCTCTGCGTTTCTCCAGGATCTGCTACCTGTTCACCGGTTTTCAGCTGTGACATTCCACAGTGCTTTGGACTTCGCACTACATTCCAGGTGCCTACGCAGAACTGACTGGGGGCGGGGGGGGGGCGGGGGGGGCTCAAAAAAAAAAAAAAAAAAAACAAGGGAGATTTTTCAGTAAAGACTCAGACATGGTTTGACAGGAGAACTGACTCAATGTTTTCATTTCTCTCCCATCTAGTCTCCCAGCCCCAGCCCGCCTTCCTTCCGGGGTACCTAGTCTGACTTGGGACCACAGGCGGTTTGGCCCCCAACAGTTACTTTTCTATTGCTGTGAAGAGACATTAAACCAAGGCAACTTACAGAAGAAAGAGTTTATTGGGCTTGCAGTTTCAGTATATTTGAATCTATGCTCATCATGGTCAGAAGCATATAGCTAAAAGGACATTGGCATGATGCTTGAGAAGTAGCTGAGACTTTATATCTGATCAACAAGGAGATAGAAAAAAAGCTCTCTGGGAATGGTGAGGGCTTTTGAAATCTCAAGGGCCCTCTTCAGTGATATAACTCCTCCTACAAGACCATACTTCCTATTTCCTTCCAGAACACTTCCCCAAACTGGGGACCAAGTGTTCAAATACATCACTCAAACCAGCACTTTCAACCTCCTAATTCCCATAGGCTTGTAGCCACACTATAATGCAAAATACATTAATTCACACATCAAAAGTCTCTATGTTCTTTTCATCATCTTAACAAAGCAATCTCTTAAATATAGCCTCCTATAAAATCATATCAAAAAGAAAATTACATACTTCCAGCATACAATGACACAAAATACATATTGCCATTCCAAAAGGAAGGAATAGGGGCATAGTGAGAAACTATTGGACCAAAACAAGACAAAAGCCAGCTAGGAAAACTGCAAATCTTAGAAATCCATGTCTGATGTCAAAGGACTCCTATGGCTATTCCCTTCTCACTCTCCTGACTGCAGGATGCTCTTCTCTTTTGGGCTGGGTACACTCCTTGTATGTAGTTCTTATTGAAAGATACCTCCTAGCTGTGTAATTTCTAACATGCTGGGGTCTCCTACACAATTCAGGCTTCACCTTCATAGATAAATGCAATAGGCTCTCAGGCCTACCATACAGGAACTCCCCTACCACATGCCTGTTCTCAGAGCTATCCTTAACCAGAGAACAATATTCCACAAACCCTTTATTTCTGTATTCTTCATGACTCTAAAGTCAGAGCCACATGGCCAATGCTACCAGGTTCAAACCTATTTTCCTGCTTGGGATGAAGCTTGATTCCCTTCTAGAATTACATTTGTATAAGCATTCTTTTTGTAGTTGGTTTTAGGTACAGAAATTACCTTGGGAATTTCATTTTTTACAAATGGAAGCCTATCTGGGTAGAGTTTTTTTGTTTGTTTGTTTGTTTGGTTTGGTTTATTCGAGACAGGGTTTCTCTGTGTAGCCCTGGCTGTCCTGGAACTCACTTTGTAGACCAGGCTGGCCTCAAACTCAGAAATCAGCCTGCCTCTGCCTCCCAAGTACTGGGATTAAAGGTGTGCGCCACCATGCCTGGCTCCTGGGTGGAGCTTTATCCCAAAGTCTCAACTCCCTTTATTCCACTGAGCATCATGATACTTAACTTCTTAAGTACTAGTTATAACTCCAACAAGAAATTTCCTGCTGCTCTTTTTCTCCTCAAATATTATGTATTTCTTTTTGCTGCACTTGCATTTTTGTATTGTAGACTTGCATATAAGTGATCACTAATAGCCACCCAACAGAGTCCATACCAGACTGCATTGAAATCTCCTTGTTGATTTAGCCTCAAGAAGGTTTTTAGGAAAAGGGAAGAAAACAGCCACTTTTTAATTTTTTTTTACCAAAATGTCACAAGAAAGGTCTGTCTCTAGCCTATTTGTTAGTATTATTCCTCTCTGAAACCTCTTGCGCTGGGCTTTCATATTCCATAATGTTCTCAGAAGTGTTGCCTTCCAAGATTCTACTGACATGGTCTGTTAAACCTTGATTACAATATTTAACAGATTCCCTCCTCCAAATTCCCATATTCTTCCACATTCTTCCAACAAACAGCATGTTCAGGTCTGTCACAAGAATATCCCACTCCTGGTATCAACTTTTGTCTTAGTAACTTTTCTATTTCTGTGAAAAGACAAAGGAAACTTATAGAAGAAAGAGTTTATTGAGGCTTACAGGTTCAGAGGGTGAGTTCATAATCATCATGGCATGGAGCATGACCACCAGGCAAGTAGGCAAGTTGCTGAAGCAGTAGCTGAGAGCTTATATTTGATCTATAAGCAGGAAGCATAAAGAAATCAAACTGGGACTGGCAGGGGCTTTAGAAACCTCAAAACCCTCCCCCAATGAAACCCTGTCTTCAAGGAAGCTACACCTCCTAACATTTCCCAAACAGTTCCACCTGCTGTGAAACAAGAATTTATTCTCATTCAAATCAACACAAGACACTTGTCAGTATGCATGACTATATGAGTTCAACCCCAGGGACCCACATGATAAAGAGAACCAATTCCTACACTTCTCTTCTGATCTCCTACTGTTCATCACAGCACACAAACATCCCTTCCTCCCACCAAAAATGATAAATATAATAATTTCTAGACTGTATACAATATGACCTATTACAAATTATTTTCTGAACAATTCAAAGAATATTAAAAGACAAAAATTTGAAAATATCTTTCTGATTTTAAAATTTACTGCAAATCTAAAATAATGGTAACTGGAAGAAATTAGTAATGAAATAGTTCATGGTAACTGAAATAAGGATTGGAATGAGACCTAGAAAGAGATCCTCATGGTTAAATAAATGACTCTCAACCAGAGTGTTAAGTCCACTCAATGAGAGACACAGGCTTCTCAGCAGAATTATAAAAAATTAGGTATCTACTTGCTGAACCATGAAGCTGGAGCATGAGAGGACACACAGAAGATGACTATCAAAGGCCTCAGACTAAGAACAAGGCACAAGAGGAAACCTTGCAGCAATGGATTTGGCAATGACTGCCTAGACTGGATATCAAAACTCTTTCTATATAGAAATACCTGTTACTCAATAGCTCAATGAGCACAATTAAAGGAAAGCTTTGAAATAGGAGTGAAATATGTATATATCAAATTTCTAAGAGTGTGGTACTACAGTATAAAACAAATTCTTTCAACTCTCCAACAAAAGACTGAACAACTTGATTTTAAAAATCAAGAAAGGGCTTGATTACATATTTTCCCATAGAAGATAAAAAATAATGACTAATTATATGAAAAGCTTATAATTGCTGTTAGGTAAATGCAAACACACCCAGATGATACTTCAAACTTGACTGTGTGTATTATAAACAGCAGAGATTGAGAGTTGTTGGTGAGTATGCAGAGGAATGAGTATCCTTACTCAAAGTAGGGAACACAAAATGCACTAATAATTGTGGAAAACAGCATGATGTCACTAAAAATATACCCGCAATCTCATGAGAAGCAGAAAGTCTACCACCTTGAGGAGGGATTTCTTTACCCATTTACAGAAGCATTGTTTATAATAGCCAAAGGCTGGCATAATTCAATTGTACACTGATTTATGGTGCTATTAAAAGTTCTGGTAGATATACACACTGTCATACTAAATACTCGTTTTTGTTTTTGTTTTTTCCATAGCTGAGGATTGAACCCAGGGTCTTCTGCTTGCTAGGCAAGCACTCTACCACTGAGCTAAATCCCTAGCCCCGACATGTGTAGCACAGGCTGGCCTGGAACTCATGAAACTCCTGCCTCTGCCTCCTTCAGCAAATCCTACCAGCGTTCCCCACCACAACTAACCTAACTACTCTTAAAAGAGAAAGATATGTATGTTAAAACATGGAACATATATAAACACAATGTGCTAATTATAGTAAACCAGCGACCAAAAGACTGGTTGTTTTTCTAATCTCCTGAGATGTGGCAGTTAGTAAGACATCACCCTATTACTCTCTATACCCAAGCAGGAACATTTTCAGTTTTAGTAGTTAGGTAGAGAGAGTAATAGAAAGTTATTGACAAATGATCATGCAATTTTAGCTTTGCAATAAGATAAATATTCTATAGATCAGATATAAAACAATGTAATTGTACTCAACACATAGAGGTAAACTACTAAACTTGGCTTCAATTTAAAATTTTGTGAGGTGTGTTGGATATTTGGGGGGACATAATGCTAATTATAACTACTTAGAAATGTTGAAATTTTAATTTGGTTTATCTACATATGCCATAGTTAAAACCATTGCTCTAAGAGTAACCAGATAATAAAATTAAATTTTCATTACATATTTCTGTCTGTCTGTTTGTCTGTCTGTCTAGTGTATGTGTGCTTGTGAGCATGAGTATGAGTGCCTACATGGTATGGCACATATGTGAAAATCAGAGGACAACTTTTAGGAGTTTGTTCTTCTTTCTACCATATTGATCCAGGTATAAGGGTTAGGTTGTCAGGCTTAGAATAAAGCACCTTTATCCAATGAACCTTCTTGATTGCCCCAAATAACATAAGTTAAGGGAGCAAGTGAGAGAGTTCAATGATTAAGAGAGCATTTGCTGCTCTTGCAGACGACCCAGATTCAACTACCAGGACTCATATGATTATTCACAAATTCTAGTGACCACAGTATCAGGGGCTCCAACTCATTCTTCTAGCCTTTACAGACCCTGCCCTCAAGTGATATGTATGCATATAATCAGTGACCTGTATACATAAAAATAAAGATTTTTAGAAGTTATATATTTGAATGATGCTATACAATTATTAATTGAATCTTCTTTTACACTACAAAATAATTGTTTTATTGTTCATGAATATTTCAAGAGTTTATAGATAAAATACTTGGCACATTCCTGGATCACATAGGAAACCACAGTGTTCAGTTTATTTCTGGTTCTGATTTAACAAATTTCTCTTATAATCAACAATAAGAAGGAAATCCACCTGAAAATAACATAACTGAAGCAAAGCAAGCCCCTGAAAAGCCAATGGTTGACTGACCACAATGCTTATAGTGACCTGACACATAAGCCAGATGAACTCACAGACAAGGATTCAATTCCAGTTTCCTGAAGCAAGCAGCAAGGGTGCTCACATATCACTTATGCAGGTCATCTGAAGACTTGGGTGTTGTCCTGCCCACTGGCAGAGGTGTGTACCAGCTGGTATTTTAGCCCATTGTCATCCTCAAAGTTGGAAGTTGAGCTGAGCAGACTGGCCATTGAATCCAAAAATCAATTCCTGGCCTCTCCCTGTTACTAAGCTCTTTGGAATAACCTGACCAGAAGAGCAGATGTTATAGCTGGTGAGACAGTGGGCAGATTTTTAGTGATGTTGCCACAATGATTCACACTGGTAGTCTCAGAGTGCAGGTCATTATTGGGTGAGATGAGTCATTGGGAATAGTTATTAACATTATGAAATGTTACTGGTAAGATTAGATAGAGGATTTAAGAGTCTTAAAATAATCAAAGAATGCAGCATTCTGTGAATTAATGAAAATAAAATACAAAGCCCAGGATGGTCTTCATGCACTTATTCTAGTCATATACATTATCAAAAAAGTAATCAGAAGAACTGAGGTGAACATACCTGTCAGGAAAAAGTGCACAGCATGTGTTGCAGGGAAATACATTTATTACCAAATATAGAAAATAAAGTGGTCCAGTTACAATCATTTCTTAGGGAAAGTGAAAAATACACAATGTACAGATAAAGCAAAAAGCCAAAGCTTCCTTAAACTGTATGGAGTCCCTAATATATCTCAGACATATATTACTATAAAGAGTGGTTTATTTGGACATGGTATTAGAATAGAATAAAGATATTCAAATAATCTGGTGTCAGTATTTTCTGAGAAGAATCTTGTCACCTGTAGATAGCAGAATCTCTGGAAAAAAGTAGACATGAAGAGATGCATAGATAACTAGATTAATAAATAGATAATAAGCCAATAGACAGTTGACAGAAAGACAAAAAGAAAGATATATAAATTCATTTCTCTCACATTTCCTTGATGCTTGTCATGCTCACGTGACTTGAACATTATTCCAAAGTCTGAGTCAATCCTTTATTCTCAATGACCTTTTGCTTCACCCGACTCATTCTAGCTTGTGTTTACAGTCTCCCTGAGTTTGTTCAGTTTTAGGGAACATCACAGTGTGACTATACAACTCTCTTGTACTAGGTTATATCTTAACTATTTTCATTGAAATGTGAAACTGAGAAATTCAATCTCCCCTTCCATATGCAACTTATGCAGCAGTAGAAAAATATGGGAGCCAGGGGGATAAAGAGATCACAGAGGCTTAAAAACAACACTTCAAAAACATCCCCTTAGTAAGAACTCTTGCTCTTAACCCTGTCATGGAGGAATGTGTCTCTTCTTATCCATTTGCATAGATAAATATGCATGCACTCTCCCATAGAATTTTCTCTCTTCTCTTATTACCTATGCACATCATCTCCTCCATCTATATGAACCCTTAAACCCTAAACTTCACACTAATACAAAGAAGAAAGATGTGTGTTCTATTTATTTTACTGAATATTTTCTCACTTCTTATCTTACCATGTCACCCTTCTACAGAAACTGTCATTTGAAAACAAGCATATGGGAGATGGAGAGATAGTCCAATGGTTAAGAGTGCTAGAACCAGAGTTTGAATGCCAACACCATAACCGTTTGTAACTTCAGCCCCAGTGGATCTAAGAACCTTTTCCAGCACCCACTGATATCTGCATGCATATCCACATACTCACACAGATACACACGAAACTTAAAAGTACAACTCACATTTGTAAAAACAATAAGATGTGTTCCCTTCTGCAGCATGCTTGCTAACTCAGGAGGAATAAAAGTGACATTACCATAGTCCATGGGCAAGATGATACAAAATTCATGAAGCAGTCCACCTAAAAAATGTAAAACCATCTGACAAATAATAAAACCCATTTTTTTCCAGAAGAAAAATGCTGTTTTATATTAGTAGTATTTATTAATTTTACAGAATGAGTATCCTCATAATATGTTCCTACATAAGAAGTATGACTACTGAGAATATATCTACAATTATTATTTTAATTAATTTTTGTGTGCACTTGTCTGATGTATAGTGAGTATACATGTGCCAGATGGTGCATGTTCTATGCAGGAATATGAGAAGGCCAGGGATTGCATCAGGATGTCTTGTCTTGGTCTCTTCTGCACCTTTTTTATTTGAGACATGGTTTCTTATAGAACTGTAAGCTCCCTATTTTAGGCAACTTAGCTAGTCTTAGATATTCCAAAATCACCCAGTATCTATACCACTCCACTTGGATTATAGGAATGTTCTATGCATCTGATGTTTTTGTGATTTCTGGAGATCCCAATTCAGGATCATAGGATCATCAAGTACTTTACCCACTGAACTGTTTTTCCAGTTTTTCAATTATTTTTCTTAAAGAAGAGTTTTCATATTTCTTTATTCAGAAAGTCAGAGGAGACATCTGTTAAGAATCTGCCATAATTCATTTTCTCTAGTAGGCTCTGTTATTATTTTCTAATATTTTATTAACATTAATAGCACCAAGCTAATTATCATTAATACTTTAATAGTACAGTTAAAAAGAGAAATATGTTATTATTTTCTAATATTTTATTAACATTAATAGCACCAAGCTAATTTTCATTAATACTTTAATAGTACAGTTAAAAAGGAAAATATGGCTGGGCATGGTGGCGCACACCTTTAATCCCAGCACTTGGGAGGCAGAGGCAAGTGGATTTCTGAGTTCGAGGCCAGCCTGGTCTACAGAGTGAGTTCCAGGACAGCCAAGGCTACACAGAGAAACTCTGTCTCAAAAACAAAACAAAACAAACAAACAAACAAAAACAACATAAAAAGGGAAATATGAGGGCTAAAAATATTTCAAAACACAGCCTTAGCTAGTCCTCTACAAGGCTCAGATCTCTCATCCTAGATTTTGCCCCTGTAGATGTCTAACTATCTGATGCAACCATATGGTTTGGCATACTACAGATAGCTATATAAGTGACTGGCTTGAATACTGCAGTCTCATGCTATAGACAGTGAGTGAGATAAACTGAGAAATGAATTGTTCCCAAGGTTGATACTCTTTAAGTATGTGAAATTAAGGATGACATCTATCTATTTCCTCCTCACCTCATGCTTAAACCACAGTCCAGGCTCAAGCATCCCTGAACACATAGAGCAAAACTGGTGAGGAATATTTGGTCATCATCAATCACAGGACAAGGAAGGTGTCAGGAGACAGGGCCATCCATGCCCAGCCACTGTCTCACAGCTCAGGGCAGCGCCCAGGATCAGCATAAAAGGACTGAGGGACAGCACACCTCCATCCACTTCTGAGGTGTCCACAGATCCTGAATAACCTGTCATCTTAGTAAGTATCCGCTGGGGGTGATAGCATGGCTTGTACCAGAGGGAAGCTGAGATGAGAGATGGAGGGGGGAAACTAGCAGGGCCACAGAGCCCTCAGGCTATTCTTACAGAAGACTTAGGAGAGACCAGAACAGTGGGTAGAAAAAAGGGCACTTTAACATCAAATGGCTCTTCAGAGAACTACCTTCTCTTTATAGTGAATCTGTCATAACAGGACCCTGAAGCACAGCAGTTTATGCACCTTAAACAAATCTGAAAGGGTTACTTTGAAATTCAGCCTTGGCCCAGCATTGAAAGGAAGCAACAAAGGGAGGACGAATAGGGTAGTAGGTGCTCTATTGAACTTGTAAAACCCCAGAGTTAAAAGTCTGGGATTGTTCACACACTTCCAGGAATGACAGGAATACTGCCAATGCCACTCTGATGGTGCTATCCTGTTGAGCAGGTGGGGAGTTTAGCATATGTGTAAGCTTGTCAGAGAGCAGGGACTCATGGTCCTAGTCTATAGGAAATACCCATATTCCTATGAAAACTTTCAGACATTTCATTGAAGGAATCACTTTACTTATCCAATAGGAACTCAGATTCTTTGCAGTAGTGACTTGTGTAGTAAAAATAGCTTGAAAGTTTTGCAAGAGAATGATTAGCCTTTGTTTTAAAATGCATTTCCCCCCCTAGAAGTGATTCGTTAATCCAGAGATTTCAGTCTGAAAAACAAGTTCAGAAAGGTTTCCTCTGCCACATTTAAGTTTGTGATTCAGAGCCTTTCAAGATAACATTAATATGTCATTCTCTGATGGACAGCATATGCCAGTTCTTACCTGACTTACATTAGTTCCCAAGACATGATGAGGAGGACCTGAGAGGATGAGTGTATTGGAACTGAAACTACTAGAGATGATGGTGTTTGTATCGTTATCATGGATGCTAAGCATGCAGGGTGTGGTGACTGGAGGGTCATGGTTCAGACTTTTCTTTTACTCTCTTACAGATAGATCCTGAGCACTCACCAGCAGAGATGTCCTGCCAGCAGAGTCAACAGCAGTGCCAACCTCCTCCCAAATGCACCCCAAAATGCCCTCCCAAGTGCCAGACCCCGAAGTGCCCTCCAAAATGCCCCCCTAAGTGCCCTCCCAAGTGCCCCCCTGTGTCTTCCTGCTGTAGCCTGGGTTCAGGGGGTTGCTGTGGCTCCAGCTCTGGGGGCTGCTGTAGTTCTGGTGGCTGCTGTAGCTCTGGGGGTGGTGGCTGCTGCCTGAGCCACCACAGACCCCGAAGATCTCTTCGTCGCCATCGTCATAGCTCTGGATGCTGTAGCAGTGGTGGCAGCAGTGGCTGCTGTGGCAGCAGTGGTGGCAGCAGTGGCTGCTGTGGCAGCAGTGGTGGTAGCAGTGGCTGCTGTGGCAGTAGCCAGCAGTCTGGTGACTGTTGCTGACAAGTGCCATGAAGATCTCAAACATTCTATGCAGAGGAAGCATGTTTTCTGCTCTCCTTTTTTCTTCTGTCTTTCATGTCTTTGTCTGTGAAATGCTAAAATTCTATATCAAGTTCTAAAACTGTCCCAAATGACCTAATCTCTTTCTTCTTCAGTATTTTTTGATAATAAAGTCTTCTTTATTGAGTCTACCAAAACTCTTGTTTATCTTGGCTAGGACTGCTATCACATATTAGTTTTAACATCTGGGTGGTGCCTTGAATAGAAGCTAATATTAGTTAGTTGAGTCATATAACCAGTAATATGGATCACTCCACAGAGTATAGGTAGTAAACTGTTATCTTACTATGCACAGATGAGGCCAATCCAACTGGCATATTCAGTTTAGGCTACTTTCCTTTTTTGGCTATCTATGTGCTTTCTCTGGTATTCCGAACTATCTACTATATTTTAAAAGTAAGGGTCATGGTATTCTAACATCTCACAAGAATTAAGAAATGATCAATATCTGGTGCTCTTCACTGTCTTAAAATTTAGACAAGCCAAGTGCCCATTACACAACAAAAGACCTAAATATAAGAATGAAGACAAAAGCACTAGAAAAAGACATAATGGAAAAACTTTGAAATACTGGAATTTTCAACTTTCATAAAATAATAACACAGTAACAAAAATGAAAGTAGATTTCATGAACTACATTAATGATAAAATTTTCTATGAATGACTGAACAAAGTCGACACATCAAAATGACAATCTTTGGTAGTATATCTGATAACAAGAGATTATTCAAATTGTCTAATAAACACCTTCAGCTTATTATAAGTGAACAATCTGATTTAAATCTTAGAAAAGACTCCAATGTATATTTATTGAAAATAATAGAATGATTCATAAGTACAGGTCAAGTTGCTCAATATGAATATTAGGCAAATAAAATCCCCAATAAGATATAACTTCAGAGCCAAGAGGATGGCCTCAAAGAACACAACACAGAGTGACAGCTAATGAGGAGTATGCAGAGGAATTGTTACATCTGTGGATTCTTTGGAATGCAAGTGAATATGAAAAATACTTTTTCCTCAAAATTAACAGGATTAACTACAGGTCATACCTCCACTACATTATCCATCTCTTTATCTGTCTCTCATCTTTCTATGTGCCTACCTACATATATATCTACATATTTCTCTTTGTGTATGTACATAACATATGCATTGGAAACAAAGACTTGAAGAACTATATCCTGTTCACAGAAGCACTATTTACAATGCCAAAAGATGAAGGAAATTCAGTTGTACATTGATTAGCGATTGTATTTAAAACTCTAAAGAATATGACATAAACTTTAGAGTGGACGGTATGATAGCTCATTCATATAATCACAGTAGGGGGATCACAAGTTTAAGAGAAGCCTGGTTGCATAGCTCTTTCCTGATCAGCATTTTTTTCATGAGTGAGACCTTTTCTCAAAAAGAAAAGAATTATGTATGCTACAATATAGATGAAATGTAAAGGTGTATGCTAATTAAAATATGTATTTGAAAAAGACAAACACTACACAATTTTTCTGTAGAAAACTGCAATTATTCAGATTCATAAGGGCAAGAAACGGAGTATTGATTTACAGAGGCCAGGGAGAGAGCCTGTGGGGATATACCAATGAGAGAGTATAGTGCTTCAGTTTTGTAAGATAATAAAATACCTACAAATCACAATGTGTTGTATACATGTATGAAACTGAAAAAAAATTAATAAAGAAGACTAAAGTATCTAAAAATGGTATTTTATTCAGTTTCAAAGTTAAAACTGTAAGTTATTGGACATTATATATTTCATCAATTATACAAGAAGCATGATAACTGCAACAACTAATAAGACTTTATTGTGCTCTTGTCACACATGCCAACAAAATATTAAACTTGTGGCATTGGCAGCAATGACATATATAACTTTATTTATTATTTTCATTAATTTGTTTATTTGTTCACTTTACAACCCAATCACTGCCCACCTCCCTTCCTCGTCCCACCGTCCAATTCCCTTCCCCCATTACTCACTTCCCTTCTTCTCAGAGAAGGGGAAGCCTCCCTTGGGTATCAACCACCCTGGTGCAGCAGCAGCTGCAAGTCACAGCAGGACTAAGCATGTCTTCTTCCTCTGAAGCCCTGCCAGGTAGCCCAGTTGGCAGAAGGAGATCTCATGGCAGGCTACAGAGTCAGAGACAGCCTCCACTCCAATTGTTAGGGGACCCACGTGCTGCAAACCTGCTACAAATATGTAGGGGTCTAGGTCCAGCTCTTCTCCTGCAGATCATAAGCCCAGTCTTTTACTTTACATATCAATTCAGTCATTTACTTCAGGTTTCTATTGATTATCTTTTGAATCAGCATCCCTGTCCTTAGCCCCTTAATTCTAAGACTGCAAGCACACATTTTAACACTACAAAAGAATTCAGAGATCTGCCTATCTCTTTTAAACAAACATGATAGCTTTTAAAAGGTGGGAGCCTGTCCGAAACTAGCATTTCTACCACACAGGGGCCACACCTTGCTGTGTCTCAGACTGAGTTTGAACTCAGGAATCTGCCTGTCTTTGTATCTGCCTGGTTTTTTAAATCTTCCTCACAAGCTTGCTCATTGATGCAGCCTCCTTTGTTCCTTTAGATTTATGAAGCCCCACATATAATTCATATTGCATCCTTATTTTTTACATAGTATCCCTAATTTCCTGGAGTTTTTTGTTAGAAACTTTTTAGATTTGGCATTTTCTTTCACTGATGTATCAATTTCTTCTATGGCATCTTCTACTTCTTGTGTTTTGCTGGTGATGTTTGCTGCTATAGTTCCTCTTCTTTTTCCTAGGTTTTCTATCTCCTCGGTTGCCTCAGTTTGTGTTATCACTATTGCTTTTATTTCCATTTTCAAGTCTCAAACAGTCTTATTCATTTCCTTTACTCATTTGATTGTATTTTACTGTATTTCTTTATATTTACTCACTTGCTCTTGAAAGGCCTCTATGTGTTTGATTGTAGTTTCCTGTATTTCAACAGATTTATTTTTTTTTTCTTTAAAGGCCTCTATCATCTTTGTAGCATGAGATTTAAGGTCTTTTTTTTTTTTTTTTTTTTTTTTTGCTCTTCAAGCATGTTAGAATATCCAGAGCTTGCTGTGGTAGGAGAGCTGGGTTCTGATGGGGCCATATTGCCCTGGTTTTTGTGAATATGCTTTTTTCCGGGCTTTTAGCAATCTGGTTATCTCTGGTATTGGCTGGTCTGGTAGTAGATAACTGTAGCAGGATTGTAAGACTGCCAGTAAAGCTGATATTCCCTAATGGCTACAGGCCTCTGGTTTTTTGGGTGTCAGAAGGCCTCAGGGAAACAGGCAGCATTGGTTGTCCTGGTTGTCCCAGCTGACTGCAGGCTTTCCTGGGAGGGGGCAGGCTCATTTGTGGCCTGGGTAGTGGTATGAAGATCTAGGATTGCAGTTAGAGGTGTGGACCAAAAAGTGGAGAGCAGAGGGGGACAGGGCAGACCTCTCTGCTGGGATTGCTGGGGTCCCAACAAGCAGGGGTTTGGGGAATGTATTGTGAACCTGGTTGTCCCTAGTGGCAGCAGAGCCCCCGGGAGGGAAGCTAAGCTCTGGCCTTTATTTATATATTAAAGTGAAGCTATGCTGTTTTATGGATTGTTCAAATTGCAAGTGGTGAGTTTTCAACAGTATTCATAGTAAGGAAAATTGCTGTTTGTGGCATACAACTCTAAATATTATGTAAGAATAATTTAACTTTACTTTTAAATTAATGAATTTTTGCTTACATTATATATAGCAATGTGAATAAGTATTATAGGGACATTTTCACATGCATTTACACTTGTGTATATAAATTTGACAGTCCAGGTTGACAGGGTGAGTACACTTTAGGGATACTTCTGTGGAAGTGACAGTGGGAAAAGTGACAAGATCTCTTTCCTACTAATAACAGTGGACAGAGTTAGAGACCTGAAGAAAACCACAAGATCAAAGACAAATTTATCTTAGTACTATTGTAGTGACATGTATTAAATTAAAACACAAAAGTAGGAAGCAGGCATGTGAAAAGGTTTCCAAACATTTCATTCTCTACTAATGAATTCAATGTTTATCAAAGTTTCTGCAGCCACTAACTGAGGGGAAAGAATGAGAGCTTTGCCAATGGTCAGCTCTACAGTCGTTCCTACACTATAAGAGATCAGTTATAGCAGCAACATGATGTGTTGAAAATGATATGTAAGTTTCTACATTTCTAGGTTGCAACTTTGCTTACAAGAAAGCAACAAAAACAAAAGAGAAAGAAAAATGTCTGACTGGTGTGCTCACTGTCCTTATTTAATCTGACTGTTGAATCATTGTCCTAATAAGTTTCTGATAGTGGACATTTATCTTCAACTCCCTTTAGTTGGGTTTATCTTCAGGTTTTATCATTGTGAAGAGTTTTGCCTTTTCTAAGTGCTCATATCACCTTAATGTTAAAAAAAAAGTCAAGTTCTTAGAGATACAGTAGAGCTGCGGGTATAACTCATAGGAAGCAGATACATGTATAAGAGAGAACAATAGTTTGGAGTGTCACTCTGAAAAAAAGATGACCATGGGATAAGAATCAGGATGAAACTGTGAAAAAAATAAAACAACAACAACAAAATACAAAAACAAAAAGCAAACACAAGCGTCTTGTCTGGAATGGTTTTCAAGGCTTTTATTATTATTATTATTATTATTATTATTATTATTATTATTATTATTATTTAATTTGTAACAGAGATGCAAAGAAGCATTAATGCAGAAACTTTCCCTGAAGATTTCAGCATCTCAGAAGGCAGGACAAGGAGGGAAGTAGGAGAACAAAGAGCAGCATTGCTGAGTCTTCTGAGCATGTGTTCTTTCTGCACCACTTTTCTAGATTCTTTCTCACTGAGATCAGCAGCAGCCCCCAGACTGCTGGCTACTGCCACAGCAGCTACTGCTGCCACCACTGCTCCCACAGCAGCCACTGCTGCCACCACTGCTGCCACAGCAGCCACTGCTGCCACCACTGCTGCCACAGCAGCCACTGCTGCCACCACTGCTGCCACAGCAGCCACTGCTGCCACCACTGCTGCCACAGCAGCCACTGCTGCCACCACTGCTACAGCATCCAGAGCTGTGGCGATGGCGACGAAGAGATCTTCGGGGTCTGTGGTGGCTCAGGCAGCAGCCACCACCCCCAGAGCTACAGCAGCCACCAGAGCTGCAGCAGCCCCCAGAGCTGGAGCCACAGCAGCCCCCAGAACCCAGACTACAGCAGGAAGACACAGGGGGGCACTTGGGAGGACACTTAGGAGGGCATTTTGGAGGGCACTTTGGAGTCTGGCACTTGGGAGGGCACTTGGGAGGGGGCTGGCACTGCTGCTGGCTCTGCTGGCAGGACATCTCTGTTGAGGGTGTTTAGGAGCTGTGAGAGAATCACATCCATATTAGACACCAGACACTGGTCACCTGACCAATTCTGCTCCCTCCCTCCAGAAGGATTCTTGATCTTTGTAGAAACACCATTTATAGTCATTTCACTTATAATATTTTCACAGGTTGTCCTATCCTGTTCATATCTTTAAACATCAGTAACCCATGCACATGATACACTGGGGTTATTTTTTTAATCCAGGAGCAGTAAATAATTATCTAATGACATTTAAAAAGGTCTGCTACTCTTAGTCTTTGTACATTTGGAAGTATATGTGCTACTTCAGAGATAACGAATTATAAAGAAAGGAACAAACATTACTTGAAGATGATTTTAGTTTAAGGTCAGCATTTCAAAAGGCCTTCTAGCTCAGCCTCTGACAAATGTGTAAAGCCTTTCAGACATTCCTTGGGAACACAGCTCCTGTTCTGAGGGCAGGATTCAGATGTATCCAAATCACCAGCTGCTCAGGCTAATGGTGGCAAGGTCAGTGCCATCCTAGTGGTGTCTTATTGGTCAGAGAAATATATGAACAGATCCCAGAAGCTGGGCTCTTTTTCTGTCCCAAACCAAAATGAGACACTGCTGACTTTCCTGACTTTTGCTTTTCATTGGCAAGGAGGGGAAGCTTTTTCTTCAAAAGCCAACCCCTGGAAACTGTTCAGATGTACAGTCCTCTGTGCTTCGTTATCTCATCCTATGGGGTCCCATACACCGAGCTTACGTTGTGCTCACCAGAGCCAGAATATCCAATGCTTCCCCATGTCTCTCAGAACCATGGCTGTGGCTAGTGTCTGACTAGCTGCCGTTGCTTTAACCTCACATCTGAACATGATATATCCATGTGGCCACAAGGCCCAGGAAGCCTTCCTAGTCTCCTGTCTATCTCTAATCTGGCTTCACTCTACAGTCTCTGCCCTTACCTGTAGTGGACACTTACCAAGATGAAGGGTAGCACAAGATCTGTGCGTATCTCAGCCAGTGAGTGGATGGAAATGCTGCATCCATCGGTCCTTTTATTCTGATCCTGGGCTCTGCGGCAGCCTGTGATACAGTGGCTAGAGATGGGATGCCCTGCCTCATGACACCCACATGGTTTTGTCATGATAGGTCACTAGCCTTCTCGAGACCAAGGCATGCTGCAATTATTGTAGAACATGACTTAGGCATGAAGGGAAGAGGTGAATTCCTAGGTACTTA
This sequence comes from Mus minutoides, assembly GCA_902729485.2. Classification (NCBI taxonomy): domain Eukaryota; kingdom Metazoa; phylum Chordata; class Mammalia; order Rodentia; family Muridae; genus Mus; species Mus minutoides. The sequence goes on along the minus strand of LR749654.1, from coordinate 1,392,559 downwards.
AACCTGGCATTCCTACAGGGTACCTGTATTAGGAACGGGCCATTTTTCCATCACCCTCCTTTTCTGCTGATTCTTACTGTGACCTCTGCAACCTGTAGCTCATGTTGAGCTAATAAAACCTTGAGGTCTCTTGCATGACTGGTTTCATCCACACACTGTCCTATGTGTATGACCTTTAGACATCCACAGCAGTGAGACCCTCCATGACAGATCTGGCTCAACACCAAGACATGTTGAGGTGTGGTTCAGAAAGTTTACTTAGCCTGTGTCATTTTCCACTTAAACTATCACAATGGAATATTAAGTAGAATATATCTGGAATATATGAAAATTAATGAAATTTCAAGTCACAGATAAAATGTCTTACAGAAAAAGAACATCATTTTATATGGTATACAACAGACATATATGTAAACTGCTAAATATGGGGTGAGTAATCTGATTTTTAAAACACAGCAATTAAGAGAAGCTCATATCAGTGAAGAATGCATATTGTTTTTGTAGAGAGGATCTGAGGTTGATGGCCAGCACCCAAGAGGGGCAACTCAAATCAAACTGTAACTCTTGCTTCAGGGCATCTAACACCCTGTCCTTAACTCTAAAGGTACAAATTGTATACACAAACAAGCATGCATACACACAGACACACACACAAACATACAAGTAAAAAATAAAACAGTAGCTTGGAAATAATAATTAAAAGAAGATGGCGATATTCATAATGTCTATGAAAATGTCCCAGGGAAACCCAAATTTTTGCAAATAAAATACTCATTTAAATAATAAAATAGTGATCATTACCAGGGAGAGTAAATTTTCTTATTTTTGTCTATTTCTTTGCATTTGTCTTGTTAAATATTTTTATATTGAATATTTCATGAATTTAAATCTGATCCTTCTTTAGGAATATAATACTCTTGTCTTTAATGTTTCAATATTGCTGTATATCTCTACAGAAGCCAGCCTGTCTCTCTCATAGAGACTACATGATATCCTGGTAATGTCAGATGGCACATTAGTAAGGAGAAAGTCAGAAAAACAGTTCACATGATGTGCAAAGAATGTTCCTTCAATGATGTGAGCTGAACAGTGGAGGACTGTGTGCCAGACAGGAGAGGTTTGGCTGTGAGTGGGACAGCTATAAACGTATTTCTCCATGACAGAAACAAAGTCCAGATAAAGGCAGATCAGCGAGTGCAGCTGCTCTAGCTTTGGCCTCACTATCCTCAGCGCCTGGCCGAATGGACCATGTGCTGCGACATAGTGTTAGTCTACTCCTGCATGTTCTACAAAGTAGCTAATGGGCCATAGACATTCCCAAAAATAGCTATCCAAAGTCATTATAAAGGACTTTTAAGAGAAATATATACCTTTATGACAAAGCCTTTTATGCTACTTACACTGCAGAATTTTCTACCTTCTCTCAAATGTGTTCAAAGGTGATTGATGTTATTTTCTGGTCTTTGTTTATGATTTTTCCCTAATATGTATGTTACATCTTTTAGGTGACTTGATAATGCAGCTTGATTTCACCTTCTTTCCTTTTAATCTATGATGTTTAATATAGTCAAGATAAATTCCTTAACCTTTCTTAGAATTTATTATTTTTTCTTATCTTCAGTGGTTGAATACATTCATCCTGTAGATATTTGGTGTTGTCTAAGTTTCTCACTAGCATCTTTATTGATGTTTAAACTTAGAAACAGATATTTCTGAAGACTTGGATCACCCCAAAGATCTAACCTCTGAGATAGAGTGAGGTATTTGTGGTCACATGACCTTGAAGAATCATTCACTTCTTCAACTTGGTTGACGTTATTCTCCTGCCCATTTGTTACAATAGCCTTAGTTATTGGGAGAAGTCAGGAAATGATCTCTGGTTTCCATAATAGCAGTCATGTCTGCCTCACCTTGGAACTTCTGGAATGGTTTGGCTGAGATACCAACTAGTCCACACTTGTGCCTCTGTGCGGAACAACACCCAGGTCCTCAGCTGACCTGCATGAGCATAGGTATGTATGAGTAGCATGCTAGCTGGAAGAAAACTAGAACCAAGTCTTGAGTGTGAGCTCTGGAGACTTTAGCCTCAAGTTAATATGAATATCATGACTGGTAAGTAAGCTGTTGATAGTCTGAGGTTTTCAGTTATTAGGTGTTTCCTACGAGGCCCAACAAGAAGCAGGAGGAATCGACAATCCCAAAGTTAAATTTGTGGCATAGCTTGGGGTTATCCAATAGCTCTCTAATTACACTTGAGATCTACTCAATGAGAGGAAAATCATGCTTGGTATTGAAATCTAGACAATTATCCAGGGCTAGTGATGTATGAGTCTTGGAGGAAAACTTATCAAAATCAATTTACTTTATCAGATAACCCTCAACTACACTCTAGATATCTGTCTCTATACCCCACAAAAGTGTAGTCCTCACTCCCCATTAAGAAAAAAAATTCTTTTCTAAACAGAGATAATTAAAGAATACCACAACCATTCAAAAAATGAAGATTGTAAGGCTCAGTCCCAAAAGATCTGCATAACAACTTCAGCAGCGGAGGCTCAACTGTCATTATGGAATAGCAAGTGAAAAAATTGTAAGGGCCAAAAGATTAGGGAGTTTCCTCTGAGAATGTGTCTTCTAATAATATCATAGGTTATACCCATAGAGTCTCACCAGCATGACTGCCTAAACATGAGCCGAACAATAACAACAACAGTAAACATTCAAAGTGAACAGAGGGAAGTCCTTGAGGCCTCAACCCTACTAAAAGGACTACAGGCAACTAAGAAATGCTGAAAGCAGGAGAAGTCTTTCCTGGGGAAGAGCACATCAATGAGTTGCCTAATATAAAATGTTTAGCTATAAAATATATCCACAGATAACATTGTATTGACAGAGAGTATTAAATTTAAGAATGTGTTTCAATTTTATGTCTGTAATAAACATTATAAAAAAAGAGGCAATGAATTTGAAAGGGTCAAGGAGGGGTGTGTGGTAGTGTTTGGAGTGATAAAGGGAAATAGGATGATGATGTAGTTGTATTGAAATCTCAAAATGTAAAGAATATAACTTTCTACTTGACATGCTAATTTTAAAAACTAGCAGAAAACTACATACGGACAGAGTAAAATATAACTGAAAACCAAATTTCATTATAAGTACAGACAACAACATCTTATTTTTAAAAATAGCCCATAAATCATTCATTTCTGCATGGATCTTAATCCTACCAGGAAAAGGTTGGTTCATAATATCTATGCCACTATTGTCCCAATAGGCCTATTATGCCATTCCTGCCATGACTGTAGCTCATAAGGTCCCAGTAGGATAATACTTTTGAAGACTTTTTCTCCCATCCACCAGAAACTAGCATAGCATTTTTTTTTTAGATTCTTAAAGGTAATCAGCATGTTATAAATGCCCTCATTAGTACCAAAGTGATTGCCTATGCACTGTGACAGAAGTAATTGGTGCTTTCATCAAAAAGTCTTAGCCATCAGCTTCTGGTACATAACCCTAAATAGCCACAATAGTCCTATTCTTTTGGCCATCTTTTCGGTCAAACACTTGCCAATGACATAAGGAGAATTATCATAGCATGGTTGTGGATCTATACTACTCTACGCTGTACTTCAGCAAATCATTATCCACTGGTGATAGTAATACACATACACATACATATTTTCATGTGGCATTACTAACATCTATTGTGTGAGATTTTCCTACCCACCCCCTCTCTGCCTTTTCCTCCCACTTCTTCCCTTAAATTTAGAATAAGATCTAGAAGGGGCTCTTGAAGGGCTTAATAGGAGAAATAAGAGGTGACCACCAACAAACTATATGATATACATGTGACAAAATTGATGAATTTAAAACATTGACAATGGAGAACATTAAATAATAATACCATGATGGTTGGTTTGAGTACTTGGATTCTAGAATTGTGGAACAATGGCTTATCAGGAAATGCAATAGAGTATATGAATAAACTTAGGGTCAAGGTCATGATACTATTCTACATTGATGCCAAAAAAGCCTACAGAAAATGAAACATCCTTTGTGAACCAAGCAGTGAAGAAATTAGGAATAAAAAGATGTATCATAATAAAAAGATTTATTTTACCTAAATAAAGTAAAAGTAAAATTATTTCATTGTAAGTTGGGAAGAAGACAAGGATGTTCACTTTCTCCATTTATAAAATTTTAGATAGAGGCCTGAGATTGAAAGGCATAAAAAAGATTCAAACAGAAAAGGAGAAAATTACCTCTGTTTGCAGAAAATATTAACCTATATGCAAAATGCCCTAAATTGACACTAGAAAAATCTCAGATTCCATGTTTTACAAAATCAATATTCCATGTTCAGTATTATTTGTATAACTGAAAACTGAACACATTATGGAAGAACTCAGGAAACATCTCCTTTGCATTGGAGTATTTAAAAAATAAATGCCGTGAAATAAACAAAATCAAGGAGGTAAAAGAGTTCTACATTGATACTTTATAACACTGAAGAAAGGCATTGAAAGAAACAGTAAAGATGGGAAGGCTTCCCGTTTAATGTAATAACAGAATTGTTCTGTGAAAATAACTATATTATGGAATGCAAACTTCAATTCATTCATTATCAAATACAACATGATAGAAACTTTAAGTGAAATAGAAAAGCAATTGTAAAACTTACATGGTATTTAATAGAGCTTACAACACCAATCAAACATAGAAAACTCAAGTCAATAAGTATTAAAGTACCTACTTTCAAATTTTCTATTTCATGATAAAATTATTATATTAAATAGCATAAACTGCAGAATACTGCCAGGAAATATTGGGTATATCAGTAATGTAGACACCAGAAGCTGAAGGTAATCCTACACAGAGACAGTGTAATCTTTGATGATTGGTTTGGAATTCTCTTTCTTTGTTGAGTCTTTGTGTAGTTTAGTTATCAGGATAACTATGGCCTCATAGAATGAGTTTAGCAATGTTCCTTCTGTTTCTATTTTGTGGAATAGTTTGAGGAGTATTAGTATTAGCACTTCTATGAAAGTCTGGTAGAATTCTGCTCTAAAACCATCTAGCTCTGAGCTCTGGTTTTGGTTGGGAGACTTTTAGAAACTGCCTTCATTTCCTTGGAGGTTATAAGACTAATTCAATTTTTAACCTGATCTTGATTTAACTTTGGGAAGTGATATGTACAAGAAAAGAAGAAAATTGTTCTCTTTTTTTTTATTTTCATATTTTGTATGGTACAGACTTTTAAGACCTAATGATTCTTTGGATTTCTTCAGTGTCTGTTGTTATGTTTCCCTTTTCATTTCTGATTTTGTTTATTTGGATACTATCTTTCTGCCTTTTAATTAGTTTGGGTAAAGGCTTGTCTATTGTAGCATAACTTTAAATGCTGTTATGTGAATATTAATTGTATTTTCTCTTGTACGTAAGAGGAATGCTTCATTGCTTTGCTTATTTATAGGTAAAATGGAGAAAACAAAAGAAAACGCATTCATCATTGGTTTCTGTAAAATTCATAGAAAAACTATTTTTGTGATTCAGTCATTTCTGGATAGAGATCACCAGCATTCCTTATATTGCGTGAGATAGAGAAATAGAGACACTTGACAAATAGAACACTGGTAAACCAGTTTTTTCTTATCCACATGGTAAAGTGAACCTGAAACCTAAACTACAGGGTATGTAGATAAGCCTTAGTCTTCCTAGAGCAGGCATAGTACTCATACATCATCATAGTCACACATGTGAGATGAGGACTTGAGTATGTACATGCAGAGAGGCAGAGGTATGGATCAGCTGGCATCTCAATCTTGTCATCCTAGAAGGTGGAGTTTGGAGTTGCAGACATGCCGTTGCAGAAACCAGGAAGAAATTCCTGACTTGCCTCCATTACTAAGCTCTTGGAGCAACCTGAGCAGGAGAACAAATGTCAGTGCTGGTGAGGCAGTAGCAGATGTTCAGGTGATATAGCCTCACTGTCTTGGGATGTACACTGTTATGTAGTAACCTGAGCCATAAGGAGTAGTTATGTATATTTTGAAACATCACTGATCATGTTCAGTGTGGTTTAAAAGGTTTAAAATAGCCAATGTGGACATCATTCTGGTATTTTAGGTTTATTTATATGTATGAGTACTTGTATGTGTGTATGTATGTGTTGTATATTCATGCTTGATACCCTGGGTGTCAGAAGAGAGTGTTGGATTCCTCTAAATTATAGGCTTTTATAAGCCATCTAATGTGGATGCTGAAAATCAAACCCAGGTCCTTTGCAGGAGTGGCAAGTATGCTTAACCACTGTAACATCTCTCCAGTCCCAAGTACCCTAATTTAGTTAATAAAAATCAATGTATAAAACTTTGGCCAAGTTTTCAAAGAGTTCATGTAATTTCATGTACATGGCCTAGCAAATGAGTGACACCAAAATACAGGAGTGATGGATTGGTACTTCCAAGATGAGCAAAGACCACAGCACTGTGTAAAATGAGAAGCATATTCAAACTAAAGACAATAATGTGCCTCAGCCCTGAACAACTGTAAGATGGAAAATAATAAATAGTTGAGTAGAGATTGAGCAGAAACCATAGTTCACACTGGAGTTTGAATCTCTTACTTAGACAGTTTTCTTAGTCTGCTTTCTGTTGCTGTGATAAGACAGTGACCAGAATCAAGTTGAAGGTTAGAGGGCTTTATTTGGTTTACCTATCCTAGATCATAGTCCATTGGGGGAAGCCAAGGAAGAATGAAGGACAGTAACTGAAACAGAAGCAATGGAGAAATGTGGCTTACTAGCTTTGTCCCCCTGGTTTCTTCAGTTTGCCTTTTTATATACCCCAGAATCACTTGCCCAGGGACCATACTGCCTACAGTGAGCTGGACCTTTTCCCATTAGTCATTAATTAAGAAAAACCCACAGACTTGCTCCCAGGCCAATCTTATTGAGACATTTTCTCAGTTGGGGTTTTGTACCAAGTTGTCAAAAATCTAACCTGCACAGCAGGGCACAGACTTCACCAGTAACTGAGTGTTAACTATCTAGGTGTGATGTGACAAATGAATTAAGGAATGACCACATTGTTGTACTTCTGCCTAAGCTTTGCACATTACAACACCATCCTGCCTTCTTCAAAGTTCATAATCAAGAACCATGAAGTCAAGAAAATAATCAACAAAAGCATCTTAGTGTTTTTTTTTTTAATTGTTATGGCTTGCATTGGTCCTCATTCATTACTATCCTTGGGTCTGCCTGGCAGTGGAGACAATTTTCAGAGAACTCTGGGCATCTGGGTACATGTCAATGTTGTAGGCTCAGAGCAAAAGTGAGTTAGATTATAGATAGATAGACAGATAGGCAGGCAGACAGACAGATAGATGGGTTAGATAAAAAATGATCACCAGAAAAAATGAATTTTCATTAAAAATACATGAACTTCTTTAACTGTGTAGTAACTGTCCCTATTTATACATATGTGTATGTCTTCCCCACATTTTACTTAGCCCTCAATCCCATTGAAACAGATTTGTCCCAAGGCTTCTCAGTGAAGGGTTCATCAGTTGTTAAGGATAAAATGAATTTCCCCTCATATGATTCAATCTGATTTTGGTTGTTGATATTTCATTGTGTTAATATATTTCTTTAAATTAAACCTCATAGCTAGGTTTGACTTTTCAAAAAATTAGGCTTACAATAAATTTCAACCATTTTTATTAAAAGAGTACATTTGTACAATTTAAAAATCCCATTTTTGAATAAAGACTATGGGTGTGAAGGATAGAGAAAATGTTGAAAGGGGAGGAGCTTTAAAAATAAAGGTACAAGCCCATTTCTGGTAAGTATTTGGGACATGTGATCTTAAAGCTCACCTGACTACACATGGGAAAGTCCCTACTACCTGGTTGTCAACATGGAGAAACAGATGTTAACAGCCCCAAGTCTTCTCTCTTCATTTCTCATCCTTGGTCATCATTGTTTTCTGTCATAGTCTTCAGAAATCAAAACTTCACATGAAGAGCAAAGTTATGGCTCTGATTCTTCTAAGGGTCTCATACTTCTTCAGTCTTTGGATTTCCCCAGTTAAGTTCTTATCAGGATAAAAAGGAAGGATATTTAGGAACATTAAAAACATCAACAATGAGTAGATTCACTAACTTTAGAAAGAACTATACTTTACATTTTCATATTTTCTGTTGACATTAATTATACAAAATAGTGAGGTTCACTGTGAACTTTTCAGATGAGAATGACATAGGTCAATCATATCTATCACTCTTATATCATTTTGAAAAAAATCTATAGCTTGCCCCTACACAAGATAATTTGTCACAGAGCTACTATGTACAAGACTTTCCACAAGCTACTGTTTTCTTCTCTGTGTTTTTCATTTTCTCCATTTTTGGTGAGACTCTTTGACTTTCACAAGTCCTTTATGAATAATTCTCATTGATATTGCAATATTATAGGTAAAGAGAGAAATGAGACACAATAAACAGATTTTAAAATCCAATCTCAGCTTATCTGAGCTCAGCTGGGTCTTGTGACCAGGATTTTGTCTATACTGACAGAAGTACTCCTATGAAAGAATCCTTGAAACATGAGATTAAGGATGACAGGTATCCACTTGCTAGCTTTATGCTTAAGTCATAGTCCAAGATGAATGAAGGATCCATGAACCTCATGGAGGAAGGCTGGTAAGGAACATTTGGTCATTGCTAGTCACAAGACCATGTGGGTGTCAGAAGGCAGGGCCAGTCATACCCAGCCACTGTCTCACAGGCTGGGGCAGAGCCTAGGATCAGAATAAAAGGGCTGAGAGGCAGAGCATCTCCATTCATACACCTCCTGAGGTGCCCAAGGATCTTGTGCTGCCTGTCATCTTGGTAAGTGTTCACTGGGGACTAGAGCATGCCCTGTACCAGAAGGAAGCTAAGAGGAGATCTGGAGAACCCAATAGCCTACAGAACTGACAGAACATAGAACGTGGGATGGGAGATGGAAGTGCTGGGGGAAGGTGGTGGGGAATGATACTGTGATTCTATGGAAAGCAGTAGAAGGAACTGGGTACTTCTGATTTTAAATCAGAAGACAATAATGTGCCCTTCCATGGAGTATCCCCTCAGGAAGGGATCCTGAAATACAGAAAGCTGTGGATCTTGGTAGGCTTCAGGAGGAGGAGGAGGGACTTCTTCTGGTAACACAGCCCTGGGATAACTTAGAAAAAAGACTAAGAGGGAGGACAAAGCACCAAGGGATCTTTGGGTTTGGAAAACACAAAGCCCTGGATTGGAATTTTATCATCACAGGCTGCTCAGACTTTTTAGGACATACCAGCACAAGACATTTTATGTCAACGACCAGTCAACATGGGATGTTGAGTTGAGTTCAGACTTGCCGGAAAGGAGGGAACAGACCTGGTTCATGCTTTCAGGAATGAGATATGTATTTTATGAAATGGCATTACAACACTGATCAATGATCGTCATTTTCTGCTCTGACATAAATATCATAATCAGTTTCAGAAGCTTGAGGAATCTGAGGAAATCTCATCCGAATCACCATATGGCATATTGCCATAGATCAAGTCCAATGGCATTTTAAAACATGTCATTCAGAATTATTACATGGAGGAGGAAATTATTCTGAATATGCCTTCAGACTATGAAATCTCTCAACTTGGGGGCTGTTACAGGAGATTGTATTTTTAAAAGAATAAGAACCTGTTTATTTTCCTATCAAAGCTTATAAGATGAGTTGACTCTGAAGGCCAGGACTGCAGAAGATCTTGGGGTTTGATAGAAATAAAACTACTGACTATGGGGTTTCTATGACTATCAGTGATATTTAGAGGTGGATAGGATGGCCCCAGGATCCTGGTTCTAACTTGCATTATGATTCTTCCACAGCCCCAGAGCACTCACCAGCAGAGATGTCCTGTCAGCAGAGCCAGCAGCAGTGCCAGCCCCCTCCCAAGTGTCCTCCCAAGTGCCCTCCCAAGTGCCAGACCCCAAAGTGCCCTCCAAAATGCCCCCCTAAGTGTCCTCCCAAGTGTCCCCCTGTGTCTTCCTGCTGTAGCCTGGGTTCTGGGGGCTGCTGCGGCTCCAGCTCTGGGGGCTGCTGCAGCTCTGGGGGCTGCTGTAGTTCTGGGGGTGGAGGCTGTTGCCTGAGCCACCACAGACCCCGCAGATCTCTTCGTCGCCATCGCCACAGCTCTGGATGCTGTAGCAGTGGTGGCAGCAGTGGCTGCTGTGGCAGCAGTGGTGGCAGCAGTGGCTGCTGTGGCAGCAGTGGTGGCAGCAGTGGCTGCTGTGGCAGCAGTGGTGGCAGCAGTGGCTGCTGTGGTAGCAGTGGTGGCAGCAGTGGCTGCTGTGGCAGTAGCCAGCAGTCTGGAGGCTGCTGCTGACCTGAGCAACTAACACTTTAGACAAGCTATTCAGGAGGAAGCCATGTTCAGTGGACCTTCCCTGGCCTGCTCTTCTCTCCTGCTGCTCTCTGTGTCCTGGGCTCAAAGATGCTGTAATCTTGTGGGATGTCCCTTTTTAAAGGACCTGTCTTCTCGGGGACAAAGTAATAAAGTGTTTCTCTCACAATCTTCTCTAGACTCTTGATCATTTGACTACAAGCGTCTTACAGATCAGTTTTGCCAATCAAGGCTCAGTTGTTCCGAAGATGACTCAGAAACCTGGGGCTGTGTGGAACAGTAGCAGGTTAACTCATGGGTTGTGGACAGTGATTCCTCCCTCACCTTTACTGCCTACAGTGATGGTCAGTCTAACCCATATGTTGCCCATTGGTGTTACTGTTTCTTTAAGGAAGGATTCACATATATTTTTCTATGTTTATATATTCTACTCTATTATGTTAGTAAGTATGATAGCAGCATTTATAAGAGCCAGTATAGTGTGAGAGGTCAACAATATGTAATAACTCTTGCTATAGTGAAAGCTGCTAACAAACTATGTGTCTTTTAAATGGAAGGTATTTGATTGCTTATTTAATCAACAAGCTATGATTTGATTCTAACCGCTCCACACAATCGGAATGACCTAGAGGAGTCACAGAACACAGAATTTGAAAGAAGAAAGTTAAACTTCCTCCAAGAATTTAAGTAATTAAAAGCAGTCATAAAATGAAATTCAATAAACTTAAAGCTAATAAATGCCTGAGTGATTCTCAAAGAAACAGAAGCATAAAGCCGATGGAAATGACAAACACAATTTAGGATTTAAAAATGGAATTCAGAACAGAGATAGAAACATTAAGGGGGACTCAAGCACAAATGAAAATGGAATTGAAAAACACAATAACTCCAGAAGAAAACTCTAGAAGTCTGATCAGTAGGGTCAATCAAGCAGAAGACAGAATGTCAGGATTCAAAGGTAAAGTAGACAATCTAGATGACATAAACAAAGAGTTTTAAATGGTCTAGATTAAATAAGCAAAGAAATTAAATGGTTTTTTTTTAAACACTGGGGGAAAAACTTGTAGGAAATGTAGGACACCATGAAAAGACCTTCTATTTTTAGAAAAGATGAGGGAGAAGAATTCCATACCACTGGTGTAGACCAGATCTTCAACAAGAACAAGGGAGAATGCTTACCCAAACTAGGGAAACACACCCCCTTAGAGAAACAAGATGGATGCAGAGCACCAAATAGACAGGACTAGAAAAGAAAATCCCTGTGGTAAATCATAGTTAATACACTAAGTATACAGAGAAAAAAAATGTATTGAAATCTGGAAGACAAAAAATACAAGTCACATATATAGGCAACCCTATCAGAATGATGTCTGATTTCTTAATGGAAGTTTGAAGGCCAGAAAACTTGGAGCACGCATTCCAAGCACTAAAAGCCCATGACTGCCAGCCTAATCTAATGTATCCAGTGACACTATCTGCCACATTGATGGGGAAAGAAAAAATTTCTATGATGCAAACAGTCTAAAATTTTTATATTTGCTGAGGACATATGGCTCCATGGTTAAAAGCATACATTGTTTCCCCAGAGGGTTCAAATTTGATTCTTAGCACCAACATCAGTTGGCTTACAATTGCCTTTAACTTTACCTCCAGAAAAATCAGAATCCTCTGGTCTCTGCCCTTGCTTGTACTCATGTTCACACACACACACACACACACACACACACACACACACACACACAATCAAAATAATAAAAATAGGCTTTATTAAATTTTAAAGAAATTGTAAGAAGCAGTATTTCAGACTGAAAGAGAATGAGCATAATCAATGGACTGGAATAAAATTTGGAGCCATAATTATTCTATTCACCACCAATAAACATACAGAGAAAGAAACCATGGCCATATTTTCATTCTCAATAGCCTCAAGAAAATAAAATGTCTAGGATTAAGCCTGATCAAGAACATAAAGAGCCCCTACAATTAAAAACAAAGCCTCCGAAGAAAGTGGAGAAAGACACTACAACATGGAAAGAAGTCACATGCTTACGGATTGGGAAAATTACCGTTCTATCAAAAGCCATTGTTTAATTCAATCTGAATTCAATTGAATTAATTAAGTTTAATTCAATCGGAATTAAAATCTCCATTTTTCTTCTCACAGAAATAGAAAAAATATTCTAAAATACATATGGAATGACAAAAGACCCTATATAGACAAATAACAACAACAACAAAAACAACCAAACTGAACAACAACAAAAACCCCTGGAAGGAATGCAAGTCTTGACATTAAGATATATTGCAGAGACATAATAATAAAAACAATCAGGCATTGGCACAAAAACAGATAAGTAAAAAACAAAACAAAAACAAAAACAAAAAAACCCACTAAAACCAAACTGAAGACTCAAAACTGATCACTAAACTCAAAACTGATGACACTCTAGTCATCTAGTACTGAACAAACTCACCAAAGTCACACACTGGAAGGGAGGCAGCATCTGCAACAAATGGTGCTGGGAAAACTCATGCCTGCATGGAGAACAATGAACTTAAGCCCATATCTGTCAGCTTTCCCAAAATCAAATTCCAAATGGATTAAAAAACAGAATGTGAAACTTAAAACACTGAAATTTCTAGAACAAAGCAAAACAGAACATATGAAGTATCCTGCAGAATATAGGTATAGGAAAATACTTTCTGGCTAGGACCCATCTACCCAGGGGTATAGGCCAACAATTTATAATTGAGGCCTCATATGCAGTGTGTGTTAGAAGATCCTGGCTGGTTCTGATCTGCAAGCTTCCTCTCTGATGACCAGCTCTTACAGTTCCAAAAGGCACCATGCAAACTTACATGGGACAAAAGCAGTAGACTCACCTGGATATGACACCTATGAACCACAAGAACTATCAGCATGATAAGATATCCCTAAGGGTAAAATAGCGGCAAAGACTCTTTTAAGTACACAACAGCTCTCTAACTGGACTTGAAACTTGATCAACAATAGTAATATCATGGCTGGGACTGGAAATATAGCCAACTACCCCATGACTAATGAAGTCATGGATTTTGAAGGAGATCCTAAAACTGCCACTTTGCTAATCAGCATAATTCCTAAGCACATTTTAAAATCTATTTTTATACCCACAGATAAGTGTCATCCCTCACTAAGGAATCTTCTCTTTGCAACAGACAGAGATCATTACAGAAAGCCACAACCAATCAAAATGCAGAGAATAAGAGGCCATGTGGTACCTAGCTCTAACTGATATGTAAACAACACAGGTTTTGCACCCAAGGTCTAGAGATCACAGTGGAAGAAGAGGAAGAAAGATTATAAGAGACAGAAAAACAGGGAGTTTGTGAGATTTAATTTCCTAAAATTGTTTAAAATGTTACATCCATGTAATCTCATCAAGACCGTGGCCTTAACAAGACTGAAAAAGGGTAGCACCAATAGATATGTTAACACGGAATGGGGACACCTTCCTAGGACTCTGTTCTAGTCCAGAAAATACAGGCAACTAAAGAATGCTGAGAGCAGGAGAAATATTCTGCCTTGGGAAGAGCCCTGAAATCCAATACTAAGGGGTTACCTCTGAAATCATAGGCAAACCAGTAATACTATATGGAGTGATTTTGTTATATTTATATACTTAGGACTATATATGTACATATATCTATATCACAATGATTAAAGAAATAGTAGCCATGGATTTGAGTGGATCAAGGTGGGAGGTATAAGGGAATAGTTGAAGAGAGAAAAAGAAAGGGTAAATGACAAAATATTTTTCATTTTGAAAGGTAGAGAATGAGTTATGTGTCACCTTTTGAAATGAATGAGCAGAATCAGCATGAAACATCAACATAAATCAGACATTTTTTTTGGTATTTCTTACATAAAAGTTTTCATTTGGGAAAGAATATTAGTCATAATTTACATTATGTCATTGTTTTGATAGCTACTAGAGAAGTGAAAGATTCAAATATGTTTTCTGTCTGAGTATTATTTAACAATGTTGTCTAAGAAAAACCAGGATTCAGTGAGTAAAAATAATATTTTATGATGTCCTTGGCAATAGTTCTTGAGAAAAATAAATACTGAATGATAACGTTTAGCATGATTTTTAACAACTAAACATTCTACTATGCCTCCTAAGCTTTGGGTGCAGGAGCTAGGCATCACATGGTTGTTTGCTATGCCTATTGTGTTTAATTATGTTTTTCTGCAGTTATCTCTGTCTGTTGAGGATAGAATCAACTTTAATCATCATTAAGTCTCATTTTTCATAAACTTAGATAACTCACTAAGATGTTCAATGAGTTGGCTAAAATAACTGGCATACCCATTTGTCATGGAATAGTGTTTTTTATATCTCTGACCAAATTCCTTTGCCCCTTTAGTTACATTTTAAAGAGTAGAGCCTTCATGGTATCTAGTATAGCCCTTCCCCCAATTCCCTATTCTTTTTTTTGAAGATGCAAAGCCTTATATAATGATTGTGTAAAAGGTTTATAAAACTAAAGGGAGGAACTAATGTACTAAGTATTGTTGTGGGATAACAAAGAAGACAATACTATTCAGTATGATTTGGCTATGGTAATAGTTCAACAGATCTTTCTTTTATTTGATGAAGAGGAAATTTTACCCCAGGAGAAAGAACTATGTCAAAGTGAGCCTTGGAAAATTAAGGGTTGGCTGAGCATGACAGCTACAGTGACCTGACATCTAATCCAGTTCAGCTCACAGTCAAGGATTAAATTCTTGTCTTTCTGAAGTAGGCATCATACTCACACATCACTTATCCAACTCCACTGAAGACTTGGGTGTTGTCCTGAGCACAGGTAGAGGTGTGGACCGGTTGGCATCTTAGATGCCACCTCGTCATCCCAAAGCTGGCAGTTGAGGTGTGCAGAGCTGCCATTGGAAAATCTAGGAATCAGTTTCTGGCCTCGCCCTGTTACTAAGCCCTTTGGGGCAACCTTGCCAGGAAAACAAATGTCACAGTCAGTGAGACAGTGGCAAATCTGCAGGTGATGTGGCCACTATGGGTCACCCTGGCAGTCTCAAATTACCGGTTCCTATTGGGTGACCCGAGTCACTAGGTGTAACTATTAATATACAGAAATATCACTGATAATGTTGGAGTATTTAAAAGTTTTAAAATGGCCAATGTATGTGTCATCCTGGGTTGAATTAACAAACATAAATACAAAATTCAGGAAAAGTTCTCAAATGATTTACTGTAGGCTTATGTAAATAACATGGTACATGAAAAGAAAAAAATCAAAGAGACTGTGATGAATAGATATGGCAGGGCAAAGTACTCAGCATGTGTTGTAGGATGAAGCATTTTGTACAAAGTATAAAATATAATGAAAAATGTTTAACGTGCCAAGTAAAAGACTGTATTTGATAGTACTTTGGATTTTTCTTTAACCTCTAAGGAATCCTGAACAAGACTAAAATAATTAGTTGATGTAAATTATTTAAGAGGAGAGGAGAATCTTTTCTTGCATCTGATATTAGAAAATAACTCAGGAAAATCACATAGTCTAGAGTCAACATTCTGACAAGGCGTGTTAGCACTTATAAATAGTAAAAATTCTGAGAAAAATTGAGTAGAAATGATATGTGAATAAATTGGTAGCTAGAGGATAGATAGATAAGTGCATACATGGCAGATACATGTATAGTAGATAGATGATAGGTGACAGATAAGAGATAGATAGATTAGATAGATAGATGATAGATAGATAGATAGATAGATAGATAGATAGATAGTCAGATAAAGGATAATTCATTACAGATAGGTAACAGATTAAAATTAGATGATAGATATATAGATAGATGAAAGATAGATAGTACATGATAGAGAGATAGCAGATATGTTCATGATGGAAAAATAGACAGATGATAGACAACAGATAATGGAGAAATAGAGAGATGGAGTCATAATAAATTGCAATCAAATATTGCCTAAATCTGTAGATATGTAGATGTCATCTTTCTCACATTTCCTTGGTGTTAATTTTTCCCACATGACTTGAAAATTATTCCCAAAGTCTTACCCATTCTTAGAGCCCAAAGCAGCTAGGTGAAGAGGCCTTGCTTCTCCCTTGACTCCTCCTGATTTGATTTTTTATCTCCCTGGGTTTGGTCAGTTTGTAAAGACTATCACCATGTGACTGTCTCTATAATCATCTTGTTATAAATTAAACCTCATATATTTCCAGTGAAATCTCCAAAATGGGGACATTCTAACTCCCATTCATATGGAAACTGTAGAACAGTAGACATTTGTGAGAGCCTGGGCAATAAAGAGAGCACATAGGCCTAAAAACACAGCTAGAACACATCCCATGAAGTAGTAAGGATTCTTGCCCTTGAAATCCCCTGCTCCTGTCAGGGAGAAATGTGTCTCTTCTTACCAATTTTGACTCACATGGAAGAATACACATACATTATTCCACAGAATTTTCTCCTGTCTACTTACTTATTTCTCATCTGTAGACATCAGACATCATTATCTCCATCCCATATGGCCCTGAGAAAAATAATCAATCAACCAATAAACAATGACATCAATTTTCTCTAGAAAACATTAGAATTTTTAAATTATTTTACATTAGGTTAACTTTATAAAATATAGGATATCCATGTGAAATTTTATGCATGCATATGATATATTTTGACTGTATCAACCCACATTCAGTTAACTTTTTAAAAAGAACCAGCTTTTCCTCCTTTATTCAGTAGGCTAATTATATATTGTTTGTTAAGCGTTTTCAATGATCTATAGTTTTTAGAAGGATAATTTATTCTCTCTTACCTTTTCAAATATACTACTGACTTTCACTACGCACATAAGTGTCTTCTATATTTAAAAGTTACACTTAAAAAGGAAAATTTTACAGGTCAAACAGGTTTCAAAACCTCACATCGTCCCTTTGTTGACTCAAATTTCTTGGCCAGGGTTTTGCCTATGAAGATGTCTATCTGTGTTATAGAGCCACACAGATAGGGAGAGTGTAGAAAGCTATTCAAGTAGACATGCTTGAATACTGTAGTTTTAGGAGGTCTCTCTAGAGTGAACTTGATTAAAAGACTATCAGGACTGAAGGTTACACTAGAAATAGGAAGCAAGTGATGTAGACTAAGAAATGAGCAGTCTCTAAAGCACATGCCCTTCAGGTATGTGGAGTTAAGGGTGCCAGGAATCCACTTCCTCCTCATCTCATACCTAAATCATAGTCCATGCTTAAATCCCATGGAGGAAGGCTGGTCAGGAACTCATGTCATCTCCAGTCACAGAACCTCATGGGTCTCAGGAGTCAGGGTCATCCATACCTAGCCACTGTCTCACAGGTTGGGCAGAGCCTAAGATCAGAATAAAAAGGCTGAGTGGCAGAGCACCTCCATCCAGTCCTCCTGAAGTGGCTACAGAGCTTGTGCTGCCTGTCATCTTGGTAAGTGTCCATCGGGAACAAGAGCATGGACTGTACTAGAGGAAAGCTGAGAGGAGAGCTGGAGGGGAGACTGTGTAGATCCACAGAGCCAGGAGGCCACTAGTACAGAGGACTTAAGGTGGGCCAGAATGATGGGTAGAGAAAAGGGCATTCTGACATCCATAGGAGGCATAAGCAGTCAGGATCCATTTGATTTAGGGCATTGCATGCAATAAGCTTCTTCTTTAGTGGAATGGGTCTCTCAGAAACACAGAAAACTGTACATATTCAATTGATGTACTCTGAAACCGCCATGGCCTAGCACGTGAAGGAAGAGACGGGGACAGAATAGGGTACAAGGCTCTCTTTGCAGAGAAATCCATTTTCCCTGAAACGATGCTTTAAACAGTTAATCTCCAAGTTAGCGATTCAGACACATTTCATAATGCCTACCTTGTCATTGGATGCTGGACACTAAAGGTCAGCTTTTACCTGACTTGTGTAGGTTTTTGAAGCTTCCAAAAAATAATAATGAGCATGTAAAAGGACGAACATTCTACAAAAGAAACTACTAGAGATAGTGTGTCTATGATTATTATAGATGCTATGGGGGCAGGATAGCCCCAGATTCCTAAGTCTGACATGTGTGTTACTCTTCCACAGCCCCAGAGCACTCACCAGCAGAGATGTCCTGCCAGCAGAGCCAGCAGCAGTGCCAGCCCCCTCCTAAGTGTGCCCCCAAGTGCCCTCCCAAATGCCAGACCCCAAAGTGCCCTCCAAAATGCCCCCCTAAGTGTCCTCCCAAGTGTCCCCCTGTATCTTCCTGCTGTAGCCTGGGTTCAGGGGGTTGCTGTGGCTCCAGCTCTGGGGGCTGCTGCAGCTCTGGGGGCTGCTGCAGCTCTGGGGGTGGAGGCTGCTGCCTGAGCCACCACAGACCCCGCAGATCCCTCCGTCGCCATCGCCACAGCTCTGGATGCTGTAGCAGTGGTGGTAGCAGTGGCTGCTGTGGCAGTAGTGGTGGCAGCAGTGGCTGCTGTGGCAGCAGTGGTGGCAGCAGTGGCTGCTGTGGCAGCAGTGGCGGTAGCAGTGGCTGCTGTGGCAGTAGCCAGCAGTCTGGGGGCTGCTGCTGAACAGGGCCCTTGCACTTCAGACAAGCTGTGGAGAAGTGTTCCTGCCTGACACTCCTTTCTGTTGTGCTCTGTATTCTGGATTCTTGGTCATCTTCTGCAAAGTTGTGACTTTCCCCTAAAATGACCAAGCTGCAATAATAAAGTCTCCCCTTTCAAACATGGCTAAACTTGTGTTTATTTTTGACAACAGCATATTTCCAAGGCAGTGTTATTAGCACGTCATTAGAAATACAGCCTACATCAGTAATATGGTTTGCCAGACTTGAAAGCAGTAGGAACACAATGAAAGCATGAGAAAGCTCAAGCGGATATGTTTTTCTTCATTTGCACCTGAAGACCTGCAGCTGAAGTTCTATAGACCAAGTTCTAAGAAAGTAAAAGGTGCGCACACCAAAGGAGATAGCAGTGAGGCAGGCGACAGGAAGGTCATGCTCACCACTGTTCTCCCACCTGCAGCTTTGAAACAGCTTCCTTTTACCTCAC
This sequence comes from Mus minutoides, assembly GCA_902729485.2. Classification (NCBI taxonomy): domain Eukaryota; kingdom Metazoa; phylum Chordata; class Mammalia; order Rodentia; family Muridae; genus Mus; species Mus minutoides. The sequence goes on along the minus strand of LR749654.1, from coordinate 1,373,064 downwards.
AGAAGGAGGCAGGTGAGGAGCATGCAGTCAACACTTACAGGAACAACTTCTGGGTCAGTTGTGTGCTCACATAATGAGGCTCAATGTCACAGGCTGAAGAAGATAACAAGAACAAGGCAAAAGGGCTTAGGACTAGAGAATATCTACTCACTTCCTTTGGTGCTCTTTGTTTTCCCCTGTGGTCCTGGTAAGAGATTACTTGAAAGAGCTTCATAAGCTTCCCAGAAGGAAACCTTAGAACATGAGAATCTGGAAATGGGCTCAGCACAGAGGTGGGATACAAAATAAAGAGATGCCAAAAAGTCTGCAGAAGGTCAAGGAATATTAGAGCAGAAGTGTTTGGAGAAAGCTGATGGTTGTGTCTCCTCCACCTATATAATCCTGACACACTTTATTTCCTGATGCTCTTGGGCCTCTGATATTGCACATAAACTGTGTTCACTTCCTTTTCTTACCTGAAACCTGTATTGTGACCAGAAACCTATTTGGGGCCAAATAGTTATAGAGATGTGTGATTCTCACCCTTTTCAGTGTCCCTTAGGTGGTCAGGAGTGGTGCCTGGACATCTATCTGTACCAGAAGCACTAAGGATGAATCATGATACCCAAGGTGAAATTGCTGTTGCTACAGAGAGAAGGAAAAGACTAGTGGCTCCAAAAAGGACAGCACCTGGCTTGGGATCACTAGACGTGACAAGCTGGGGTATGTCTCACTGGTGGCCAAGCAGTCCAAAGCCTCACACTGTCCAATGATTACAACTGGGGATAAACAATTCGTGTGGTAACACTTTGTACTTCTTATTCTCATGTATGTATATGTGGGTTACGTTATGTCTCATATACACATTAGCAAAGTACATTACTTAAATATATTGGGAAGTAACTCCCAAGAGAAGTGTGATTTCTTCCTTATTGATTGTTTTTAAACTATGTATTGATTGCTACAAGGTACACTTGCTCTCATTGGTTTCTTCTGTGGGGAAAAAAAAAACTTCATATAGTTATAAAGGCATACTGAGGATCCAATGAGATAATGTAAAATGTTCGTCAAATGATTTCAGAGATAATTTCCTCTATGGCTCATCCTGAAGAAGCTTATAACATGTAAAGAAATGATTGTATAAAGACAATAGAGGAGGATTGAGCAGGCTCTGTGGAATTTCTACCTTGTTTAAGATCCAGTTTGATCATCCACCAATATGTGCTTCCTACAGAACAGGGAGCTGCTGAGCCCTACATCAGGCACCTCACTTCCTCATGCAACTGGCCCACTCTTACTAGGTCTTAGTCTAAATTACCCCGTTCTCCTCTCACATGGAAAGTCAGTACCTGGGACAGATCTGCATGTGACAACTGCTGTCTGAGCCACCACAGCAGACTCTGGGTGGTGCAGCCAGGTACAGGGACCTCCAGCTAACATGACTCAGCAGCCAGAAGTTTGGAGGCTTTTGTGAAATGTACTTCTTCATCCACCTGAGGCTGCTTAAGTGTATGAATCATATCTGAGAACTTAATCTCTGGGTGGGGCACCATACATTTTGGGGATTAGAAAAAAAATATTTCTTTCAAAACCATTAAAAAGCCACATTCACTTCAACTTCGGAGTGGAAAGGATTTTTCAGAATAAAGGAAAATCATCGGCTAGCATTCAAAGTACTCCATTTGTATGAAGACCCATTCCAGGAATATCAGCCACGTGCTGGGTGGGTCCTTATCCTGGAAAGGAGGAAGTTGAATTTCTGAACCCCCCAAACAACTCTGTCCTATATTACTGAATGCAGTGAGGTAATTTGGGACCTACATCAATGTGCCCAAGTGCCTATTGGATAATTCATTTTTCCTGCTTGAATTGCTATTGCCCAATTGCTAACTCTCATGCTGCTGACTAGTAATATCTCAGTAGGTAGAAGATCAAGACAAATACTAGAAGTGCAAATTAGGGTTCCCATGTCCATCTTTCCCATTCATTCTGTCCTTTGCCTTTAAATCAAAGCATTGCATCTATGAGTTCCAAGCTACCCCAGTGTACAGAGTGAGTTCCAGGTCGTCTAAGACTACATAGAGACATCCTGTTTCAAAAAAAGCAAGTAAAATAAAATAATATAATAAATAAAATTATCAAGTCATGTCAATAACTCTGAGACATTTTTTGTCTTTTAACTTGTGATTCCCTTCATGTCTGTCACTTGATTCTTAGACTCTGGCAGGAAGTGGCCGCTGCCATCCCTTTCCCCACACTCTCCTCACGCCTTCAGACACTACATTCTGTTCCTTTACCTGATAAATCTCAAACTAGTAATTTTCTTACTGATTTATAAATACACACAGATATTAAAATATAAACAAAAAATTCTCACAAAAGGTAAAGTTATGTGAGGAAAACTCTGCTAATTAAGGCCACAGTCTACTGTGATAGGATAGCTCTTCTGAGGTGGGCACAAAATGGAGGACTTAATTTATCAGCAGCGTTTCCCCTTCTCTGACCTTGTCTGGGGGGGGTGTCAATATCCCCCCTCATGTCCTCTACCTGGAGAAGGTCCAGAAGTCCTTGGTAGACCTATAAATTAAACTTCCCCCTTTCCAGGATAAGGACCCACCCAGCAAGTAGCTGATATTCCTGGAATGTGTCTTCATACAAATGGAGTACTTTGAATGCTAGCCAATGATTTTCCTTTATTCTAAAAAATCCTTTCCAAAGTTCATACATAGTCCTTTCCACCCTGAGCAAAGGTAATGTGCACAAGATACAACCATCTAAGAAAGCTGTTTCAATGAAGATCCTCGGACAAGGCATTCATCTAAAAGAGCTGTAATACTAAGATTCTCAGAAAAGGACTTCTCTCCCTCAGCATTCATCCCAGACTCAGAACCACAGTATGACCCCAATACACATACCTACATACTTACTTACTTAAATATAACTTAATTTTTTATTTGTGGGGGTATGTTACATATATATATATATATATATATATATATATATATATATGGTATATGTTTGCTGTGTTTGTATATGTTCAGCTTGTGGGCATGTATGTATGTGCATAAGTGTGGAGATATGGAGGTATGATGTAAAAATAATCTTTATTCATTCAAATAATTATTGAGTTTTCAAAATTATATACTAAAGTGAAGTAACCAGTTTCACATAAATTTGTTCTAATATCAGCCAAAATAGATAAATAAATAAATAAATCTACAATAATTAAGAGAAGTTTAAGATTACTCACTTTAGAAAAGACATCCGGGGTTGGAGAGATGTCTCAGCGTTTAAGAGTACTGACTGCTCTTCCAAAGGTCCTGAGTTCAAATCCCAGTAACCACATGGTGGCTCACAACCACCCATAATGAAATCTGATGCCCTCTTCTGGTGTGTATGAAGTCAGCTACATTGTGCTTAAGATATAATAAATAAATCTTTAAAAAAAGAAAGAAAGAAAAGACATCCACAAGACTATGGACTAGAACCCACAAGGCAAAAGCAATGCTATTTTGAAAAAAGAAAAAAATTCAAGGTAATTTTGTCTATTAATTATAAAACATCAATGTGTGTGTGTGTGTGTGTGTGTATGTGTGCGTGTGTGTATATGTTTGTATATGATTAATTATAATGTGAACCCCAAAAGTTAAAAATATCTTTTAAACAATGTCAGAGAACTGGAAAATAAAACCACATACATATACTCAGGGATCATACAACATTAGAGAATATTTTAATAATCTGAGGATGAAACCATGCAGTATCAATAAAATGAAGAAAAACAGCTATTTATTTGTGTGTTGTACCAATAAATTTAAAATGTAGCATTTGAAGCAACCAAATAATATAATTTTCAGCAGTTATATAAGTAGAAACTAAACTTCCTTTTAGTCTCTGAGATCATGGAATCATTGTTTGTGACTGTTCAAGGGGTTAAAATGAGAAAAACAAAGGAGAAATGACTAATTTACTTGATACTGGCTCAGAAAAAAAAGGCTCACTATTCATTTGAATTACTTCTAGTTATAAATTAGCAGTATTTTTGCAACCCATGAGATGAAGAAAATTAGTCATTCTAATAGAGAGGCAGCATGACAAATGGAAACCAAACAAATGGTTGACTAGTCAAGATGGCTACACTAACCTGCCATTTAAGCTTGCAGAGCTCATAGTCAGAGGATACATTTCAGTCTTCCCCACGAAAGACTGCACATGTTAGTTGATGACATGGGTGCTCTCCAGCTCAGCCTCAGAGTTATGGATCAGATGACATTTAAACCTCATCATCCTGGAAGTTAGAAGATGAGCTGAGCAGAGTCGTCAGTATGGAAACTCAGGAATCAGTTCCTGACCTCTCCCTATTACTAAGACTTTGGAGCAACTTGAGGAAGACCAAGAAGTTCTTATTAGGTGAGACAGACAGTGGCAAATCTTTCAAGTCATGTGGCCTGACCACACATGTATATTTCAGTGGGCAGCTCCTTAGAGGGTGATCAATATCATAAGGAATAGTTTTGTCTAAACTGTAATTCATTGATTTCATTAGTGAGAAGATGTAAGATCACATTGTATCTAAAGCTCTGATACAGGTAAGGAAATGCAAAACAATTATAATACTTGAATTTTTAGCTACAACAGCAAGACATGAAAAAGAAAGAGGGATACAAATAAAATATATATCAAAGCATCTCTATTTGTAGACAAAAGGATTCTATACATAAAAATTTTACCAGAAACTTCTTAGATTTGATAAACACTTTATGAAATGTGTCCAGTTACAAAATTAACATTAACAAACCAGTAGCCTTTGTATATAGCAATAACAATCACATTGAGAAAGAAATTAAGGAAAGAATTCCATTCACAGTTCCCTAAAACTTATCCTGGAATATATGTAATCAAGGAATTAAAAGACTTCCACAATAAAAACTTTTAAAAGTTTAAATAAAGAAACTGAAAAATACACCGGGAGATGGAAAAGTATCTCATCTCATGGATTAGAAGAATTAATACTGTAAAAATTATTTATTAAAGGAAATCTCTATTATACTTTCAATGCCATGCTTCACAGAAATAGAAAAGGCATCTTAAAATTTGTTTTCAAAAGACAACAGTTAGTCAAAGATGATTATAGCACAATATAACACTGGAATTATCATGTATGGTGATATTTCAAGTTACACTATAGTACCATAGTAACAAAACATGATGACAAAAGGCATATAGATCACTGGAATAAAATAAAATAGAGGACCAGATACAAAGCCATGCAGCGAGACTCACCTGGTCATTTACAAAGATGCAAAAAATAAATCATGCAGGAGAAAAGCCTATTTCTTTTGAGAAAACTTTATAATCACATGCAAAGAATTTAACTAGACTCCCATCTCCTAGTCTGTACAAAACTTAACTCCACAAGCCTGGTGTGGTGGCACACGCCTTTAATCCCAGCACTAGAGAGGCAGAGGCAGGTAGATTTCTGAGTTCGAGGACAGTCTGGTCTACAAAGTGAGTTCCAGGACAGCCGGGGCTATACAGAGTAACCCTGTCTCTAAAAAGAAAAAAAAAATTAACTCCAGGTATATCCAAGTCCCTAAAATAAGGTCTGTAAAGGTAGGGGAAATACTTCAATATGTTGGCATGGGCAAGGACTTCCTGAATGGGGCTCAGTTGCTCAAGGAATAAAGCTAGTAAGAGACAAATGAGACCTTATGGAATTGCAAAGCTGCTATACATAAAAGGAAACAGTGGAATGAAATATCAAAATGTGCAGTAATCTTGGCTATGTATCTGAAGGAGGATTAATACCTATGATGTACAAAGAACTAAGCTAACTCAATCGATAGACTGATCGATAGACTTGGTAGACATTTCTCAGAAGTGGAAATATGAATGGCTCCAAACATTTGAAAAAATCATATTTTATAGCCATAGAAGAAGCACAAATCCAAATCTAAACTACACTGAGATTCTTTCTTACCCCACGGGTAATACAAGTAATTATGGAAAAGGGACCTATTATATCTAGCTATATACCTGTGAACATTTACTCAAAGAACACCAAGTCAACATAGCACAAATACTTGCATATTACTGTCTTCACCATAGAGGAATTACAGAAAAAAATCCACATATCTAATAATAGAGGGATGTATTAAGAAAATATGGTGCACATTGGGTTTTTTTCCTCCAAAAGAAGCAAGTTATTTTAAGAGAAATACAAATAACAAGATAATTCTATCACGTGAATTAAGGCAGTTGCAAAAATAAAAGTATGTATATTCTCTCACATTTTTCATTGCTCATTTTGATATAGACAAATGAAGTTGAATATGTGACATGAAATTTAAAGTGAAACTTTCTATAGGAACAAACAGAACTAATGGTAGTGGTAAGGGTGAGACAAAGAGAAGAGAAGAAACCACTCTCAACATAAAATATAATATAAATATGAAATAATGGGCAAGTTGGAGGAAGGTAGACACAAAAATCACAGTTTTATACCTTAAACATGAAACCTGGAGTGTGGATCATTTCAGAAAGAGCAGTAAAGTGATCAGCTGAGCAATGAGATACTCTTAGGGATACTCTTCAGGTATGTGAGATTAAGGTTGACAGGAATCCAGTTCCTCATCTTATGTCTACATCATCATCCAAGCTGGATGTAGTATCCATGAGCTCCACAGAGGAAGGCTGGTGAGGAACACCTATCTGTTCATCACTAATCAGAAGATCATGTGAGTGTAGGTAGGGCCTCTCATGCCCAACCACTGTCTCACAGATTTGGGCAGAGCCCAGAATCAGTTTAAAAGGGCTGAGGGACAGAACACCTCCATTCACTCACCTTCTGAGGTGTCCACAGATCTTGTGTACCTGTAATCTTGGTAAGTGTTCATTGGGATTGGGAACACGGCCCATACTAGAAGAATGCTAAGAGTAGAGGTGGCAAGTATAAAAGAGCTTGGTAAAGCCACAGAGTTCAGAGACCTGTTAGCAGAGCAGAGAGCAATGGGGGAAAATGAAAGCTGGGTAGGAGTGGTGGAGTCAAAGGGACTCTAAAACTCATGGGAGGTATTAGAAGGAATTGCGTACCTCTGACTTAAGAATCCAGAGTAGATATTCTGCCCTCCAGTGGAGTGGGGCTCAGGATTAAAACCTGAAATACAGAAAGCTGTGGACCTTGATAGGCTTCAGGAGGGAGGGTGGGCTCCCTCTTGTAACATCTCCCTGGGAAAGCCTTGAAAGCAAGACTAATGGTGAGAACAGGGTACCAAGGGATCTTTGGGCCTGGAACAGGCAGTGCCATAGATCTGGAACTTGATCTCAGGCTGCTCAGAATTTTTAAGACACTGAGCACAAGAATTATTATGTCAAACACCAGTCAACATGGGGTGCTGACATGAGTTCAGACTTGCTTGAAATGAGGAACAAGACCTGGTTCATGGCTTCAGGAATGGATAAGTTAGGTCTTTTATTAAATGGAGTTGGAACACCTATCAATAATCTTTACTTCCTTCTCTGATGTCATTATCCTCATCAGTTTGGAAAGCTTCAGGAATCTAAAGAACTCTCATAAGACTCATGATATGATATATATCAAGTCCAGTGGCATTATAAAAGATGTCATTCAGAGAAATTAAGTGGAGGAGGAAATTACTCTGAATATGCCTCCAGACTATGAAATCTCTCAACTTATGGGTTGTTACAGGAGATTGTTTTTCTTTTGTTTTGTTTTTGTTTTTAAAATAAGAACCTATTTTTTTCCTGTCAAAGTTTACAAGATAATTTGGCTCTACAGGCCAGTACTGCAGAAGGCTTTGGGGTTTGTTAGAAATAAAACTACAGAATATAGATTTTCTATGACTATCAGTGATATTTAGAGGTGAAGGTGGATAGGATGGCCCCAGGATCCTGGTTCTAACTTGCATTATGATTCTTCCACAGCCCCAGAGCATTCACCAGCAGAGATGTCCTGTCAGCAGAACCAGCAGCAGTGCCAGCCCCCTCCCAAGTGTCCTCCCAAGTGTCCACCCAAGTGCCAGACCCCAAAATGCCCCCCTAAGTGTCCTCCCAAGTGCCCCCCTGTGTCTTCCTGCTGTAGTCTGGGTTCAGGGGGTTGCTGTGGCTCCAGCTCTGGGGGCTGCTGCAGCTCTGGGGGCTGCTGTAGTTCTGGGGGTGGAGGCTGCTGCCTGAGCCACCACAGACCCCGAAGATCTCTCCGTCGCCATCGTCATAGCTCTGGATGCTGTAGCAGTGGTGGCAGCAGTGGCTGCTGTGGCAGCAGTGGTGGCAGCAGTGGCTGCTGTGGCAGCAGTGGTGGCAGCAGTGGCTGCTGTGGCAGCAGTGGTGGCAGCAGTGGCTGCTGTGGCAGTAGCCAGCAGTCTGGGGGCTGCTGTTGACCTGAGCAACTAACACATTAGACAAGCTATTCAGGAGGAAGCCATGTTCAGAGGACCTTCCCTGGCCTTCTCTTTTGTCCTGCTGCCTTTTGTGTCCTGGGCTCAAAAATGTTGTAATCTTGTGAGATGTTTTAAATGTTCCTTATTGACAGGTTTGTCTTCTTGGGGACAAAATAATAAAGTTCTTCTCTAACGATCTTCTCTAGACTCTTGATCATTTGACTACAAGCATCTTACAGATCAGTTTTGCCAATCAAGGCTCAGTTGTTCCAGAGATGACTCAGAAGCCGGGGCTGTGTGGAACAGTAGCAGGTTAACTCACAGGTTGTGGACAGTGGCTCTTTATTCACCTTTACTGCCTACAGTGATGGTCAGTCTGTCCCATATGTTGCCCATTGGTGTTACTACTGTTCCTTTATGGATACACATCTATTTTTTCTGGGTTTATATCTTTTACCCTGTTATGTCCATAATCATAATTACAGCTCTGGATGTTGTAGCAGTGGTGGCAGTAGTGGCTGCTGTCGAAGCAGAGGTAGCATCAGCTCTGCTAGTAGCCATCAGTCTGGGGCTGCTGCCTACCTTTGCCATGAGAACCTCAGTCAAGCAGTAGAAAAGACACATGGTGAAGCCTGGTTATTCTCTTCTCCTCCTGTTCTGGGCTCTGGGATGCTGAAATCATATGAAAAAAATTGAGTCCCAACTCTGCCCATTTATTTTCTTTATTATAGAATAATTAAGTCTTTCCTACTGATCTTCTCCAGACTCTTAATTATTTTGACCATCATCATCCCTACGTGTCAGTGGTGGTAATTTTTATTCCATAATACTCTGAGTGACTGGAGCCTGGGTTAGGAATGTGGTTCAGATAGCCAGTCATCTAACTGCTCACTCATCCCTTCTTGCATACAGTAAGGGGTAGTCCACCACACATGCCTCTTGGTATTATTATCCACATCTGGGTACAGACATATGTTCTCTAGCATTATGTATTTGTTCTACTCTGGTAATTATTACTGTGGTAGAATTACTAATAACTGACACAATGCATGGCATTGGCGATGGTTGGAATATCTTAATGAAAATTCAGTCTTCTCAATAGACTATGATTCTCTTTTTTTTTTAATATAAAAAGATCTGGAAAGGTATAATTTTGTTCATTGTCTTGTTATTGCCTTAAATTTAAGTCTTTTAAATTATTGAAACACGACAAGATGATCAATGTTTATCAGATTCCAATATACTGAAAACTTTTTAAAATTCAGAAGTAAGTCAAGTTGATGAATAGACCTCTATTTGACATCATATCCAGGAAAATCCTTGATCATGTGACCTCAAGTTCATGAGCTCTGCTCCTAAGTAGACTCACCTCTGTAAGACAGGACATTGTCATCCTGTGTAGTTGCTTTTGTTACCACCTAAGGAGGAGAAAAGTGACAGCCAGGCATTGGACAGGTCTCTTTGGGGTGTTATACATTTCTGCCAGATGGGGGCATTACACTGGATAGCCTGAGACATATGGAAAAAAACAACAGTACTTCATAGTTCTGTGGAAAAGTAGACTATGCTCATCACAGTAAAGTCTACATGCTCCTCTAGACTGATTAAGTATAATGGTGATGATGGTGATAATGATAGTGATGATGATGGCGGTGATATCTTTCAGTATGGAAAAACATGCATGAAACCATTTGATCAGTATTAAACTAGCTAATTTAATACTGTGAAAATTCATGAAATGAAGGTTATTAAAATCCGTATTTTATAGTTGAAGAACCTGAGTGAGAAAAGTTAAGTAATCCTTACTAACATTTATGTGCTACTAGAACTAGTGTGGTGTCTGAGGATGTCTGGCTCCAGAGCTGCAAGCCTGACATCTAGGAAAATTTTCCAAGTCAAGCTATCTTAAAAGGAAGACTTTGGGGATTCCTCTTCCCTACAATTTATATCTAATGAATATGCTACATTTGAAAAATACTCACATGAGCATGCACACACATATACACACATGTGTGTGGGGGGGAACAAAGAGAGAAATAGATAGATGATAGATAGATAGATAGATAGATAGATAGATAGATAGATAGATAGATAGATAGATGGATAGATGGATGGACGGACGGACAGAGAGACAGACAGACAGACAAACAGACAGACAGACAGATAGATGGATAGATAGATAGATAAATAGATAGATAGATGATTGATAGATAGATAGATAGATAGACAGACAGACAGACAGACAGATAGATGATAGATAGACAGACAGACAGACAGACAGACAGATAGATAGATAGATAGATGATAGATAGATAATCCCTCTGAGAATAAGTTGGAACAAACCCCTAGCACATTGGTTCTCAACCTTCCTGATGCTGTGACACTCTAACATAGTCCCTCATGTTGTGACCAACAACCATAACATTATTTTTGTTCCTACTTCATGACTGTAATTGTGTTAGTATTATAAATTGTAATGTAAATGTCTGCTTTTCAATAGTCAGATGATCCCTGTGAAAGGGTCATTTGACCTCCAAAGGGTTTTCAGCCCACAGGTTGAGACTCACTGCCCTAAAGACATGTATGCTCCTTTGTTCAAACCTAGAACATTGGTGATAATGAAGCAAGAAGACTGAAGAAGGAAGATAAGAAAAGATGGACACTAAACTCAAAGAAGAAACAAAGGGGCAGCAGGCACTACCGAGAAGATGATGTAATCCATGGTGGAAATGATTATTTCACCATTCTGTTTCCTATTCCATGTTTGTAGCACCCACTTTGCCAGGCCCACCCAGCTGCTACAATATAGTGGGGCATGAATTCTAGACATGTCACAGGGGCCACACAGAATCAGGGAGTAGTTCTTCTAATGCCCAGATCCTGTCTCATATGCTGAGGGCAGAGCTCAAAGTCAACGTAAGTCATGTTACCCTGAGACCTTTTACTACATGCTACCCTAGTCACAAGAACCTACTTGGGAGAAGAACTGCATTTGCTATTCTTACAGTTTTCATCAAATACTTGAAAGAAAACAACTTAAGAGAACAAAGTCTCTCTCTCTCTCTCTCTCTCTCTCTTGTTTTTACATTTTCCTTTTTTTAATTTTGAATTTTTTTATTAGGTATTTTCTTCATTTACATTTCAAATACTATCCAGAAATTCCCCTATACCCTCCCTGCAACCCCCCCCTCCCCTACCTACCCACTCCCACTTCTTGGCCCTGCTGTTCCCCTGTACTGGGGCATATAAAGTTTGTAAGACTAAGGGCCCTCTCTTCCCAATGATGGCCGACTAGGACACGAAGTGCTCTTAAGTCAGGGTGTTAGTCTTGCCACTTGAGAATAAGGCCATTGCCACATTTAAAGCCAAATTTAAAGCAAGCTTTAACTAAATACTGGCCAGACTGATGGACTTTCTAACCAGGTCAATCTCTGGGTTGTCAGAAAAATAACAAGGAGTCATACCTTGCAGAGACTTAAAAAGGCAAAACCCACAATTCACTGAATTTCATCAGATTCAATTATGGACAAGAATACATTTTGACATATTTCCTGCCCATCTACCTCCTACACCCATCATTAAGCACACCCAGAACAGATGGGTCAAACAAACATTGGGCAAACAGGAACTTATTCTTAACTGCAAATGGAACTCTTAACCTGCAAGGTATGTTTTTCCTGTTTTGATCTCACAAGGGATATCTAGAGCAATAGAACTGATAGAATAAATATATATTATAAAAGAGCATTTATTAGATGTTCTTACCTATAGGGGTGGGGTAGTTTAACAACAACTGTCGGTAATTAAAGAGGCTCAGAACTTGGTAGTTACTCTGTGCATCCAGGGAACCGCAATAGTGTCAATAGGACACTGGAGGACTACGATTCTTAGGGTCTCTGGCCTTCAGTCTATATTAGAAGGCTGAGTAAGCAGTGTTCTGGTGGAGGAAGCAAACAAGGACAGCAGCAACAGGAAAGGGAATAGCATTTGAAATGTAAATGATGAAAACATGTAATAAAAAAATCTTTAAAAGAAAGTCCTGATAAAACATTAATAAACTCTAAAAAAAAAAAAGAATAGGACAGATATGCTCATCATCAAGAATTAAAGGCAAGAGCCTGGAAAATGGCTTAGTAGTTGAAAACACATATTACTCTGTATAAGGACCCTGATTTCCCTCCCCAGCACACTCATGCTGAGCAGGTCACAACTGTTTATAACTATAGCTCCAAATGATCTGATGCCTCCAGAGGTCCCTGCACTCTTGAACTCACTTAAGAAGGCATAAACACTCATGTGCATCTAAGGCAAATGAACCCCTTTTCATAATCTAGTGCAAATTCTCTTATGATTAGTTAACCTGATCCCTCGATCTCTTCTATATATAGAATTTTATTATCTTTCCAAATATTTTTTATGACTTGGACCTCTTGTAAGAGGTGTTGTGGAATGCCCTGTAATTTGTCTCATGTTTCTCCATGGCTAAATTCAGATTATGCATTCCTCCAAGGATGTTAGATTCTTCAGAGGTCCTGATATTAAGTCTCATATAATGTCTGCTTGGTCCATTCCTGGTGTTGCAACTTGTGCCATCTGGTTTATGTGATGACTCTCAGGGTTCTTTATTGAATAGACACAGTTAATGAAACAGTTATACTCTTAGTTTATTCAAATGCTTAGCTCTTATCATTATTAAGGAAAGTTTTCCTTGTCGTTCTTTGACGGTTATTTTTAAGTTTTTCTAATAGTATTGTTGATGTCACTGAGAGTAATGTGCATGTTGTCTTAAGCCTTTTAAAACACTCATTTATTATGTATATGAATGTAAACGAGCAGTATATATCACTGCATACATATGGAGGTTTGGAAACATTTAGGAGTTTGTTCTTTCTGTCTATCTCGGATTCTAGGGGTCATCTCAGGTTTTCAGGCTTGCATGACAAGTGCTTTTTCTCACTAAACCATCTTCGAGGCCCTGTAGATTTATATTCATTTCATGATCTTGTTGGCTTCTTATTTTATCTATAAAAATATCCTTGTGCATTTATATCTCACATATAAAATTTTTTCTTGTTTAGATGCCTAGAAATTCAACTATTACATAAAAGGAAATGTGCATGTTTTGTATATGTTTGCTACACATCCTTTAGCACATATTGACATCTAGAACAGTTGCACTATTTCATACTATCATCCTAAAATATTATTATGTTATTACAAACTCTCACACATTCCAAGTGGCCAGTGTGTTGTTATAAATTGTTTTTCATTTAAAGAAGCTTTCATTTATTTTTTGGTATGTGCATTACAGGAAACAAAACACAAGAAGGCAAGAAAAAGTCACCCAGTCACTAGCAGCTCAGCTTGATGTGCTTTCCCCACATTGTGAGTATTCACCAACTAAAAACCCCACACTACACAAGGATTTTGATAACCAAGAATACACCACACTATCTCAATCTTGCAGACAAAATTGTAATCCTGTCTTCCTTGGCAACAGAAATTTCATAGAAGACAAAAACAGCAACAGGTCTCTAGACAGACATACTGGCAAAGTTACAATTAAATTTTGCATTCGCTCAGTCTCAGCTTACAAGGAAACACAAAGCAACATACCACACTAAGTATAGAATTCCTAAGCTTATCATCAGTTCTATATACTAGCATATGTAGAAGGGGTGTTCCCACTCAACAAATGTATTCCCATGGAGCAGCTGGGAGATGCAGGGGCTCTCAGGATGTCAGTCTCAACACACCTGCAGACCTTGCCCTATAAACCTCTCTGTCTCTCCAGTCAGCCTAGTAACATGACTCTCCCCACACGTTCCAGACATGGCTTAGCAGTTCTATGTTCAAGAGGAACCCTTTTTTGTCAATTCTACCATATCCACTAGCTCTACTCTTAACCATGCACTCTCCTTTAGGATGTAACATTCAGATGACAACTGTGCATAATGAACACAAGTATTTTACCAAGATGCACATACGGCCCCTGAGTATAGCTGTCCTCTGGACACAGAGGCACTAGCAGCCTTTCCCTCATCCATCCTCTTCCCTGCATAACTCCTAAGTGCAGATGATGCTAGTGAGAGGATTAACAAAAACCACATCCAGAAGACAGCCCTCGCCCCAAATTAGCCTGACCTTTAGTAATTCTTTTTGCTACTTCTAACATCCTTTAGGCACTGGGACTTACATCTACTACTTGGCAACATTAACTGAAATGCACGTCTAACCAATGGCTATACAACTTGACCCAACTAACAGCTACAGTGCCTTTTTCTGAGCACTAATATTTGCCCTAGCCCACCTCTATCACCCAGTAACAGCATCTGCTCAAAGGCCAAGTTTAACCTCCAATTCCCCAGGATGAACATTCCTATGAAATAACAAAATAATCCTTAATAAAGTGGTATCAGTCCTCCATTTTTACCATGGTGTGCATTTACATTTATGCAATACTGTACACATGTGTGCATATGTGTGCCACTGCACTTGTGTGGAGGCTAAAAGACAAGCTGTGAATCACTTTTCCCTTATCAAGTGGATCCTGGAAATCAAACTCAGGTCACCAGCTTGGTAGCAAGCACCTTTACATCCTGAGCCACCCTACCAGACCATTATGCACACTTTCTTACTGTTTGGAAACAAAATCTATATAGCCCTGGCTGATGCAGAACACAGAGATCCACCTGCCTCAGCCTAGAACTAAAGGCATGCATTACCACATCAAGTCTATTATGCACTTAAAAGTCTAGAGACCAGATGTTCCCAATAAGCTCTTCAGTTTCCCCAGCATGTGTACACTACAGTGAATACACTGCACACCTAACAAAGGCTGTGGTCAGAAACTACCTTCTAAACAGCAAGGTTCTGATCTAGCCCCTCTTCCAGTTCTCTCCACCCAGCGGTCACATGTATGCAACTCTCATGTTTTTGTGGCATATTAACAATTTCAGTTCCTAAGTGGATTTAAGAAGAGATTTTTTTCCCTCAAATTTTAACATAATTTACAATCATGTCTTTTCACTAACTACTTTGTCATACACTGGTACCTCTTTACAGTCTAGGAAGACTGGGTGCTGCAAATTTGGACATATGTCTCCAATACATTGCAAAGTAAGATGTACAGATATAAGGAATAATGGATAATCTTGCATTACCAAACTTGTATTAGCATTAGGCCCTTCATTCATTTTCTTCCCTCCCAGACCCATGCAAGCAAAGCTGCATTGCTCAGATATGGTTTCCCTTTCTAGTTCCAAAAGACAGCACGTCACCATGAGTTTAAACAGGAGAATCTACAAGTATTAGTTACTATCTCTACTTTTAACATACTTTGTGCACTTCAAAACACCTAGGAGTTGATGTTTTAGATGAGGATATACATTTGTCCCCTATATACATAGTAGTGCTGAAACCACATACATGTAACTAGTTAGATCTCAAAGTGTCTCCTAGTGAGAACATTCTGGTCTCCGTCCTTTCTTCCCTGGCAGCCTGTCTTGTGTCCTGTGACACAGGCACCTGTCACTTGGATCATACACTTTCACAACTCCTCAGAAGACAACCTTGCTATGAACTAACAGAGCATACAGAACGTGTGAGTTTACTAACTACTTTTGTCATACATTGGCAACCTCTTTACTATCTAGAGACTAGATATCATAGGACTCATTTGTCCAGTATGTATAATATATACAGCATAGCAAAGTTACATGAGATACATACAACATACAGGTTATCGGGTAAGCTAGAAATATCTAGTACACTAACTAAATCTTTTTGCAGTTCCTTCCTTCCCACCTGAACAAATACAGCCTGTACACTGTTCTCAGAGGTAGGCTAACAATTCTATGTCTACACACAGCATTTCTCCAGTTTAGAAAACTATATATATAAAATACTATTCTACTACCTATATCTCTAAATGTATCAAGTACTTTAAATATCTCAAAGACTAGATGTTTCATGCAAGAACTTATCTGCTATTGACATGGTGCTGGTAAATAAAAAATAAAACTGTATGCAAAGCAATGGTTATTATCTGAGCTATCTTCTAAATACCATTTGGGCTTCGGCCCACTTTCTTCTCCCTTCAAATCAATAGACAAAATAGGCATGTGTGATGCTTAGAAACAGCTGAACAAATCCCTATGCCCAAGTCATTTACAGAACAAAATTTTCAATGAATTTTAACCATGTACACTATGTGCTATATTTACTACTTTGTTATACATTGACAACCTCTTTAACATCTAGATGTTGAAAATTTAGATATATTTGTCCATTAAATACAGTATACACACAGCAAAACAAAATGCAAGTATAAAGAAATGGCATCTGAAAGGGGACACACACACACACACACACACACATACACACACTACTACAGAGCCATTGTCACTGCCTCCCAGCACCTCCTCCAAACCCTGGAGCAAGTAAAGACAATACTGGTCAGAGGGGCTCATCAGTCCATGCCCAAAAGACAACAGTTCATGAGTTTTTGCAAAAAGATATCTACAAAGTGACATTTCACTACCTCTACATTTAACATACGCTGGGCACTTCTAAATGTCTAGATAGACCAGATGTTTCAAGTAAGGACTGTTGTCCATTATATACACAGCAGTCAGTAAATGGCACACATGTAACAAAAGTAATTAAAACTTTAACACAAAATGTAAAAAAAAAAGTATTGTTCTACTAACTCTACTTTGTCATACACTGGCAACCTCTTTAACATCTACAGTGACTAGATGTTGTAAATTAGAACCCCTTTCTCCTTTACATACACTATGTATGCAGAAAAGTCAAACAAAATGGGATAGTGGTTCCTTTCCATCCATGGACTACAATGGCTTAGCGTTCTGGATTTCCTTCTAGGAACCAGGGTAGAAACACAATGTGGTCAACTCAGGAGAGGTTTGGCTATTCCTCTTCAAAAAAGTATTTCAAATGGATCCTAACAAAAAGGTACTTACAGAATGTTTTACTACTTATAAAAATGTCAGGCACTTCAAAGCAGCTAGAAAGACATTCCCTCCACCCACAAACCTGGCATTTTCAAACACACTCAAATACACACACGTGCACACACACAAACACTGTGGAGGGACGTTAAGAAATGAGTAATAAAATGCATATAAAATACAATAGAATAAAAAAGAGAGAGACACATCTTCACAAGACCAATCTGGCTGCGGACCTCTTCCTCCTCCTGCTGGGTCCTCTAAGGTACTGAAGAAACAGGGATGACTATTGCTCCTGGGTCTTTATAGAGGCCACCTAAACCATTCCATTTCAAGGTCACTTGTAGAAGACATGTCTATGATTTTTTTTTTTTAAATGGCGACTGGGTATACACGTGATCTCCTACCTCTACCCTGCATCGGCAATTTCTACAGTTAGATGTCCAGATTTAGCCAAAAGTCTAAAAAGGGTCTGGGGAAAGGTTGAGAGCAGCTTTTTCATATATTATATACACAGGCCTTCTAAGCCTTCTAAGCAACAGGTTAAGCCTTCGCCAGCGTTTCCCGATTGACCTCATGCAGTTGTGGTTGTGGGCTTCTCTCCAGCGGAAGGAAGACAGCGGCCCAGCAATCAATCATTCCTCTCCCCGTGATTTGCCCGCCTTACCTTCCTCCAGGAGGCCTCTGTTCATCCAGGTCTCAGTGCTCATCCATGGGCAGGCCGCCCTTCCAGCGATGAAGGTGTGTTCTTGTTCAGACCCTCCTCCTCAGGCCACAGAAGCCCCAAGGCCCAGCCTTGGCCTTCAGGTGGCCTCCATTCTTTCCACCATGCCACGCTCACCATCATCTTTGAGACGTCCTCGAAGGCCTGGCTGAGGCTATTCTGTGGGCCGGACCCTGAAAAGCAGGGGGCCGGTGGAGTCCTGGAGGCCGCTGCCATCCAGGCTCATCACATCGTGAACAGGGAAAGAGTCGCTGTAGATTCACCGTGTGGCCCAGCTGGTGGCTGCCTCCAGGGTGAGAGCTCCTAGCATCAGTGCGCAGGATAGGGACCGAGGCTGCTCTCGCCCCCCGCGCCCCCACCGCTGGCTCACCTGGCACAGGCCGAGACCATGGGGGGCTCAGGTGAAAGAAGGTGGCACTACCTAGCTCCTGAGCTCTCCACTGGAACTCATAAATTATTGTTATTTTGAAATGCATAAAGGAATCTGACAGCATCCCTTCAAATACAGGAGGCTTAATTGTTCTGTTTGTATTTATTTGACTATAAACAAAGTTGAACATCTGCTTTTGTGTGGGAGTATGTGTGCTGTTGAATATGTGAGTGAGAGAGAGCAGACTGTGTCTTTTGTAAACTAGTTGATATTTTTTTTCCTAATGGTGTTTATTTTAAATATTTTGATACTTTGTTGCCTATTAAGACTAATTATGTTTAGTTTTAGAATAATGAATATAGATTAATATAAGAAATATTTGTAGTTGGGGAATCTAGACTCATAATTTTGTTGGTTAGTAGTTTTTTTTTTAAAAGGCAATTGGGAAGTTTGTGTGAAAAATAACTCAGATTGCTCCCTTCATCTCTATTTCCTTCCTTATTCCTACAGAGTGAGAAGGCGAAACAATCACAGTGTAGAGGACAGACAGAATGAATAGATGAGCTAGGGCAGCCTTGGCAAGATAAGATACTTATGAAGTGATCTCATCTCCATTAATAGCTAATGTTCAGAACATGGGGTCAGCCATTCTTTGGACCCAATCATCAAATTCAGGAACCTGTCAGATCTTCACCTATCTAAAGAGTGAAGCTTGAATTAGATGACATCTTCTCCACATCATTCCAGGAATCAGGAACTGGTCCCCATCCTGAGCCAAGACAATGACATCCAGGCTACTTCCCCATAACTAAGTCCCATTTGAAAAGCCCAACCAAAGGTTATAATCAGAGGACTTGAAGCTGACATATGTCTATATGTGTGTCTCAGAGTGTGTCATCTGTGAGGATGACCTAATAAATACGGATTGACTATTTATAAACTTTATAGTCATGATAATATTACTCAAAATATTTAACAATTTATTAATATATACATAACCATATACTCCAGGCTTTATCTAATATTTCTTATTACTCCACTATAATACCCAGGGAATTACTTCTGTGGAAGGTGCTGATAGAAATAGGGGACAAATAGCTCAAGTTGTGTTGTGAGTGTTTGATTAAAATCTCATTTATAAAATATATTCCTTTTGTTAATGCAGAAGCTCACAACTAGTCAAAGTGCAGAGATTTTCAGTGGCACACACAGTCACAAATGGGAGGGACATTTATATTATACTCTTCTTCGAAGGCTCAGGCTTTATGCTAGGGTTTCAAAATACTGGGAACCTAAATACTGGGAACCTAGTGAGTCTCTCAGGTGGCATAGTAAGTTATAAAGGGTAGCATATTCTGTTCTTCCACATCTCATTCCAGTCACAGGATTTAAATAAACATGAAGGAAACAGTTAATATATCCATGACTTGACAGTCCAATTGTCCTTTGACCTGCCTGTTCAGATACTAGTTTCTGACCTTTGTCCTCACAGAAGATGGTCTCCTAAAGCATTTTCTTCCCCTTCAGTATTGACAGATTTCTTACTATTAGAACACTATCCCTGACTTACTGTAGGTTCAATTCAAGATATAATGCTAAATGCCTTTCCCCAATCCGTTTCTCCATCCCTTCTTAACACTTATGCATACTATTATTAAAAATAAAAGTCCCTGGGAAGAATTACACCTTACATTAAGCCTTCTGTAGGGCCAACTAACTTATCAGGCCAATGACTGTGGAGCAGTTGGAATCTTGCCAGTCCAGGGCTTGATTATAATTTACACTGGACTATCTTTAATTCCCTTAACAGCCATTTTATTACCAGCTCTATACCTGACAAAATATCCTCTGACTAACATGTGAAACTTCTTGGGATATATTTGAGAAGAAGGTTAGGCTGATTCCATGACATGCTTCAAATTGGCAGTTGAGGAGACTAGGCCTAAATCTCTGTTTCTAAGAACTGAGCAATTCCATACAAGTCTAGGACTCAGAAATTACCCCCTTTGGCCTGAAGCAAGGGCAAGGGGTCAGCAGCAGTTTCCAGACTCCCTCAGTTACTTCCTCAGCAGCAGTTTCCAGACTTCCCCAACAAGTTTCAAGCCTCAGCACCCTGGTAATGGAATGTCCATAGAGATGGGCCCAACAAATTAACATAAAGGTAACCTACCATGGAATTCCCTAATGTGCTTTAAATCAGGCCTGCAAGCTCACTTGGTTGTCTCTCTGTTCTGGTAATGGGAGTCCCCAGCATGCTGAACTTCTGCAGAATAAAACACTCTATGCATTTACATACTATTTGAATCTGGGGGTGTCATTTTTCGGTGAATCATGAACCCTTACATAGCAACAAACCACTAACTTTAACCAATCAATGATTCCTGACGATATCCGAGGCCACAGGAGTTTCCCCTACTTTTCTGTAATCAACTTACCTGATCTTTCCATATGCCTTCATTAATGATATTCCTTGTCGTTATTATAGAAACTTCATTAAACTATTTCCTTATTGGGACCTGAATCTGTGTTCCCAGGCCACTCCAAAATAAATTAAATTGTATCCCCTTTGAGATGAAGGCTGTGTCTTTGAAAGTTTCATAGCTTTCTAAATTTTCCTAAAATCGTTATGACTATACAAATATTATAATTACTTGTCAGTGTCAGAGCCTGTTTCATGCTCTAAGGTCTAGGGCGGGGTCAGCTTAATTTGCACTAAGAATGGTTCATTGCTTAATATATGGCATATGGGCGATTTATGTGAGTGCTATATGATTACAAACACCACTTGTTTAAAGCACTGTTCTTTCTCTTTGTCTACACCCCCTCCCTCTCTCCCTTCCTCCCTCTTTCCCTCCTTCACTTATCCTTCCCTCAGTTTACCTTGAATGCTAATTAACCATTGTTATGATTTTTTCCTAGGGAAGACTAGTAGTCCACTATCTCTGCACTCCTTTAATTACTTGCAAATCTTTGAATAGGATTAAGACCTCATGGGCTACGCCCAACCACATTAGCTTGTCTGCTACTGTGCTGTCTTTATTCAGCTTATGCTTAGGTAGTTCTGTTGTTCAGTCTTTATAGATGTAGCTTCTGACATTTCTAGAAAACACAGTTTCTCAGCAAACTCCCTGTTCCTTTAGCTCTTACAATCACTCCCCCTCTTTTTGACAATGATCCTTATACTTTATGGTACAGAAACTGTATTATAGATGAATTCATTGGGAACTGGCTCCACAACTGTGTATTTTGAGTGGTTGTGATTTTGTTTAGTGATCTGTCTATTGTAAAATTCCCTTGATGAAGGGTGAAGACTACTATTCTTAGCTGTGGTTATAAGAACACATTATTATTATTTTGAGAGTATTTAGGGATTATGCTGGTTGAGTAAAGTAGTAGTTTTAGGTTCTTCTCCAAGATCCATGACATCACTATCCTTGGGTAGTTGTGTAGGTTTTCAGTATCAGACATGATTTTTCTCTAGTTGGGCAGATCTCAAGTGCAATTAGAGAGCTGTTTGTTACCATTTAAGGTAAACTTGCTGCTACTGCACTATTAGGGTAATTGTAGCATGCTGATTGTTTTGTGGTTCATCAGTATCATAGCCGTGTAGGACTATTGGATGCTGTCCTATCTTGGGGGCTTGCAGAGAGCTTTTGGGCTCCATGAAAATTAGTCTTCAAGCAACAGGTATCCAGGTCAGTTCCAGCCTCTAGGCCCTGTTTTCTGTAGTGAATGCTGTCTTCAGAAGTAGAGACTTACTCTCTACCTCTGATCGGTCAACAAAGCAATAGCCTTTGGCTATATATATGAGTAGTCTTTTGGAAAATCTTGGCCAACAACTCAAAAGAGAGTTCTCATGGTGTTTTTTGACTCTTGGAGGAAATATTGTCAGTTCAGGTGAGAAATTTTTCTTTTTTTCTTTTAATTATTTTAATTTTAATTTTTTATTTATATATTTCAGATATTCTTGCTGTTATTTTATGCCCCTCTTCTCCACTCCCTCTTCTGTATTTATTTCTCTTTTCCACTCCCTAATTTAAGTCCCTTATATTTTCCCATATCCAAATGTCATTACATAAATCCTTCTAGTCAGCTCTCTAGTACTTCCCCAGGCCCAAACCCTAGAAATAGTACATTTTCACTTTCCTGGTTTCTGCAGTTACTCTAGGATATGAACTCACACATTTGAAGACTTGGAGTTAAGAGTGTCAGATGAGAGAGAACATAAAATGTTTTTCTTTCTGTGTTACTTTACTCAATATGAAGTTTTCTGGTTCCATAATTTACCTGAGAATTTCATTACTTCATTTTTCTTTATAGCTAAGTAGCATTCCATAGTGCATATGTATCATATTTTCATTATACAATCATCAGTTGCAGGACACTTATGTTGTTTCCATTTCCTTGCTATTTTGAATAGAGTGGCAATGAACATGATAAGCAAATATCTAAATGTAGAGTCCTTTGAGCATATGCCAAGGAGCAGTGTAGCTGGGTTACATGGTAGATTTAATTTTAGCCTTTGGGGAGTTCTCTATACTGTTTTCCATAGTAGTTACACCAGTTTGTGATCTCACCAGCAGCAAATAAATGTTCCCTTCCCTTGACACTTCTTGCAGCATTTTTTTTTGTCATTTATGTTGTTAATATTTGCCAAGCTGTGGTAAAAGGTAAAACAAAAACCATTAAGTTGTTTTGATTGCATTTCCCTAGTACTAGGGATGGTGAACATCTTTAAATATATCTCTTGGCTTTTAGATAATTAATTAAATAAATTCGGTCCTTTGAGTGTTCTCTGTTCAGATCTCATGCCCATTTTTTAAAAGTAGATCACTAGTTTGTTGTTGTTGTTTTCTTTTCTTTTTTTTCCTTTTGATGATTTTTTTGAGACCTGTCTTTATTAATCCTCTGTCAGATATATAGGTGGAAATAATTTTCTCTCATTCTTTGGGATTCTACTTCACCTAATGTTTCTTTAGCTGTGTAGAAACTTTTTAGTTTTAGGAAGTTCCACTTGTCAATTGTTGACCTTATTCTTGGTCAAATGCAGTTCTATTCAGAAAGCCCTTTCTTATACCTATATAACATCCCTAGTTTCCTCAGGACTTTTCCCATGAAAAGATATCGAATTTTATTTAAAAATATTTTCTGTATCTAATGAGATGATTATATGGTTTTTTTTCTTTGAGGTCTTAGATTACTTTTATTAGCTTATGTAGTTTGAACCATATTTGCATCTCTGTGAGGAAGCCTACTTGATCAGAGTAGTTAATCATTTTTTATGCATTTGTGAATTCACTTTGCAATTCTTTTACTGACAAATATTTGAAACTTTATTTTATGTATGTGAATATTTTGACTGCATGTGTACATGTATACCACATGCATGACTGACACCTGTCAAAATCAGAGAAGGGCACTGAATCTGCTGGAACTTTACTTATAGAAGGTTGTGAGCCACCACCCAGGTGCTGGGAAACATGGTCCTCGGGAAAAGCAGTATTAGCCTACATTAGGTAGTAGTCCTGGTAATAAACCTCAGTCAAAATGACTAACAAAAAGCAATCAATTATGGTATTGTCTGCTCATCACGCATGTCTAAAGCCAATAGTTATTACCTATTTTCAGGATCTGTTTAAGTAATCAACTCACTAATTTGGTAAAATAAATGAAAATGAAATTGTTATCAAAATGGCAAAAGGAGTCTGTAGTTGTTGATATTAAGGCAGATGAGAAACTTTGCTTCTTGTCAGCATAACTCTTTGGCATGGATGACTCCTATCTAACTCTGCAAGTAAGTGTCTGAAAGGACCTTTTAGCTATAAACAGGCCGTGTCAACAGCAAGTTTCTCAGCTTGTAAAGAAAAGATCACAATCTAGCTTCAGTGCGGTGCCATAGTCTACAAGAAATCTTTCATGATCTACCACAGTGAGAGTCACAGCCCCTTCAAGCATGTCACTAAGCACACACTTCATACAGTTCAGAAGCAAAACATCGGGAATAGCCCAGTTCCCTGCTGAGATGCTACTGATACCAGAGTATTGCAGTGTCATCAGAACAAAACTACTTTAAATTATTTTGTGTATTGTTGGTAATGCTCTCACACATGCTCCTTCCATGAGCAATCATCATCATCATCATCATCAAGTGGTATTTCTCCCTTCAAACACAATTCCTTCGACTACTGGAAGAAGGAGCTATATATATACTAGGGAGTAACACGTGAGCTGGCCTACCCTTTTCCTGCAGTGGATTGAGAAGACAGTGGTGCAGCTATGGAGCTATTGCCCCATCATATCTGCATATAGGAACCTATTAGGGTTGAGGCAATGCTACCAAGGAATGTATGAGCGGCATCTGGAAGAAGAGGTTCATCCATAACTTCAAAGGCTTTGTCAAGAGTAAGAAGGTTGCAAAATATCAACAAAGCTATGATTGAAACAGAAAACAACCGTGTGCTTGGGTGTGTATGAAGACGGCAGAGTGTTGAAAACTGGACTGAAGAGGGGTTGTTGCAACTATACCAGGGACAGTGTAGGTGAAGAAGACAAATAGAAAAGACTGTAGGAGTAGAAAACAAGTAACTTCAAAGAAAAATCCACATTCAAGGCTTTCAAGGTCTAAGTAAGCTCCTTAAAACATTTGAACATTTTTGCCCCGAGGTAGAAAGATTTTCATCAGAAGAGGAAACTGTTCATGATATGTTTTATGCTTACAAAGGAATCTATGATGAAAACAGAAATAAACCATTCTGAAAAGGGTCCTCAAGATGAATGACATCAGATTCTCAGGTGGATCCAGAAGAGGGTGCTGTAGCCATAGGAGTCGGCTCCACATAGGCTGATGTCTCTGAAGACTCTCAGTGGAACAGGAAACAATGGTATTGATGATTTTGGTGCTGTATGTTTGTGCCTTAGGTTTTGGTAGCTTTTTTTTTTTTTTCAAACTTGTTTATATGGTTGATGTTTTGAGACAGTTATATTGCACAGCCTAGGCTAGATCGAAATTTACTATGTAATGTAGGTTGGTTCCAAACTCACAATTCTCACACCAAGTACTGGGGTTATAACATGTTCTACCATGCCTGTCTTGTGTCCTAATTTTTAACAAAAGAATTATAAAAGTAAAGTACTTTTTTTTTTTAGCAGAAGGTCTAGTCAGCCATCATTGGGAAGAGAGGCCCCTTGGTATTGCAATCTTTATATGCCGCAGTACAGGGGTACGTCAGGACCAAGAAGTGGGAGTGGGTGGGCAGGGGAGCAGGGCGGGGGGAGGGGAGAGGGAACTTTCAGGATAGCATTTGAAATGTAAATTAAGAAAATATTTAATAAAAAATGGAAAAAAGTAAAGTAATTTTTAAATTACACGAAAAATGTTTATAGAGTAGGTGTATGAAGAAAGAAAATAATATAGCTATATTTTCTTTGTTTTCAGCAAAATCTCAGTATGACACAAAAAGTTACAAAAGATTTAAACGCCAATAATTTAATAAAGGGATAATAAGGTAAGGTTAATTTATTATTGGAAAAATGGTTTTGTTTTGCTTTGCTTTAGAATGGCCTTAGGGGAGGTGCTAATTAAGTCTGCACTGTTACCACTCCCCCAGTCTTCATACTCACTCAGTATTCACTGCATCACTCAGAGTCCTTCCCATTCTGCATGCGCCACTCATTTTTGATTTATACTTATATTTAGTCAAACAAGTATTCAACATGTTACAGTTGCTTACAGAACAGTATTCAGAAGAGTAATGTGTTACACTGGTTTGTAATCTAGAAGCAATATATTACAGCATATAGGATATTGTAAAGTATGTAATACTGCTCTATGATGATGGCATAGTAACCAAAATAATTTGATGGCAGTTTTCAGAATATATACCTGCCACTGAGCAACATGGGGCTACAAACAATTTTAAATTATATTTTATGAATGTTGTATAATGTATATTCCAGGTAAGATAGTGTCAAATATATCAAAGTTTCATTCAAAATTATCTTTTATTCATATTGAATCATAAACCATTTTTCTTTTACATTGTGATTTCAATGATTTAAGCTATATAGATGAACACAGTCAAAACCACTTACAAAAGAAATGACTAGTCATTCCTAAAACTTTACAACATGGGACATATGTATCAATTCTAAATGGCCCATGATTCCCATTCTAGATCTTATTCATGTCAGTGCCCAGTTTTGGATAACACATACCCAGAAAGCTAATATTTAAGGTGGTAAAATTACATTCTGAATTGAAGTCATTGGCATTATGCAAGCAAAGCAAGCAGACTAAAAATTTTGAGATCCAAATACGCTGAGAGTTTATCATCTACATCTCAGCCAACCTAATGGATAAATTTGAACTGGTTGTCATATCAACTATATGCTCATACTTATTCCTAATGTCAAGTTCACAGGACATATATTAAAACAAACCTTGATAGCTTCGGATTTTTTTCTTCAGGCTAGAGGTCTTGAACTAATGAACCAGAACTTCAGGATTAGGATGGGGAAATAAAGATAGAGTCAAGCTCCAGGAAAGAGGTGGAGAAGCAGATAGAGCTTAAGAGTTAATATGAATGATAGGAGAATTAATCTTTGTCATAAGGGTGTGATTTCAGAATTACAGGCAGATATATTTCTGTCTTTCTGCTAAAAATCAATACATTTACAACCTATATTAGTTTTTTTTGGCTTTACTTTACCAAATAATGCTAATTTCATTTGATGGTTAGTCATGGCAATTACAGTTAGTTTATTCCAATCTTTATAACTACTATTAACTGACCTTAACACTCAGTCATATACTACCCTTCACACACTTACTGTTTGTGTGTGTGTGTGTGTGTGTGTGTGTGTGTGTGTGCATGTATGTTTATATAGGTAGTGTGCATGTTACAGCATAGTTAAGAATTGGTTGAAATCCTTCCTTCAGAGTCAGAAAGGATAGTTCTGAAGTTTGAGGTGAGAGCTGACATCAACACGGGGTAAAGTCTATGGAAGATTGGATAAGAAGTTTATTGGCAAACACTTGTTTCCTCCTATTGGACGAACCTAGTTCTAAATTTTCAGATGCGTGTACATAGCCTGAAGTAGCTAAAGAAACAAGGAAGGTAAAACAGAACCATTGTTGAGATAGATGGGTTTGGAAGAAATAGGGAGTACAGAGAGGATACAAGTGATCTGATGGAAAAAAATGGGAAAAGGGAGTCCTTTAGGGAAGGGAGGGGAAGATAAAAACAGAAGGGAGGTCTGAGGAAGCATCTTGCAAGCTCTCAAGGGGAAGAGGCAAGCCAAAATCCCACCCAGCTATGACACCTGTGAACCACATCAACCACCAGCATTGCACACTAACCCTAAGAGAACATTCTTTAGTGGCAACCAACAGCCTTCTCACTCCACGTAAGAAGTAGAATATGTCTCAACCTGGAAACCTAGTTAACTAATCAGTCCTAGTGAACTCATAGTTGAAGGAGAATCTACAATTACTAATTTACTAAGCCAGTATAATACCTAATAACAATCTACAAACATTTATCCTATACCCATAGGTAAATATAGTCTTCACCACTCAACAAGGAAACTTCTCTTTGCAACAGAGATTACTGTAGAAAAACCACCAATCACAATGCAGAGTTGTGAAGCCCAGTTCAAATAGATACATCTACAAAACACCTAAGGCCCAGGGAACATTGTGTAAGAGGGAGGCAGAAAAATTGTAAGTGCTAAAGGATTAAAGAGCTTGCTGTAAGATTGGGTCTCCTGTTAATATTAGAAGCTACACCCATATATTTTCAGAAACATTATTGCCCAAACATGAGCTGAACAAGGATGACACCAATGAATATGCCAAACTGAACAGAGAAAACTCATGTGACTCAACCACAGACAAACAACTATAGACAAGTGAGTAAAGCTGGGGGCAGGAGAAGCAGTCTTCCCCAGGGAAGAGCACAATTTTTATCCCAGTGCCAAATGGTCATTCCAGAAAACATATATACATGTAGGATCATACTGACTGAACAGGTTATACTTAGGAACACATACACACAAATACACACAATTATTGGGGGGAAACTCAGAACCTCAGAGTGTTTATTAGGTATAGTATGAGAAGAAGGGCTAGCTAGTCTCTGTAAGAGGCTTCTGTAGCAGAGTAGTCTCAGGCTATAAACATCTGTTAGAAGGAAGTTGCAACTGCTAGCCCATGTATGCACACTGATCAATCCTTCATGAACACTCATTCTTGGACTTTGCCATTCCTCAGGAGCATGGTCCATAGGGGGTTATGGCTTTGTGAATTTGCCATGAGCCAATTGGTCTTGAAGTCCTCAACAGACCATACTGAGGCCAAAATAGGCATTATTCCCTCAGGACTTCATTCACTCAGGGCTTCCTCTGCTCCCTAGACACCTCCTGTTCATTATCTATTAACTAGTTGATGGAATCCATGCTGTTTCTACATCCTGGTTATTTTTAGTAGAACATTAATGAATATAGATGAGGAGGTATCTCTGTAGTCAGATGGGACTCTTTTAGACACATGCTCAAGAAAGTGGTATAGTTGGATTGTTTGCTAGATCGGTTTCAAGCTTTCTGAGGAGCCTCTACACTGATTCCCCCAGTTTGTACTCCTATCAACAGTGGGTAAATCTTTTACTTGATCTACATGTATGCCTGCATTCATTTGTTATCTTTTTTTTAAATCTTATCCATTCTGACTGGGGTAAGATAAAATCTCAGAATAGTTTTATTTTGCAATTCCTTGATGGCTAAAGATACTGAACTTAAAAAAAAATTCTCACACCATCTCTATTCTTTCTTTGACAGCTATTTAGTTCTATACCCCAATTTTAAGTATCTTGTTTGTTCATTTATTTATTTTGGTGTTCTGGTTAGATTTTTGGCAACTTCACACAAGTTAGAGTCATCTAGAAAAAGGATAACTCAGTTGATTGTCCTGTAGATATAACAGAGATAGATGAACATGAACCTGTAGAGCAAAGTAGTAAGCATATTTTCTGAGAACTGCTATAGTTCCTACATTCAAGTTCCTGCTTCAGTTCCTACTTTGGATTACCCCAAGGATGGAGCATAACATGAGATAAACATTTTCCACTCAAAGTTGGATCAGGGTTTTATAACACCAATAGAAAACAAACTAGATCCCTTGAAGTTTAGGTCTTTGAGTTATGTATATATTCTAGACACTATCCCTCTGTTAAATTCATAGCTAATAAAGCATATTTACTTTATTTCAGTAATAAAGGGGACCTCAAGCATACATTTACAAGGTGAATATTCCAATTCCCTACAAAAATAATCCAACTAGGATAGTAATAAGAATAAAGTTGATTGTTCAGTCAGTTCTAGTTCTTAAGCCATACAAACAAAAGGAAACAAAAAGTACTTATGTTTCCTACAAGGGAAGTAATGGTCCAATTGAGACAAGACCTCTTAGGAAGAGAGTTTTCTCATCACTTTAGCCTGGAAATGCCAAAAATATCAGTGGTATGTGTCTATTTAAGAATAAAGATCTAGAGGAACCAAGATAGCATGTTCCAACAAGGTCATGAAGATTTTCTTCATAGAGTTTTATTGTTTTAGCTTCTCAGATTCTTGATTCATTTTGAGTTAATTTTTGCAAAGTGTTGTGAGAAGAATGTCAATTTTATTCTTTTATATTTGCCCTATAGTAGTTTTTAAAAGAGTACTGTTTCTTGGTAAATTAACATTTACTTTTAGATCTAACGTTATTTTTAATTATATATATATGTGTATGTGCAAGTGTGTGCAGGATGCCCTTGAGAGCTAGTGGCATCAACTTCCCCAGAGCTAGACTTACAGGTAATTGTGATCTACCAAAGGGCATGCTAGAAATTAAAGTTTTATCTTCTGAAAGAGCAGTATATGCAAATTTTCTAGCCCATTGGAAAAAATTTTGTCACCTTTCTCAACAGTTTCACTAACCATAAACCTATAGTTTCATTTATTGAATTTCAATATTTTTCTATCAATCTTTTTGTGTAATAATATTTGGAGGAAAAAGTTCCTGTTTTGTTTGTTTAAGTGTTTGTTGTATTTTTGTTTTTGTTTTGTGTTTCATTTTTTGGATGTTATTATTTCTTTGTTTTTTTTTAACTGAGATGTATGTGAAGGTAAATATTTCTGTTTATTTTAACTTGAATTTCCTTTTCTTTTAATATTTATTTATTTCATGTACATGTGTACACTGTCACTGTCTTCAGACACACCAGAAGAGGCCAGAAGAAGGCATTGGATGCCCATTACAGATGGTTGTGAGCCACTATGTGGTTGCTGGTAATTGAACTCAAGACCTCTGTAAGAGCAGTCAGTGCTCTTAACCACTGAGCCACCTCTGCATCTCCCTAATTTGAATTTCTTAATTAAAAAAAAATTAAGGGGGCTGGAGAGATGGCTCAGCAGTTATGATCATTGACTGCTCTTCCAGACATCCTGAGTTTAATTCCTAGCAACCAAGTGATGGCTCCTGTCCCATCCCCATTCATTGACTTCTGCATTTTGTCCAGTTGTGAATGGATTACATTTTTTTGTTTGTTTGGTTGGTTGGTTTTTTAGACAGGGTTTCTCTGTGTAGCCAGCCTTGGCTGTCCTGGAACTCACTCTGTAGACCAGGCTGGCCTTGAACTCAGAAATCCGCCTGCCTCTGCCTCTAGATTGCTGGGATTAAATGCATGCGCCACCACGCCTGGCGGATTACATTTTATAATAAAGTTTGAGAGATTTTTAAATCATTTGTTGGTTTTTCTCTGTGTCTTACTTTTTTTTCTTTTAATATGTGTGTGTGTGTGTGTGTGTGTGTGTGTGTGTGTGTGTGTGTGAATTTACATCCCAAGAATTTGCCAGGACTTTAGTCACTATTCTTCACCTTTTCATTCTCTTCTCTTCTCTTCTCTTCTCTTCTCTTCTCTTCTCTTCTCTTCTCTTCTCTTCTCTTCTCTTCTCTTCTCGTTTTTCGTTTTTCATTTTTCGTTTTTCTTTTTTTTCTTTAGATTTCAGAGTCTCTGTTTATTTACCTTGTTTGCAATTGCCTTTTGCTTGATGCTAAAATGTATGTTGAGCCATTATAATGAATTTTCATTTCGGATATTTTATTTGTGAACTTTAGAATATCTGGTTAATATTTGAAAAATAGGTCAGCAGTTAAGAGCACTGACTGCTCTTCCAGAGATCCTAAGTTTCCAGCAACCACATGGTGGTTCCCAACCATCTGTAATGGGATCTGATTCCCTCTCCTAGTGTGTCTGAAGACAGTAATAGAGTTCTCATATACATAAAATAAATAAACCAATAAAATATTTAAAAATAATTTCTACCTTTTTGATATTTTTGATAGGATATTATATTTTCATTTATTTCCTCAGCACTATTGTTAGTGGTATTTTAAATATAGTTTTGGTGGCGAGCTTAATGACTCTTCTTAAAGGAAGTTACTTTTGATCACTATTTCTGTGTACCCTCCATTTCAAATATCTTTGTTGAGAATTGCTTTTTTTCCCTCATTGTTAAAAGAAAAACCACAAAAGGCCATTAGATGTTTTTTTAAACTGCCCAACATCCTAGCTGTCTTAATTGTTATAAAGAGACATCATGACCAAGTCAATTCTTATAAAAGAAAGAATTTAATTGGGAACTTGATTACAGTTTTAGAAAGTTACTCCTTAGTTATTGTGACAGTAAGTAGACAGGCATGGACACTGGAGCAGAAAATGAGAGCTTTGTAGTCTGTTTTGTAGCATTAGGCAGAGACAGAATGACTGGTCCTGGCTTAAACTTTTGAAATCTTAGTAACAATCATTCTCTTACATGGTTACACCTATTCCAAGAAGGATGCATCTTCTAATCTTTGTCAAACAATTCGACCAACTGGGAACCAGGCATTCAAATATATGAGCTTATGTGGGCATTCTCGTTCAATCCATCACATTCCGCTCTCTGATCCCAATAGGATTGCAGCCATATCATAGTACAAAATGTATTCAAAGGTCCCCATAGTCTTTAATTCTTAAGACTGTTTCAAAGTCCAAAGTGTCATCTGAGACTCATGGCAATTTCTTAACTATAATCTCTGTAAAAGCAAAAAGAAAAAAAAAAAAAAAAAAAAAAAGCAAATAACATACTTTCAATATTCAAAGGTACAGTATATAAATTACCACTCCAAAAGGGAGGAAATATTGTACTAAGGCAGGAATGAAACCTAACAGGACAAACTCCAATTTTGTATCTCTATGTCTGATGTCAGAGCATTCTTCATATCTCCTACTCCTTCAAGTTTTGTTGACTATAAAACAATCCTCTCTCTTGAGCTGGCTCCACACCCTATTAGCAGGTGTCCTTGGTAGATATCTAATAGCTCTGGTATTGCCAACATCTTGGTGTATCCAACAGAGTCCTGGCTTCAGTTTTACAGCTTGAAGCTCTGGGCCTCCATGGGGGGAGTCCTTTACCACATGTCTGGCTTTAATGGTTTTTCTTAACCACAAAGGACAATTCTACATCCACTTTACTCCTGTATCTTTAAATCCAGGACTACATGGCCAAAGCTGCCAAAGTATGCTGCCTGTTTGGGCTGGAATTTGGGACCCTCTTTGAGTTACATTTGCATAAGCCCTCTGGTATAAATGGTTTCCTTTATGGTTTAAGCTTTCCTTTAATTCCTTTTCAAAAATTGGGAGCTTAGCTGAGCAAGGTCTCACCCTGAGAACACCACTCCATTTATTCCATTTTGAATCAGGCCTTTCTCTAAAATTTTTATTTTTTTGAGCACAGGACTTGGATCCAACATTTTATTTCCTGGTGCTCCATTTTTTCTCTAATTTTACTTTCTGTTTTTCTCTTCATCCTACCTGCTTCCTTTCACTATAGATTTGCATAAGAGTGATCGATCTCTAAGAACTACGTGGTACAGTCAAAGCTAGACTATCTTTAAGTCTCCTGTTCCTATGCCATTAATCTAAAACTCTTCAATTTAGTCTCAGGCAGATGCTTAGGACAAAACCAGACACCACCCACATTCTTTACCAAAATATTCCAAGAATGGTCTCTAAGCCACTTCTTAGTAAACTTTCCCTCTGAAAACTCTTGAACCAGGCCTCTATAGTCCAAATTTCACTCAGGATTACTTTCGTCCATACTCCCATTAGAGGCTCATTAAGTGCTACTTACAGCATTCAACTTCATTCCTAGTCCAAAGTCTCAAAGTCTTTCATATTTCTCAAAGCACCAGCATGGTCTGACTTGTCACAGCAAAACCCCACTCATGATACCTATTTCTTTCTTAATTATTATTCTATTGCTGTGAAAAGGCACCATGACTAAGGCAATTTTTATGAAAGCAGAGCTTGCTTGAAGTTTTAGAGGGTTAGACCATGACCATCACGACAGAAAAAAGACAGGCATGAGTGCTGGGAACTAGTTGAGATCTTTATATCATGATACTAGGCAGGAGAGAGAGAGAGAGAGAGAGAGAGAGAGAGAGAGAGAGAGAGAGAGAGAGAGAGAGGGAGAAGAGGAAACTAGGCCTGACATCGGCTTTAATAAAATAAAAATGTAAATTAAAATTTCTTTGTGATATCATCTTATTCCAGTAAGAATCACAAAGGAAGAAGACAACAAATATTAGCAAGATTCAGAGAAAAAGATATCCCTAGTCATTGGTGCTAGAATGCATACAGGTATTATAGAAACTAGTATGAAGTTTTCTCAAAAATTAAAAATAGGATTACTATATCATCTAGCTGTATAATTCCTAGATACATGCCCAAAAATCTCCACATGCTATCACAGAGATATTTTTACATCTGTTTATTGCAGCTATATTCACAATGAGAAGGAACTAGAATCAGCCTATTAATAGATGACTAGATATTAGAAAGCCAGAACATGGCAGATGCAAGTAAGAAAGAAAGAAAATGAAGGAGGAGAAAACAAATGGATGAGGCAGGGAGAGAGAAGGCATAGGAAAAGAGGGAAAAGAAAGATACAGAAATAGACATCCAGAAATCAGAAAGAAAAAATTCCTATTCACTGTATTACATATACACTTATTCAGCAAAGGAGATATAATGAAATAAAGCACCAGGACAGGGCTTGAAGTTACAGGATAGAGATCAGAATTACAGAACCTTAAATGATGGAGGTTAGACTTATTTCAAAGATATCAGCATGTTATAGAAGGTTATTTATCAATTATGGGCACTGTGGATAGAATAATAAAGCAAGAAAAAAGAGACTTTTAAAAACGGAGAGGAAATGGCTCAGTGGTTAAGAGCACCGTCTGCTCTTCCGAAGGTCCTGAGTTCAAATCCCAGCAACCACATGGTGGCTCACAACCATCTGTAATGAGATCTGACGCCCTCTTCTGGTGTAGCTGATGACTGCTACAGTGTACTTACACATAACAATAAATAAAATAGACATGGGAATCTTACTTCTGGTATATCTACAAAATTCATGGAACCAGAAAAAAAAGGCTAAAGAAAAATACAAAGTAAGATTTAGAGAAACTTCACTTGAAGCTATGTACCTGTAGGTGTTTATTGGTCAGGAAAATTTGATGGTCACAAGGATGAGTTGTAATGAGAAGTGATACTTCTTGAGGTAGGATCTTGTCTCCAAACCAAACTCAGCCATGAGAACCACCTCTCTCCAGAATCGACCTTTCTAACTAGTTAAATTTGTGATAACTAATCACAATCTCAAATCCGTGCCTGCTGTTGTGTTTCTCCACATTTCAGTATCATCTGGCATCACTTACTAACTCATCCCTAGAACTCCTCAAAGCATGATGTGGAGCCCTGGCCTTTCTTGCATCATGTTCATAGTAGGTTTTTATTTACTATCAAACTATGGAATTCTACTCTTAGACATCTAAATCAGAATGAGAGGCAAAGTTGAAATTTAAGAATACTAAATTTTTGGTGTCCGGATGTACTAGTGAATAGATGTGTAAGTGTAAGTCCATTTGAAGATAGACCAGGTTGAAGCCTGGAAGAGGCTTTGAAGTGACTAGGCAAACCTAGATCAATACCCTTTATTGTAAGTGAAAATCCTTCTAGAATCAAGCCCCATAGTTTTGTACATGTTGATGAGATTCACTGTGATGAAACTAACTGCACTTAGAGTTTTCTATAGGTATTTTTTTTTCTAATAAGACTAAATTTATTCAATACCCTAGAGTAAAGTTTTGATTATAAGTATCCAACAGTATAAAAAGTACAAAACAGATCTGTAGATTTCTAATATATTAATACAAAGTGCATGACTACATACAGTACATCCTACAGGCAGAGAGTGGAGGGGGAGAAGGCTGTGGTTGAGGTCTAGTAATAAATAAATAAATACAGAAGTAGAGATGATCCATCAAAGTATATTCTACCACCAATACTGCAGCCATTATATTATACATTATATTTTTAATATAATGTATAGACTGGAAAATATATAAAATAGGCAGGTATACCTAATTCATCAAGAGCAGAATACTAATGGCAATGATCTCAGAAAGAACTCAAAGCTTCTGGTATAGAGGGGCCATAATGAATGGATGATTACTGGTTAAATTCAGATAAATGCTTTTGTGGTATATGAGATCTCCACGAGGGGAAATTGTGTGTTGTAGATCTTGGGTAGGGAAAAGAAAAAGAAATGCACTAGGATCAGTCATTCTGCCTTCCCACTATGGCTCAGTGAGCATGAAGCATGCAGAGGAACAGCTAGAGGTTTCTTCTGCCTGAGAGTGTTGGGAGGGAAGAAAGGCACAGAAGTGAAGAGAGATGTTTAATCACTGAAATTTAAGCCTGTTGCACTCCTTTCAGGATCCTCTCTTTATGGGATGGGATAAACTTCAGACCACCCTCTTACCTGCTGTCTTTTCATAAGTACTTAAATTACCTTCATCCAAACTTCACCCCAAAACCTCTTCAGAAGAAACAGATGAGTTTCAATAACCTGATAGATTCAGCCTTTTAAAAGCAATTCCTCTGATTGATTACTCCTTATCCACCCCAA
This sequence comes from Mus minutoides, assembly GCA_902729485.2. NCBI lineage: Eukaryota > Metazoa > Chordata > Mammalia > Rodentia > Muridae > Mus > Mus minutoides. The sequence continues at coordinate 1,336,566 of LR749654.1, read as the reverse complement.
TCATGCCCAGTTTTGTTTGCAATCTTATTTGGAGTCTTTGAAGACTGTTCGACCAAGTGTCATCTTTCATGACTTAGCCAATTGTTTACAAATTTCAATATTTTTGTAGGGATAGTTAAAGGCTATTAAGACTTACTGAGAAGCTCATCATCATGAGAGGTGCACACCAATAGTGACTCTGAGATGGAAACACCTAGAAATGAGAAACAGTATTTAGTTGAGAATAATGCCACTCTAACAAATGAAACATGGAATAATATATCAATTTTCATAAAAGAACAAGGAAAACTTTGCTTTGTAAAAGTTTTTTTCCGTAGAAGTCCTGATCAATATGCAGATTCTTATTTGTATTTAAGAGACAGGCATTTATGAATGGTTTTTTTCTCCTCCCTGCTCTCAGTCTATTGTATATGGCAAGGTCTAGCCACAGATTTGGAAAGGGTGTTCACAATAGGGGAATAAAGTGAACAACTAATTACAAAGAAAAAGAGCTGGGTTTTATATTCCTATTTTTCTTCCTGTGAGATAGAAGCTTTGTTCTAAAGTCAGGTAAATAGAGCCCTTCATCAAACATTAATGGTACTTTTACTGTGTGTTGGGGATAGCATCAGGCTCTAGGAATGCAGAAGTGATAAAGACAAGGGCTCTGTCATTCAGAAACAGTTTGCTAGAGGAGATAAGATATGTATCTAGGTCACCAGGACTCAGGACAGCAACAGATCTGCGAGAGAATCCATAGAGTTCAGAGGACAGAGGACTCTGATGTGACTATGAAATTAGGTAAGACCTTTGGGGTGCAAGGTGATGGGCTGAAAGTTCAGTTCTGTGTGCCAGGAACTTCCTCAGACTCTGGTCACAGACGGAAGACTATCTTTCCTCTTTCATTCTATATTAAACTCAGAAGCATTCCTGATCCAATTCCCCATCCTGTCTTATCTCACAGGACTGTGCAGTGTACTCACCTCTACGTAAGGCAGCCTGAAGGCTTCAGGTTTCTCATCAATTGCTTACCCGGAATTCCCTTTGAAATGCACAGCAGCTGTATACAGATGAGAAATCCTGCCTTGGAAATTATGAAATACCTCGATAGATCATCCACTCTATGACAGCCCTTCAATAACAAATAGCCTAGAGCTTTCAGCTGGAGGATGTATAAAAAAGCGTCGCGTCATTCCTGGTCCCATAAAACCTCAGGCTCCTCCTGGGATAACCTGTCTAGTCATCTTCCTGGAAGGTAAGGCTACTTTGGGGTGAAGAGGCACTTGGGTGTCATTTGTTTAGGCTTTGCTAAGGAAGTCTTGACCTTCTCTGTTGTCTCGCCCAGCAATTTGCTAAAGCAGGTAGGAAAAAATTGTGGCAGGGAGAAGGGTAGGGCTGGAAATCCATGCCAAGAACCTTGAAATGGTCTAACATGAGACAGACCCACAGGGTCTAGAGGGAAGAAGAAACAGCAGAGACATAACACATAGGGTTGGAAAACTGAGGCCAGAAACCAATTAATGCAAAAGCAGATATTCTTGTTCTTTGCACTTGACCATGGTGGGTATCAGGCCTGGAAAAAGGGGTCTATTAGTTCATCTAATTTTATTGTTTCTTTTATAGGAGAGGGATAGGTTACTAACTTGATAATTGATAAATTCTTAGAAATTCTCCCAGAATTTACTCCTGATATGTTCAATCCTTGAGACTACTGTTCCGCCTCCTGCGATAGTATTCTCGGAGTTTCTAATGCTGTGTCCACAACTGTCAGCCTCATATATCTTGAGAAGAGTGACTTACACTTCCCAGTCTCTGATATTTCAGTATTTTTTTGTTTGTTTATTTGTTTTGTTTTCTTTTGTTTTTCAGATTCAACGTTTTAGCTGAGCAATGTCACAGCAGAGGCCACAACTTTCGGAGCTGCCAAACGCTCCCATATATTCAACTCCCAAAGGCCCAAACCTCTGTGTGACTACCTGCTCAACTTCTTGTGGGACTTCTCGTTCAGCAGGCTGTTCTTCCCGTTCGAAAAGGCTGAGGCTCCAGAACACTGTCAGCCGCAAGATAATTCATCACCCACAACCTCGCTGTCTTAGGGGTGGTACCACCTACCACTGCAAAGAAGAAGAGTGCTAAGAAACTGGGCACAAAGGAGGGCAAATGGCTACAACAACCTTTAAACTCATGAATTCCACCAGGAAGGCCAGACCCTCCACCTCTCTTGGCTAGAAAAACATCTCTTGTTTCTTTCTTTAGCCTACCCTTTCAGTTCAACAACAATAAAATTGATCATGGTGCATGACTGTGATTTCTGTGAGTCCTTGAGACCCTGATCAGAAGTGCAGAGGACCCTCAAGTGGGTTCTTCTCCTCTCAGGGACAGATTTCTGGGAATTTGTATTTCAGTTTTCTGTAGCTTCGTAGCAATACATTCATGTAGAATACCTATTGTATACTGACCTTTGTATTTAAATATGCATGTGGGATATTTGACATTTTGCTAGAAAACGTTATGATCCAATGGGAGAAGTAAGGTATATTTCAGTTTAAATAACATGGATTAATAAGTTAATGCTTATTAATTTACATATTTTTATGTTTCAAATGTGTTTAAAAGAATTTAAACACAACAGGTTATATTTAGAAACACATACAGATACACACACACACACTTATATGTATGCAATACCAATTAATAAGAAAGGAAGGCATGAATTTGAAGAGGAATGGGAAAGGGCATATAAGAGGGTTCAGACTCAACTTTAGAGGCAGAAAAGGGAAGGTAGAAATTGTAATTAAATTGCCATCTCAAAAATAAACAACAGCAACAACAGAAAGTAGCATTTAAAGGAAAAAATGAAGAAAAAGTAAAGGGCAGCAGCATCGAGCACCAGTGAGCACAATATTCTGAAGTTCGGATCGTACATATCAACAATTGTTTGCTAATCTTAGAGGGAGAGATGAGAAAAAAGAAGAAACTTTGGGGACTGAGGAAAGCAAACTTCATGGGGTAGAAAGCCTTAAGCAGAACTAGTGTTTTGGGGTGCAGAAGGAAGTGTCTTCCAATGGGGAAATCTAAAAAATGCCAACACAAGGCAAAGAGGACATGTGTCAACAATGCAAGCATCAATGTCAATGCAGCTTGAGCTCCAGAAAAGATGGCACACAGGAGTCTATAACCTCAATGCCTATGCTAAACCCGCTAGCTAAGTTTACTACTTTAATGTTATAAAATTCCAACTGCTAAAATATCATTCTTCTGGGGAAAATGTGGGCACAAGCCTAGGCCCTAGTAGCCTGGCTTTTAGGGGAACCTTACACATTATAAGGTCTGGAGGCAGCTTCGGTTTCAGTTAAGTCTCATTTGAAATTTAACTCCATGAGAAGAGTTTTCATTGATGTGCATTTCTCAAGTATCTAATCCAATAGATTTTATTGACTACTTTCAAAAAGATTAGCATATCATTTCTAGTCTATAGGATGCTCATTTTTACAGCCATCCCCATGATACTGGGAGCTAACTTTACCTTTGTTATGACCTATATTCACATGTACATATGTGTCATAATTATGCGTTATTATGTGTAATTGTACCTATAAAGGAGATGATGCAAGTGTTTTGTTGTTAATGTGGGAGAAGGAGAGAAGTGGTCGAGCATTTGATAGAAATGTGTGAAGCCATGTGTCAAATCTGCAATACTGAAAAAAGGAACTTTTAATGCTGATAAACATAAATAAGATGATTAAGATAAGTGAAAAGTAGTATCATTCTCAAAATAATCACAACTAGTAACTTCTCATCTATATGCTCTAACCTTTAAAATTGATACAATAGGATCCTTTTATAATAACCTATGGTATACTGTGTAAAACTGAGTAGGGACTAAAAGGGGTGCCTCAGTAGTGCGGAACTCTTGCTGATCTTTAAAATGACTAAGTTCTGTTCCTAGTAGCCACATGGAGTGCCTCATAGCTACCAGTACCTCCAGTTCTAGGGCATATAATGCCTCCTTCTGGTTCTTTCCAGCATTTATACATAGATGGTAAACATGCACAGACATACATAAATAAAATGATTTTTTTTTTAAATAAGGGAATATGAGCTAAAGAAATAGGTCAGTGGTTAAGAGCACTGGCTCCTATTGCAGAAGACCTGAATTTGATTACCAGCCCCCACATAGCTGCTCAAAACCAACTGTAACTACAGTTACTGCAGTGACTCGGACCCTCTGTACTGGCTCCTGAAAAAATCAGGCATGCATGTGATATATATATTCTATATAAGAAACACACATAAAATAAACAAATCTTTAAAATAAATAAATAAAACTCATTAAAACGTAACTATAAAAGAGTAGATGTCAGTGTCCTCCATTCTGACAAGTACCAGCCAACACCATGACTCATGTCAATAACTCACCATACCTACATTTCTCATGTTCTACATTCATACTGTTTCTACCACTTTGATATTAAGGCAAAGAATAGTGAATATCTCATTGGTAATTATTCAGTTTTAGAATACATCTTTCAAATTGGTATTCTAGAACTATGGAAATTTCAAACTGATTTTTGAGAGATTGTGAAATGATTCAATTTAGGAAAATCATACTTTAGGAAGAGGGATTTCCTTTGTTTAACAACAATGGTAGGTCTTTTGTTAAAAGACGGTTATTAACTTCATAAAAAAGAAGTAGGAAAACTTCATAAAAAAGAAGTTCCTGGAAGACTTGACAAGTATCTAAGAAATCTGATTGTCATTAATATCTATTTTTTAAAAGCTAGATACCTTTTCCTTTTGACAGAAGAAACAAAAATTTTATTTTGTGAACAGTAGTTTCCTACAAACATTGCTGTATTGCTGTTTAGATGTCTCTGTTTAGTTGACACATTTGTAAAGGTTTCTAGAAAGAATCTGTGAAATGAACAGTATCAGTGCTTGGGTAATTGTGTTTATCATATGTATAAAAACATTTTCCCCTAAAATTTATTTCTAATCATCACTGAAGACAGACCTTTTCAAAATAACAAGGAAACAAGGTGTGGCAGAAACTAATTTTAACAAGAATGCTTCCTAATATTTCATCCTATTCATGTTTCCTAGACAGTCTGGAGACTACTTGCTCTAGCCACACTGCTTACTTCAAATATTTACACATACCCATATACCCATGCACATACACACACTGTTTTGACAGCATCAAATTCACTTCAAAACACTGATGGGAAAGAAAGCCAGTGGTTAGATGAACATTTTGGTTCATAAAGATCTGTGCCAGCTTCATAATTTTCTAAAATGTGTATGCTCATAAAAATGCCTGTATTGTAAGGTTATTTTAAGTATGTCAATAATATGGTTTCATTTTAATGTTGAAAATATAGTGTACCTCTGATTTATACTAACTTATACTAATGAGTAGATAAACATGTTTCACAATGTTTCTAATACAGATACAGATAAAACAGACAGACATGACAGATGGATGGGTGATAGATAGATAGATAGATAGATAGATAGATAGATAGATAGATAGATAGACAGACAGGCAGATAGATGATATAGATGATAGATAGAAGAAAAACAGAAAGACTGAAAGAAGAAAGACAGGCAGACAAAGGACTTGAAATGCCCACACCATAACAGAATGTTCTCTATGTCACTATGTGAGATGATGCATGTTAGTTAACTTGACTATATACTACTCAATATATATTTTAAAACAGATTGTACTCGATGAATGCATACAATGAGTATTTGATGCTTAGAATAAATAAATATTCAAATGTACCAGTTCATAAGAACAACATGTTGTTCTAGCATGGCAAGCTCTTTACTTGTTTTTTTCATGTCTCTTTAATGCCACACAACTAGTTCACTTTTTAGCACATTGCAACATTTTGGTTCTCTGCTTTATATCTTGATTCATCCATTTCTCTAGAGAGCTCTGGGTTTGTACTTAATTCATGTGGTTATGTGTAAATATTTGGAGAAATGAAAAATATATGTTTCATTATTACTCAGTCAGATATAGTGGTACATATCTGTAATCTAAATAATGAGGGGTTTGACACAAGAGGATTGCAAATTCAAGAGAGCTACTACTACTACTATTACTACTACTAACAATAATAATAGTAAGTGAAGATGCTATCAAGCATATTTTCAAGCACTGTATACATGATGCTGATACATGATGCTGACTTAATTCTTACAGAAGCTTTATGGAGAAAAATAATTGTCATCTTTGCTTTACAGATCAGTAACTAATGCAAGAGGTCAAGTGGACGTTTATGCTCCACAGTTAATAGGAGATCAAGCCTGGATTTGAGACAAAATGACCAAATTACAGATATGTGAGCAGCTAATCTGTGCTTCCTCTGCTTCTTTATCCAGTCTCAAACATAAATAGTGGGCTGATAAATAGTTGACCTTGGGTTTAGTATTGACCCTGCTCACATTTGAACTCTACACTTTAAGATGACTTCTTTGAACATTTATCTCTCATTTGTAACATAAAAGAACGTAATCAAACCAAGTAAGATATATCATTTGAGACTTGCTCAGTTAATAAAATTTTTGTAAGAATTAATTACATAAAAACTGCATCTTAAGTGTATTATTAATATTTTTTTAGTATCTGTTCATATATACCTGTTGGGAAAAATTTTAACAAAGAAAAACTTTAAAAGGGGTTGGTAAGGCTTTCTTAATGGCATAATAACTTCTCCTAATGAAAGAATTTCCATTAAAGTATCGAAACTCACTGCAAGGCATAAGAACTTGATCAGACAATCACACTTGATGTTTGCTCAGGACTCTCCAAGGATGAGTAGTTTGAAAGAGTCCTACGTTTTGAACATATTTCAGCTATTCATGAAATTCTCCAAAAAAGCTCAGAGGAAGAAAATAGGAAGCAGTAGAAATGCCATCAGAATGTTCTAAAGTCTGGTTATGTCCCTGCTGTATAGAACACCAAGACTTTTCGCATCGGGCAGAATTACCCAGAAAGTTTTTTTTTTTATTAAATATTTTCTTTATCTACATCTCAAATGCTATCCCGAAAGTTCCCTATACCCTCCCCCCGCCCTGATCCCCCACCTGCCCACTCCCACTTCCTGTCCCTGGCATTCCCCTGTACTGGGGCATATAAGGTGTGTAAGACCAAGGGGCCTCTCTTCCCAGTGATGGCCAACTAGGCCATCTTCTGCTACATATGCATCTAGAGACATGAGCTCTGGAGGTACTGTTTAGTTCATATTGTTGTTCCACCTAAAGGGTTGTAGACCCCTTCAGCTCCTTGGATAATTTCTCTAGCTCCTCCATTGGGGGCTCTGTGTTCCATCCTATAGATGAATGTGAGCATCCCCGTGTGTGTTTGCCAGGCACTGGCATAGCCTCACTCAAGATAGTTATATCAGGGTCCTTTCAGCAAAATCTTGCTAGCATATGCAATAGTGTCTGGATTTGGTGGCTGATTATGAGATGGATCCTGGGTGGGATAATCTGTAGATGGCCCATCCTTTTGTCTTAGCTCCAATCTTTGTCTCTGTAACTCCTTTCATGGGTGTTTTGTTCTCTATTCTAAGAAGGAATGAGGTATGCATACTTTGGTATCGTTCTTCTTGATTTTCTTGCGTTTTGCAAGTTGTATCTTGAGTATTCTAAGTTTCTGGGCTAATATCCACTTATCAGTGAGTGCATATCAAGTGACTTCTTTTGTGATTGGGTTACCTCACTAAGACAAAGGAGCTAAAATTATCCAGTGGAAAAAAGACAGCATTTTCAACAAATGGTGCTGGCACAACTGGAAGTTATCATGCAAAAGAATGCGAATTGATCCATTCTTATCTCCTTGTACAAAGCTCAGGTCTAAGTGGATCAAAGACCTCCACATAAAACCAGAAATTTATAGAGAATAAAGTGGGGAAAAGCCTCAAATATATGGGCACAGGGGAAAAACTCCTAAACAGAACAGATATGGATTGTGCTGTAAGATCAAAAATTGACAAATGGCACCTCATGAAATTACAAAGCTTCTGTAAGGCAAAAGACACTGTCAATAAGACAAAAAAGCCACCAACAGATTGAGAAAGGATTTTTACCAGTCCTAAATCTGATAGGGGACTAATATCCAATATATACAAAGAGATCAAGAAGCTGGACTCCAGAAATTCAAATAACCCCATTAAAAATGGGGTACAGAGCTAAACAAAGAATTCTCAACTGAGGAATACCGAAAGGCAAGGAAGACCTGAAAAAATGTTCAACATCCTTAATCATCAGGGAAATGCAAATCAAAACAACCTTGAGATTCCACCTCATTCCAGTCAGAATGGCTAAGACCAAAAACTCAGATGACAGCAGATGCTAGCGAGGATGTGGAGAAAGAGGAACACTCCTCCATTGCTGGTGGAATTGCAAGCTGGTACACCCACTCTGTAAATCAGTCTGGAGATTCCTCAGACAATTGGACATAGTACTACTGAAAGATCCAGCAATACCTCTACTGGGCATATACCCAGAAGATCTTCCAACTGGTAATAAGAACACATGCTCCACTATGTTCACAGCAGCCTTATTTATAATAGCCAGAAGCTGGAAAGAACTCAGATGTCCCTCAACAGAGGAATGGATACAGAAAATGTGGTACATTTAAACAATGGAGTACTACTCAGCTATTAAAAACAATGAACTTATGAAATTCTTGGGCAAATGGATGTATCAGAAAGTATTTTTTAAATGCATACACTTAATTTTAACTCCTTGGAGATTATACTCTAACAGGCCTTAGTTTGGGATGGGGAATCTTCATTTGAAATGACTTCCTCGTATGGATCATGAGCAACCAGATGTGGAATTCCTAATCTGTTACTGAGCCAAGATGAAGGCTGAAAGTTCAGCATCCCTATTCCAGGCAGTTCCTTGCTTAGGAGGCCCTGCTCCCCTGGAACCTAGAAATCTAGAAACTGATTATATATATATATATATATATATATATATATATATATATATATATATACACACACATATATATGTATATATACACACACACACATATATATATATATATAAGCCGGGCGGTGTTGGCACACACCTTCACACCTTTAATCCCAGCACTTGGGAGGCAGAGGCAGGTGGATTTCTGAGGCCAGCCCGGTCTACAAAGTGAGTTCCAGGACATCCAGAGCTACAGAGAGAAACCCTGTCTCAAAAAACAAACAAACAAAAAAACAAAAAAACAAACTAAAAACAAACAAAATTAAAGAAGAAAAGTAACAAAATAGAAAAATATATGGGGAATATAGGTAATACAGAAAAGTGAGGATGTGAGAAGTTCTCCTTGTGTGAGCCACCATATCTGAGAATATAAATACAAGCTCAGAATGACAGGATAGAGAATTTTCAAAACTCAACTAACAAGCCTGTTGCTTTGTAATGTCTGTCTTAATGTTCTTTGGAGTATAGAGTCTGGCATTAGAGTTGGTTAGTTCAAGATAAAACTGCTTTTCCAAGTGGAAATACATTTTAAAGAGGGGGCAATGGGCAGATGAATCCTCTTCCTTATGTTCCTCTTAAAACACACTCATTGTAGGATATCATCTGGTGCAGTAGGGAAGTCAATGGTGAGGCCATAATTGAGGAGTAATGATAACAAAGGGAATTTATCAGTTTAGCAGTCTTCATAAAAGACGGGGATGGAGACAACGATCTTTTCATCTGAATGGGAGAAGCTCACATTTTTACATCAACACAAGAATGGAGTTTCATGGGAATATGCCCTGCTGCTCTAGGTGGTGTAGTCTCCTTTCTTGATAAATTTAGGAATGCATTCTTACGATCTTTGCCTGGAAGAAAATTAGAAGCAGAGTGAAGGAAATTCCCTCATCCCTTCTTGTCTTGGGACTAACAAGCCACATTTGGTAGTTATATCCACACACATATTTTTCTAATAGTTCATTTTAGCTATTTATTGCCTGCTTCCAAAGATTAACTCAAGGTAAGCATAGAAGTTGGGATCTAACGAGGAGATCATTACATTTATCATAAAGACAAAGAGACAACACAGCTGTTCCTACAGAGATGACACACCAGAAGTCATGTCAAAGAAATCCTTCTTGGACCTAGGGCAGCTCCAAGAATAAAACTCTCAAAATTATCTTATAAGTCAAGAGACAAACAACAGTACTCACTTGGCACTGAGGCTCCAAAAACACAAGAGCATTCAGATAGCTAGTCTCCAGTCCAGGCTCATGTTTCCATTCAGATAGTCTCTGTACTAGGTTCATATTCTAAGGACCATCCAAGCCTGTAAAAAAACACAGATGTTTATAACTGTAACTATGACTTACAGATCACAGAACTTTGTATACTATATGGTTATGGGTACTTAGTTTTATTTGGTTTTCTCACACTATTTTTTAGCATGCACACCCCCCCACATATATATACATATATATACATATATGTGTGTGTATAACTATATCTCTATTTTATAATGTTTTCACATGATTTTTAACTGCATATTATATATATGTGTGTGTGTATAATTACACATATACATAATGTTTATCTTACACTATTTTAACTATTATATATTTATAATTATATATAAAATGTTTTTTCTCACATGACTTTTAACTACATGTTATATATAATTTATATATATATATTTATAATTCCATATATATGTAATGCTTGCTTTCTCATACTATTTCTAAACTAACTATCCATACATATGTATGTATATTTGTATACATATATATATAAAATAATTATTGCACAGACATAGACTACACTTATTTATCATTATATACATGATATATATATATATATATATATATATATATATATATATATATATATATATATATATATATATCACCCAGCCTTCTTCAGTGCTGATGTTTGAACTGAATGTCTGTCATATATTTAAGCTATGTTATACAGGTAGAGTAATGTGACTGGATTTTAAGTCCTTTTCATAAAAGTGATGAGAAATTATTGTGCTGAATAAATCTTGTCCCTTCTGCTCCCTGTGAGACCCATGAGTCCTGGACATTGGTTACAGATGACAACTATCTTGTGCCAAAAGGACACACACTGAACTTCATATGTGCTTCCTGTTCTTCTAGCTTGTGGGAGGCTAGAAATTTCAAAGGCTGACCCACCACTCAGGCTAAAGAATGATCATTGTGTCTGCTCTTTCATCACTTAGGGATTAGCTTGATAAGAATCTCATGCATGCAGATGCTAGCCTAGCATGTACCTCACCCTTCTATTAAAGGAAACACCCAAGACAGATAGGAATCTGTAACATTCCTGAGTCCTTAGGCAGGCGAGGTAGTAAGGGAGTGCACAGGCGGCTGAGGAGTGGAGTTAGAGAATGTACCAGCCATGGCCAGGCTGATTTTGACCAAGCAGAGACTCTCTTTTAATTCTACAACTAACCCCTTTCCATGAAAGCTCACTAGTAAAGAGCTCTTCCCAAACGTACCTCTGGTTTAAACCTGCAAACAGCCTGTTTACCACTCAGTCCAGCTTTAAGCAGTCAAATGGAGACTGTGGTAATCATTCTAAAATGAAAATCTGGTCATGGTCCTTCTCACCTTGTTTGGATAGTGAGAGATGGCCTGTTAACTCTAGTCTTGCATGTGTAAATCAGGTAAAGTTATCATTAATTGCTCTGAATAAAGCAGAGGGTGGGTACAAGGCCTATATTTTGTCCTTCTGTGGTTTTCCTGCCAGACAACATAAATAATTAAAGATTATGAATTAATGGCATTTTAGAATAGAACTCATACTTTTGAGACCTTTCTTTATTAAATTTACTCATATTATCACAGTACAACAACTTTTAAGATTTCAATTTTTAACCTCATGTTACAGATTATTTTTTAAAAATATGTGTGTGCTCTCTTTGCATGTATACCTCTCTTTGCAGATCCTGTTATAGATGGGTCGTTAGCCACCATATCATTTCTGGGAATTGAACTCAGGGCCTCTGGATGAGTAGCCAGTGTTCTTAACTACTGAGCCATCTCTCCAGCCCTAGCCCTTTTAATGCTCAAAAAATGTGAAAGGACATATGAGAGGCTCGAATACCAAAGCTCTGACACTAAGGTGTCCCAGCTTCTTTTCCACATAAAGTCATGAATCTGAGGCAACAAACAATTGCAGAAGTGTGGTGGGAGAGGAGTGACCATCAGAGGACATGACGGTTAAACAACTTTCACGACAGAGTTCCAAGAAATACACGGCAGAAGCCAGGAATCTCCAGGGTAAAACTAAAAAAAAGCTCTGCCTCCTTTCTACACAACCATGGTCTCACGTTTTCTTCTTTTGCTCCTAATGTTGTTATGATCACTGTTTCCTGGACAGACAGACTAATCTCATACCCATCTTTGTGCTGTGCCTGGCTCTTCTCATCTCAATCCGGAATAGCAGCTTCTCCCTTACCCACAGTGAACCCCAAGCCATTTAATAAGATCATCTCTTGTGGAAAAACCACCAGAAGGAGTTTCTGTCTTTGGGCACAGCCTCTCCTCCCCTATGCTGATGTCGCTGAATCAGCACCACAACTTCGCATACTATAGAAACTACAGGAACATAGCTCTTGGAATTAGAGCACCAGGATTTTAATTATACTTGTGTTATTTGAGCAAGCAGAGGGTGGGTTAGATTTAGATATTTTTATTGGTATAAGATGATTGACAATAAGAAACTTCCAGTTATTGTGCAGGCTACAGGATGAATAGGAGATTAAGAATACATTTCATTTCTTTTTACCTTTCTCCTATCACCTCATCTCTACCACTAATAATAAAAAAGCTTAATATTTGAGTTCATGAAACTCTGCCCATATAGGCAAATCACTATAATTAAAGTGATGCTTCAAAAGCTTTTATAAGAAATAAAGTAAAATAAAATAAAATAAAATAAAATAAATAGAAAATAAAAGAAAACTTTTGTGGGGTTTTCTATTATTGAATCAGTAATTCATTGATAGCTTAGATAAGTATAATATATTACTTTCCAATTATTTAAAATAACTTGCAATATTTTAGTGGGGGGGTCATTGCAGAGAAGGAGCATAATTGGCTTATATTTATGGGTATGGGGTACCACCCATAACTCACCACCCTCCTATCCAGGATAGGCAAAATCCAGCAAGAATTATGTAGATACACAATACTACTTGACACAAGAAAGCAAGCTGTTAGTAATCTTCTCTAATAACAAACAGGAACAGAATATCAATATGAAGTTCCTTCTACACACTGTGACTGCCCTTAAAATATTCTATACCCATACATGCTCATCAGCTACTGTATCTCCTCTAGCAAGAAGCATAAAACTATTCCTATTTCAGCTGTATGTTCAAAAAGAAAACCCTATCAGAAAAAAAAAAAAAAGATGAGGCCTGTGTGTTAGCTTTCTGGAACTCTGATACTAATCAATGAAAACAGATTTGAAGATATCTATGAGCTTTCCTGGTCTGATTATCTCTGAATCCCAAGAAAAGTAACACAGCTGGAACCAAACTCCTTCAAGGTCCATTGCTGCTGACCAACAACAATGACTACAACCTCTCAGCAGCTTCTCACACCTACCCCAAATTCCCCCAAATTCTTGATGCTGATCTGGCCTCCAAGATGTGCACGCTCTTTCTCTCTCTCATTCTCTCTCTGTGTCTGTCTCTCTCTGTGTCTCCCTCTTTCTCTCTGTATCTCTGTCACTGTTTCTTTGTCTCTCTGTCTCTGTCTCTCTCTTTCATAGAGTGAAAGAAAGGAACACCGTGGCCTCAGCTCATCAAAACTCTCCTCCGCTCACTGAACAACAGGTATTGTAAAGGTACTCGGCCTAAAGAGATATGATATTTCATCCTAGGAAGAATGTCAAATGCTGAAAAATAAGCATGGGGATAAGGAACACTGAATATGCTACAGGGGTATTATACAGGATAAATAAGACAATCCAAGTTCAAGATACACAGAAAAGCCTAGGGAAAGGCATCACAAGAGACAAGGGGCTACCTCTCAAGTGTGGCACAGAAAGTGATCAAGGAGAGTTATAGGTGTGAGTGACCTTGGAGACAGAGCTGGAAGCTCATGCACTTCATTTTATAGCAACAGTACACAGAAGAGGCATCTTTGTTCATCTCAGGGGAGAAGGGGTATGCTAATTTTATGATAATATCCACCTGACAACATTCTTTGATGATTTTGTTTTTATTTTGCTAGCAATTAAACATAGCAGGGTGAATTCACTGAAGGTTGTAATGCTGTCTGCGGTGTACTGACAAGGTACAGAAACAAAAGTTTGTTAGAAATGGAAGGTTGAAAGAGTAGGCTAAGAAAAAAAAAATAAAACAGGTTTGGGAGTGTCATGTGGAAATAAGGAGGTTCCTGGGCAGGGAGAAAGTGATCAAAGTGAATGCACATAAGCAAACTGGAAAGAAGTCCTTTGAATGCAAAACAGATGCCTGGGTCGGTAGTCAGCATTTGGGATGCAGAATTTCCAGAGCAAACGCTGCACAAACTTTGGGCTTCTCCTTCCTGTCTCTCAGTACCTTGGTTTGTGTGTAATGGGAGCAGTAACCATCACCTTTTCCAGAAAGGTCTGTCACCGTATTGCTCAATGTTCTTGGTGCTTTTGTTATCAGAATCAAATCTAGAGTCCCCACTAGTGGTCATAAGTGCTCTTGTTATTAGTCCCAAACTTGGTGAAGCCATCATTTTGTTTCTGCACCCTGGGCTGGCCTAGCATCTGTGGATTTCAATTTGCTGCTCCATCTGGGTTCTTGCAGAAAGTATAACTTCAGTCTAGTGCCCAAGCTTTTTTTTTTTTTTTTTTTATAAACATCCTTGTAAACTATGATCTACTCCCCTTTATGGAAATATTAACAAGGAGAGAAGAGCTGGCCTGGGAAGACACTCATAAGGAGCTGACAGTGACCCAGAGTGACACGGTGGCAAAATGACAGAGCCACTAGCATGTGGGTTGTTGTCATCACAGCCACCTGATCAGCAGACAGCTTTCACATCATCCATGCCTCATTCTGAGTTTGGAGCAGTAGAAGTATAAAAGACTTCTACTTGTAGGGTTTCCTCAGTTCCACTGCTTGCCTGCCATTAAGAGACTAAGGTGAGTCTTCTTACTGATCTAATGGCAATTTGAGGGATAAATGGGTTGGCTATGGCCAAGCTAAATGATCCAAGCCAGCCCAGAATGGAGAATGAGCAACAGCCAATGGGTAATTTTAGGCACTTGGAATTATGCAGATGAATCAAAAATACCATCCCAGAAAGGGCAAATGTTATCTAGAGATTGGGGAGATGGGAAAGCATGGAGAAGAGGAAGCTATGGGAGGACAACAGTAGCCATACTGTACTGAAGAATAGAAATTAGCCAGAACCCATGACATAGCAAACCAAAGCAAAGGGAGGCTGTGGAGGAAGGTGATGTAATGATCTACTTGGGCTCAAAGTATGGTAAATGCCCAAAGTAGAGCATAGGAGAAAAGTTAAAATAAGGTTTGGAAGACCACCAAGTACTTCAAACATTTGAAGTAAAAGTCTTAGGACAGTGAGAAGGCTTACCTAATTCTGGCTTATCCACTGCTGATCTTCTTTCATATTAGGAAACCAGAGCTTCTCTGTTATAATGACATAGTTTCTAGACTCACAGATTTTTGTTGCAGAGTTTCAGGCTTCATAGAAAATATCAATGCAAATTCTATTCATCAGGATCCCAAAATGTTTGCATGTTTTTCCCTTCAGGATAACTGAAGTTTGCCCAAGATGTCCTCCGAGCAACACCAACAGAAGTGCAAGCTCTCTGCTAACTGCCCACCCAAGTGCCCCCAACCAGGTCCCCAGGCTCCCCGTTCATATCTCCCTCTCAGTGCCCCACCAGCTCCCGCTTGCTGTGTTTCTACTTGCTATATTTCTGGTTTGGGAAGAAGCTGCTCTTTAATATCACACCGATTTCCTCGCTTCTACCTCTGCCAGCCTCAGCATTCTGAGTGTCCTGAGAGGGAGACTACAGAATGTTCGAGCTGTTGCCACGGCCCTGGAAACTGTAGCTAACCTGCAATCCTTGAGGAAACAAAGAACATGGCCCAGGATCAACCTTGAAACGATGTACTTCTTCACTCAGCCTTCCTCTCTCTCCTGAAATAGTTGCATGGATAAAGGGATCCTTTATTTGTTAGGAACCTGAGGCCTCCTGGCATTGTATCTTGTACAAGGCAAAGAAAAACTGAAGGTGAAAGACAACTGTTTCCTGAAGCCTTATAAGCACACAGAACAGAAATAAAGCTTATCTCTTATGGTATCATTTGCTTGCTGGTATTTATTGATTTTCCCAGTGGAGCCCGAAATGATCTGCTTTGATTCCTTAGCCAGACTCCATAATGACCAGGCCAAGCCAGAAATTTCCTTCCAGATAGACTGAGAGCCTGAGCCCTTTGGAGGGCTGTGTGCAGGAAAGATCCTCAGGAAAGATGTGAGAGGATGTCTTCAGAACACAAACGACCCAATATTACTAATGCTTATGCTGCTGCTGCTGCTGCTGCTGCTGCTGCTGCTGCTGCTGCTGCTGCTGAGGTGTCCTTCTGTACAGTGGACATTCTGGTGCTCAGACCCTAGGTGAGACTGTATGATGTCCAAGGAGATAGCACAGGAACATTTATAGTTCTGAGACCTTAGTTAAAAAAAACTCATAAAAAATTCTGAGCATAACCATGTAACTGAGTGATTACTGCATATCTCCACACAGGAACCAGAGTCAGTGAGGACATGTACAGTGCCCAGTTAGAAAGACACCTGTGAGACTTGGTGTGGTTGCCCACACATGGTTGTGGTGAAGTGCAACCATACCACCAGAGAGAACTGGCAAGTTCAAAGTAGATTTAAAAAATCCTGGTAAATCTCATAATTAATAATGGTAGGCATTAGAATCATCTCCCACCCAGGCTACCTGTCCTGGAACATGTGACCACAACACCTCACTAAGAGAAACATGACAACTGGTCACATTGCATAAAAACCTAGAGTTCTCCAGGCTAATGAGGTATCTAGATAATCCTGGAGTGTTAAGCAGATGAACTTCCCTTACTGGGCATCCCTTCCTGCAAAAAACATTTAATCTCTGGTTCACCTTGAGTAAGATGTATACATTTTCATCTGCCACGAATAAAACAGTTTGGATAAACAAGGACTGTCTCCTTCATCAAGGAGAGCTGCTTGGTTCGGGGGAGGCCTTGGTAATAGAGAGCCCAGCCTAGATCTCCTTTAGAAGGCCTTTCTTCCAGCCTTTCTGTACTTTAGCACTCACTCAGAGCTAAACCAGACAGCCTTGTCCTGGGCTCAGCGCAGGCAGTGGACCCCGTTCCCAACTCCTCAAAGTCCCCAGTGGTGTCTGGGCACACAGGAGTTTGAGAACCACAGCACCTGTACCAGATCTCTCTGTTTCTCATCGGGAAGAACACGGATTGGGACCCCTATAATAGATTGCGTTCTGCCTTCCCTGAGTGAAATTCTGGCAGTGCTCTCATTCTCAATGGCAAGGCAGACTTGCAGCCTGTCATCCCTGTGTTTTGCCTCCCCTGAAGCAGCGAGGCAGAAGCCGCAGTCTGACACACGGTAGTCTCTTTTCCTATTTTATTCAAGGGGACAGATGCCATGGGTTTAGGAAAATATTCTTAAAGTACTGTCCTTTCCAATCCAACAGTGGTCCACAGGCAAAAGCAGTGCTCTTCCCAGTCCATCCTCTCGGACTATTTCCTGGTCTCAGTNAAAGAAAATCCCTCTTTATCAACTTATAGTCAAAGTATGTTGTTTGTATTTCTCTAAAACCAAAAAGTACTAAAAATTAAAAATTTAAATGTCATGTTTCCCATGTATAAATTATTTTAGAAATAATTTTTAGAGAAGAATAATATAATAAAATCTAATTTTCACCAAGAAAGTACACGTGCTTTCAGTTTTTAATGAATCTATACAGGTCTTTAATAATTTTAAGTATATTATAATGGAATGCAAGAAAAAACTGAAAAGTGTGACAAATAAAAATATTCTCTATGGGTCATTTTGGTCACCTTTCTGCGTTATATTGAATTTCTTTTGGGGTGAGATTTTTCTGTAATGAGCTAAATCTTCAGTAGGCCCTGGGGGCCAACAATGTTATTTAGAAAGTATTAAGTATAGCTCTGTTAGATGCCAGACCACAAGAGGGCAGTAATGAGTTACATATTTGGCATACCATTTTTCATTAACATATAAGATACAGTTGAGAAAATAAGATGAAGCCCCCAACCCACTTGCAAGCTAAACAGGGTGGCGTCCAGCAACTTGTCTTGACTTTTGAGAGCAGAGACAAAATCCACGATGACAACGAATACTGCATTGGTTTAGCTTAAAGGTTTTTTTTTTTTCTTTTTCTTTCCTTTTTCATTTATTCTTCTCTCATAAAATATATCACAACCACAGTCTCCTCTACTTCCAGTCCTCCCAGTTCCCTTCCTTTATCTCCCCTCTTCCCCAGATCCACTGCTCCTCCACTTCCCTTCAGGAAAGAGCAGACTTCCCAGTGATATTAACTAACCACAGCGTAAGAAGATGCAGTAAGCACAGGAAAGAAAGAAAAAGCCTTATAACGAGGTTGGATGGAGCAACCCAGAAGGAGGAAGGGTCCCAAAGGCAGGCAAAAGAGTCAGAGCCACATTCGCCACTCTCTTAGGAGTTCCACAAACATCCCAAACTAAGCAACCACACATCATGTGTGTACCAGGATTTCAAAATGGTCTCAAACCCCAAACCTAGTACAAACCCATGCAGGCTGACGATAGTCATTTCAGTCTCTGCGAACCCCTGTGAACTATGCTTTCTTTGGGTTGTGTTCTGTTATCTTTCCTTTCCCTCTTGCACAGGCTTCCCTGAGTTCCACCTAATCTTTGGCTTTCTGAGATAATGCAGTTGAAAATTTTTTATAATTTGCAAAAATGTTGCATTATATTTCCAATAAATTTAAATTTTATTAAAGTAGTAAATTAATGAGATAATTTAAATATTGACCCACTGAGCCTTTTCAGTAGAGTCTTCAGAACTATGGGTCTAAGGCTGTCTCTACAGTAGGTTCAATCGGGATATAGAAACCATGGATACAGTTAAACCAAGGAATTTTAATGTAAGAATTACTAACAGTAGGAAAAACCATAACAATTATGAGAAAATGGCTTAGAGAAAATAGCCAAAAAGACAGACATGGAGGGGCTCATACTCTATTGGTGTGTGGCTCAGCCAACACCAAGCAAAGACACTCTATAGTCTAGCTAGATCCTCGGCAGGTATAGAGTTCTAGCCAAACAGTAAGTAAGCTTCGTGAGAGCAGGGTAGCAAGAAGACATTATATTTTTGATGTCTGGGCATAAAGTCCATGCAACAGTGGAAACACAAAACTTTCAGAACAAGGATGTTTGAAGATGTGTCACAGCTCCAGTTGGACACTCTTTCTGTATAAGTGGCCAGCTGGATACATTCAGGACCTGTGCAGGTAGAAAAGCTATGAAAAGGTCGTCCTCATTAGGTGGATGAAAGGAACAAGTCCAGTCTCATATTTACTCTGTGGCACAGAGATGTACCATCAGAGGGCCTTTCACTTTTAGATGCCTGCTTCTAATCTTTTTTTTTTTTTTTTTTTGTACAGTGTTGCTATATAACCCTCTATCCAGAATGCTTTATATCAGTTATATATAAAGAACAAATGTTTATCAGAATTCTGATATTTACCATAGAATATATATGTACAAATTAATTTAGCAATAAGATAATATAATTGGCAAAACACTATCATATACATGCATGTATACAAAGCCTCAGAGACTTTTTGAAATTCATGTGTCAGATACATCGATTAAGGGAGGACAGTTGCTTCCCCTTCAGGATGTGCAAGGATCACATCTTTCCACCAGGAGGCAGCACAGCTAAGTCTTAAACTTGGTAAAACCAGTGAGTGGTTAATAATCCCTTGAACATTCTTTCTCAGCATCATTACCCTGAAGGGGCTCCTAACTTCCTCACATTGCTGAGGCTCACTAGACCCAAGGGAATATAGAGCAGCTCTGGTTATCTTCAGGAATCAATGTTTTTATAGCTTAGACCCTCCAGAGTAGAGGTCAGAGTTGAATTGGGAACCTCTGTGAGGCATGAATCTCTTAATCCTAGAATCAAATCATGACGAAGAGGATACATTCTAATGCCAGTAGAGGACAGTTGAGAATTTGAGTCAAAGTCTGAAGCTCTAGATTTGGTTATAGTTCCCCTGGGGAGACACAGGAGATCTATTACCACATTTCAGGACTTTTCAGACAGTGTGTGTGAGATAATTCACATTTTGGAGAATAAATTCATATCAGCACCCAGGGAGAAAGGAAGAGCAACCAGAGCACCTGCTGGGCAGTGATTCTGCTTAGTAAGCACATTTGTCTTTCCCTTGACTGTTAAAGAAAGTTGTGTCAAGGCAGCTTTGGGTAGCTGCCTACTCAAGCCAATATTTCTACAGTATTAATAATGCAGCAACTCGTAGAAGCAGGCACCTTGGCAGAGACTCAGTCTCTGAGTTTGAAACCTCACCTGAAGTGCCTTCCTCAGGAAACCATACATCTCTCAAAGTAAAGGTTTGTGGGGAGGGTTCATGACAGACATGCAACAGTGCATCTGCACTAACCCAGATGGATAATTCATCTCTGTGGACAATGAAAAACAGATTGAACAATTGGAAGGAGCCTCTTGACAAGCAGTCATATTTCATCTTCAGAGATTCACTAGGAAAGCTACCTGAGACAACTGCCCCCCTCCTCCTGCTTGCTGATTGACCCTGGATGCTCTTAGAAGACATTAGAAATAATTTGCTATCTTGGCTTGGATGGAAGCCATGCAAATATACTTAGTTCATTGAGTTGTACTCTTAGTGTGCGTTCATTAGAGTTCAATAAAGCTATAATAAACACATGACTGAACTTTTAACATGTTGAGGAAGATTCCTTAATATAAGAACCATGAGCAAGAGCCATAAAATGTCTAGTGGACATTTCAGCACATTATAAAGTTATTATACTTAAATAATGGGATCTTGGACCATGAGCATACAGATATATCAATACAACAAATTAGGAAGGTTAAGAGCTGGACCAAGCTCTGTCTATACATAACACACACACACACACACACACACACACACACACACTCTAAGTACACACTAAGCACATCCTCAAATCTGTGAAGAAAATTAGTTTATTCCATAAGTAATGTTGTCACAATAGATAACTATAATTTTCCTGAAATAAGAGGAGTATTTATAGGATTAAAACATTAAAAATATTATTCCTTAAGAAATTCTTAGAATCATTTTCTATAGTTTTAACACAAGAATAAAAAACTATACTTTTATTATACTTTTAAATATGAACATTTTTGTCTTACTGAAAACTAGCAGGATAAAGACTTATAACACACATTGAAAGAAATTTTACATATGAATATATAACATGAACAGCAAAATCCATAGTAAGATTTAAAATTAAGTAAAATGTTCAACCAAATATTTGTTCTGAAGGAAACATTGTAGTTTTGCTATAGATAAAATGCACAGCAGTGAGAACCTTGTAGTGAATCCAGCCTTCCCCTCACACTGCAACTTTTGTGTCACCTGTCAGCACCCACAAGCACTCTCTACGTGGGAACACACTGGTATCTCTGGCCTGGGAATCATGCAGGCATGAGATATTCACACCCTCTCCTGTTCTTTATTGCAAATTACCCAGTCTCATCCCCAGACCCGTAGCATACCATTTGCAGGGCCTTGTACTTCCTCTCTGCTTCCACTCCTTGGGAACTCTATTTTATTTCATGGTAGACACAACTTTTCTCAACCCTGAAGATACTTTCAGTACCTGGCTTCTTTGTAGCCATTCACTGTTTTTTCATGTAGGCTGTCAATAACCTAAGAAACACATTCTACATGGCACACCCTGTGGCAACACCTGGCAGAGGATCAGAAACATTCCCTAATAGGCAACCCACAGCCATCACATGCTCCAAAGATCAAGTGAGGGCAACAGAAACCAACAAAGACATGAACAGATATCAGCACCTACAATCACAACCATCTTTATCTCAGACTCCTAGGAACAAGCACAAAAAAATAATCATTAACACCATGACAATATGTCTGCACCACAACACAGAAACCAACGACTGTAGCCCTAAGAAATACAATATAGCTGAAGCACAAGAAACATATTTCAAAATAGTTATGAGCATGCTGAAGGACCTCAAAGAAGACATGAATAAATCCATTAATGAAGTCTGTGAAAACACAAAAAGTGGAATTAAATGATGAAATAGTTCAAAAGAAAAAAGGAAAAACAGAATCACTAAAAGAAACTCAAACTAAGGTAAACCTGGAAATGAAAATTTTAGAAAGTCAAGTCAAACAAAATCTCAGCAAAAAGCTCATTTAGAGTACAAGAGAAGGAAGAGTGAATATCAGGTATTGAAGACCCAATAGAGGAAGGGATACTTCAGTCAAAAAAAATTTCAAATCTGAAAAATATCCACAAAAGTTCTAGGAAATCTGGGACAATGTGAAAAAGAGAAAATCTTCAAATAGTAGAAATAGAGGAAGGAGAAAACATTCAGGTCCAATGAACAGAAATTAGTTTTTAAAACTTTATGGAGGAAAATTTTTCTTACCTAAATAAGCAGTTGCTTACTATTGTTCAAGTACTGTACAAAACACGAAATGCACTAATAGAAAAAGAAATTCTCCACGACACATAATACTGAGAACACTAAATGAACAAATATTAAAAGTTGAGTTGCAAGGGGAAAATACCAAATAACCTACATTATAAACCCATTAAAATAACACCTGATTTCTCTGTGGAGAGTCTAAAAGCCAGAAGGGCCTACATGGACGTTCTATAAATCTAAGAGAAAACTGATGCCAGCTCCAATAACCACACCTGGAAAAACTTTCAATCACAATAGATGGAGAAAGAAAAACATAATGATGCAACCAAATTTAAGCAGTATCCAACCACAAATCCTGCTCTATAGAAGTTACTAGGAAAACAAAACAAAACAAAACTTCAACCTACAGAGGTTACCCACACCTAAGGAACACAAGGAATAAATAATCCCAGACTAGCAAGTCCAAAGACCAGAACAAGCCTGTACCATAACAACAAAATAAAAGGAGTCAACAAACATTTCTCATTGATATCTATCAAGATCACTAGCTTCAATTCCTGCTAAAATAACAAAGAATAACAGATTTGATTTGAAAATAAGATTAATCCTTCTTCTGAGTTCAAGAAACATATCTTACCATCATAGACACCAATAGATATATTATCCAGGCAAAAACTAAGCAGATAAATGCTGGAGCTAGTTGACATCAGAAAACATATGAACCTAGCAGAGCATTTCACTCAAGCATGCACACGTGCATATGGGAACACACACACACACACACACACACACACACACACACACACACACACACCATCTTCTCAGCAGCTCAAGGAACTTTCTCTAGAGTAGGCCATGTATTTGGACATAAAGTAAGACTCAACAGATAAGAGAAAATTGAATAATGCCCTGTATCCTACCTAAAAAAACATGGATTAAAGCTAGATATTAACAACAACAAAAACAACAGAAAATTTATAACTCAGGAGAACTGAGTAACTTACTATTGAATAAAAAATGGATCATGACAGAAATTACGGAAGTAATAAAAGTTATTAGAATTGAATGAAGTTCAAAGCAACATACCCAAACTTATGGAACACAATAAAGGTAGTTCTAAGATGCAAGTTCATAACATCTCTAAGTGCCTATAAAAAATGAAAGTATCTCATGTTAGTAACTTAGTTGCATACCTGAAAGTTCTAGAACAAAAAGAAGAAATAACACCTAAGAGGAATGAACAGCAAGAAATGGACTCAGGGCTAAAATCAATAAAATAGAAACAAAATCAAATAATACAAAGAATCAATGAATTAAGAAATAATTGATTCTTGAGAAAAGTATTAAAATTAATAAATACTTGGCTGAATTACCTAAACTAATTAATTAATCAACAGAAGAATAGCAAAATAAAATTAGAAATAATAACAACAAAAACTGAGGTAATCTAGAGTATCATATGTATATACTTAAAAATCTGTATTTCACCAAATCGGAAAACCTAAAAGAGATGGGAAATTTTCTTGATATATACCATCTACCAAGATGAAATCAAGATCAAATGATTATTTTAAACACAACAAAAATAATTAAGTCTTTTATCATGAAAAAAGACTCAGGGCCAGATGGCATTAGTGGAGAATTCTACCAGACATTCAAAGAAAAATTGACACTAATAGCCTTCAGATTATTTCACAAGATATAAATAGAAAGAATAGAGACTAATTCTTTTTATGAAGTCACAGTAATCCTATAAAGATCCAACAAAGAAAAAATTACTTATTCTCAAGAAAATACAAGAACACATTACAAAGGACACTCACCATGATCACACAGGCTTTATTCCAGTGATGTGTGGATGGTTCAATATACTCAGATTAGTTAATAAAATCTAACAAATACACAGATTGAAAGATAGAACCATATGATCATTTCATTAGATTTCAACAAAATCTAACACTCCTTCATAATAAAATCCTGAATAGACAGTTGGGCAACGGTGGTGCCTGCTTTTATCCCAGCACTTTGGAAGCAGAAGCAGATGGGTCTCTGAATTTGAGGCCGGCCATGCCCAGGATAGCCAAGGCTACACAGAGAAACCCTGAATCAGAAAATTGAAAAAATATAAAGAGACAAGTAGCACAAGAAATATACATCAACATAATAAATGTTATTTAAAACTAAAACACAGTCAATATTAACCTAAGTAGAGAAAAACTCAAAGCTTTCCCACTAAAACCAGAAATGAAAAAAGTTGTCTATTTTCTTCATACCTATTCACAATAAGACTATAAGTCTGAGCCAGAGTAATAAGACAATTGAAGGAGATCAAGGAGATATCTATAATAAAGGAAGAAGTCAAAATATCTTTCTCTGCTGATGATATGATTTTATACATACAAGACCATAAAAATCTTCCAGGAAATTTCTACAGCTGATAAACACTTTCCTCAAAGTAATAGAACACAAATTTAGTATACAAAACATAGCCTTCTTATACATAAATGACAAATAGACTGAGAAAAAAAATCAGGGAAACAACACCTTTCATTATAACCTCAAAAACTATCTTGGGATAACTCCAACCAACTAAGTGAAAGACTTGAATAATAAAATCTTTATGACACTGAAGAATGAAATTAAGGAAGATATCATAAGACAGAAAGATATCCCATGCTCATAAATCAATGGGACTAATACAAAGAAAACGATCATCCTACCAAAAGCAATATACAGATTCAAAGCAATCCCCTCCAGTTCTTCATAGACATTATAAGGAAAATAAGTTTTATATGGAAACATTAAAATAAACCAAGATTACTCAAAACAATACTGAATAGTGAAAAGTGAAAAACTTCTGGAAGTATGTCCACCTCCAATCTCATATTGTACTGCATCAACAATAACAGCATGGTCTTGGCATTAAAAAAAGACGCATCAATTAATGGAATCAAGTTGAAGATCCAGACATTAGTCTATATACCTATGATTTTTTTTTTATATTATAAATAATCCAAAAATACACATTGGAAAAAATACACCATATTAAACAAATGGTGCCAGTAAAATCAGATGTCTGCATGTAGAAGAAAGCAAATAGATGCACATTTATCACCCTACCAAAAAAAATAAAACAAAAACAAACAAGCAAACAAATAAAAAGAAACAAAAAACCCTCAACTCAAAATGGATCAAGTACCAGAACATAAAGCCACATATACTGAATTTTATGGGACTAAGTGAGGGATAGTCTTGAACTCATTGACACAGGAAAAGACTTATAAACAGACACCAATAATGCAAACATTAAGAAAAACAAGTAATAAATGGGACCTTGTGAAACTGAGATCTGCATGGTGACAGACGCCATTACTCTAACAAAACATAACAAAACAGCAAGCTACAGAATGGGAAAGTATTTCAGCAACTACACACCAATATAGGTGATAAACACATGATATGATTATACACACACACACACA
Organism: Mus minutoides; assembly: GCA_902729485.2. Classification (NCBI taxonomy): domain Eukaryota; kingdom Metazoa; phylum Chordata; class Mammalia; order Rodentia; family Muridae; genus Mus; species Mus minutoides. The sequence goes on along the minus strand of LR749654.1, from coordinate 1,310,351 downwards.
CACACACACACACACACACACATATATAGTAAAGAACTAAAAAAAGTGGACAACAAAAATCAAATAACCCATGGTGTCTTCATTCTTAATAGCTGAGTTGTATTCCATTGTGTAAATGAACCACATTTTCTGTACCCATTCTTCAATTGTGAGACATCTGAGTTGTTTCATGCTTCTGGCTATCACAAATAAGGCCACTACTTCATAGTTGAACACATGACCATGTGGCATGGTGGGGCATCTTTTGGGTGTACACCCAAGAGCAGTATAGCTGAGTCTTCAGGTAGATTTATTTCCAATTTTCTGATCAACCTCTAGATTGATTTCCAGAGTAGCTGTACTAGTTTGCAGTCCCAGCCAGTGTTCCTTTTTCTCCACACCCTAGCCAACATGTGCTGTCACCTGAGTTTTGTATCATAGCCATTCTGATTGATGTAAGGTAGAATTTAAGGGTCATTTTAATTTGCATTTCTCTGATGACTAAGGACTTTGAATAGTTAAGTGCATCTCGGCTATTAGAGATTCCTCTGTTGTGAATTCTCTGTTTAGTTCTATAACCCATTTTTTTTTGATTGGGTTGTTTGGGTTTTTTTTTTTTTAGAGATTAGCTTCCTGATTTCTTTGTTTTGAATATTAACCCTCTATCAAATGTGGGGATAGAGAAGAGATTTTCCCAATGTCTAATGAGTTTTGCAGGAAAATGAATGGAACTAGAAACTCATCCTAAGTGAGGTAACTCAGACTCAAAAGGACATGCATAGTATATACTACTAATAAGCGGATGTTAGCCAATAAAAGTACAGAATACCCAGGATACAATCCACAGGACTGAAGAAGATTAACAAGCCAAAGAGCCCAAGTGAGAATGCCTCAATCTCACTTGTGAGGGAGAAGAAAGCAATCAGGAGATGGAGAGGGAGGAAGGGACCTGGGTGGGAGAGGGGACAGCAAGGGGAAAAGAGGGAAAACATGATCAGGTATTGGGAACAGGAGTGAAGCCCTGAGGGTGAGCCTAAAGAACGGAAACTGATAACCTCAGGAGGTAGAAAGTAGGAGAACACTCTAGAATGCACCAGAGACCTGTGTGGTGAGAGATGCTCATGACTCAAAGGGAGGGACCTTAGATGAAATTCCCAACAGTGGGGAGAGGGAACTTGTAGAGTCCATCTCCAGTAGAAAGACAGGGCATCAAGTGGAGAGGTGGGTTTGCCATTCCACAGTCACAAATTCTGACCCAGAATTGTTCCTGTCTAAAAGAATTGCAGGAACAAAAATGGAGATGAGATTGAAGAAAGGAAGGTTCAGTGACTGGCCCAAATTGGAATCCAGCTAGCTCAAGGGGAGGCTCCAAGGACTGACACTATTACTGATTCTATAGTGTCCTTACAGACAGGAGGCTGCCCTCTAAGAGGCCCTACAGGCAGCTGAAAGAGTCAGATGCAAATACTTACACTCAGACAAAGGATAGAAGCCAGGGACCCCTGTGGTTGAATTAGGCAAAAGCTGGAAGAAGCTGAGGAGGGTGACCCCATAGGAAGACCAGCAGTCTCAACTAACCTGGATCTCCCAAGATCTCTCAAACACTGAGCCATCAACCTGTCAGTTGTCATACTCTAGCTAATATGAGGCCCTTGACACAAATACAGCAGAGGATTGCCTGGTCTGTCCTCAGTGAGAGAAGATATATCTAACTTTCAAGAGACTTGGAGATCCAGGGAGTGGAGAGGTCTGGTGAGATGGGGTTGGGGGAGTGGAGAGGTCTGGTGAGATGGGGTTGGGGGAGTGGAGAGGTCTGGTGAGATGGGGTTGGGGGAGTGGAGACCTTCTCTTGGGTACAGGGCAGAGGAGGAATGGGATGAGGAACAGTTGGAGGATGGACCTGGAGGGGGATACCGACTGTACTGTAAAAAAAAAAAAAAAAGATTAAAGAATTGACTATGCAGAGGCTACCCCACCAGGAGTCCATCCCATAATCAGCCACTAAACCCAGACACTATTGCATATGCCAGCAAGAGTGTGCTGAAGGGACTCTGATATAGCTATCTCATATGAGGCTATGCCAGTGCCTGGCAAGTACAGAAGTGGATGCTCAGTGTCATCTATAGGATGGAACACAGGGCCCCCAATGAAGGAGCTAGAGAAAGTACCCAAGGAGCTGAAGGGGTCTGCAACCTTATAAGAGGAACAACAATATGAACTAACCAGAACCTCCAGAGCTCATGTCTCTAGCTGCATATGTAGCAGAAGATGGCCTAGTTGGCCATCATTGAGAAGAGAGGCCCCTTGGTATTGCAAACTTTATATGCAACACCAGGGCCAAGAAGTGGGAGTAGGTGGGTAGGAGGAGCAGGGTGTGGGGAGGGCATAGGGAACTTTCGGGATAGCATTTGAAATGTAAATTAAGAAAATATCTAATAAAAAAATCACAAAAAGGATTATAATAAAAATAATCATAACTGGGATAGAGATCTAAAAGAAAAAGTATTATGAAAAGATAAAAAATAAATGGTTGAGAAAAAGAAATGTTCAATATCTTAGTCATTAGGGAAATGCAAATCAAAACTACTTTCATATTTCACATTTCATCAATAAGAATGGCCATGATCAGTAAAACAAATGGCAGGTTATGCTAATGAGAATGTGGGGTAAGGAAAACACTCATCCATTCTGATGGGAATGAAGACATGTACAGTTACTATGGAAATCAGTGGTCTGGTTCTTTGGGAGGCTGGAAACAGATCTACCTCAAGGTTCAGCTATACTTCTTTTAGGCATATACCCAAAAGATTCTACATCCTACTATAAAGGCACTTGCTCAGATATGTCCTCTGTTGCTTTATTGGCAAAAATCAGAAATTAAAAACAATCTAGACATCTGTCAGTGGATCACTGGATAAAGAAAATATGGTTTATTTACACAATGGATTATTACTCAGCTATTTAAAAATAAAATCAGATAAATGAATGGAGAAAAAGAATTATCTCTAGTGAGGTAACTCAACCCCAAAAGACAAATGTGATATATATATGAGGACACAGAAAAGGGATGGATTTCATGAAGAATGGGAAATAAAGTATATAGTTATGGATGAATGAGGGTGAGAGAAACTGGAACAGGAAGATTAAACAGAAAGAGGGATGGAAGTGTGGGTAAGAGATGGAATATGGGGAAGGACAGCTACAGGTCATTTTAGGAGTTATACATTATATGCAAACCTACTTCAGGAGAGAGAGAGAGAGAGAGAGAGAGAGAGAGAGAGAGAGAGACAGAGAGAGACAGAGAGAGACAGAGAGAGAATATCTAAATGGAATCATCAAATAATGCAAGATGACAAAGCCCCAAACAGATAACCCTCACCACCAAGTAAAACCTTCAGTGCCAGAAATGGATTACATCTAATTGAACTACCTCCCAAAGGGACCTCATAGAATCCCCCTAAACACCCCAAGCAAATACAAAGACTTTTGTTGCTCTCCACAAACTGATAGTAAGGCCCTATTGCTGAAAACAACACCCACATAACTTGCTGAACCAGGAGAAGTTGGGGTGGTGCCCACTCAGAGCCTTAACCCCTACTGACTTGAGTGTATTGTACTGGCAGGTATTCTTCAGTAGTAGAGAAGAAAAGTAAGCAACAACGCAGCTACAGAGTGGCAAAAAGTTGTGGATTTAACCAACTTAATTCAATGTCTAATTGGATTTAAGGTCCACTCTACGAGATGAAACCCATGGTTGACAATGCTTTGGTGGTCAAGAAACTGAGACTTGATAAGCCTAGGGGAAAACCAAATATTGCTTTTCTGCTAAACCAACAGAGCAACAAAATGACTACTAACATTCTGCTAAACTCAATGATCAGTGTCATAAGATTTGCTCGGCCATCTTTATAGAAGCTTCCTCCTGCAGTATATGGAAACAAATATAGAGACCCACGACTAGATAATGTGCAGTTTTTGAGAGACCCTGGAACACTCAGTCCTAAATGTAATGCCTCTATCAAATTCCTCCCCTCTGGACTCAGGAAACTGTGCAGAAGATGAGAGAAAAGTTTTTTTTTTTAATTTTTTTTTTTAGATCCAATAAAGATGGAAGCCACCAACAAAACAAGGCTTTTTAAATACAACAGTGGTAAAACACATATGAGTGTGGCAGTATGCACAGGTCCAAGCCAGAAAGCTTATGTGTGCGCAAATGTGTGTGTCTCTCTATGGGTTTCTTATGCCTTTTTCTTTGACTCCTTTTCTTCTCTTCATTTATTCATTTGGTTGTTTTGTCCTCTTTATTGTCTGCTTTATTTTATTTTACTTTAAATGTCTGTTATTTTCTTATGAGAGAAAGAAAGGAAGGGTGTGGATTTGCATGTATGGGGATGTGGAGAGGAGCTAGGAGAAGCTGGGAGAGGGGAACTATGATCATAAAACAGTGTATAAAATATATATTTTCAACTAAAAAATAAACATTTAAAATTTTTTATTGATTTTTTTTTGTGAATTTCACTCATGTACCCCAAGCCTGTTCATCTCCCCATTCCTCCATATCTAGTTTCTGCCTTTGCAGTCTTTCCCCCAAAAGAAAACAAAAGATAAAAACAACAAAAAAGAGAAAAAATAACATAAGAAATGAAAAATAAAATAAAATATCTTGCTGCAGAAGCTGTGGTATATCATGATGTATCATATAGTATGCCTTTTTGCCCAAACAACTTTACTTGACAATGTTCACTGCAATGAATCATTGGTCTGGTTCAAGGCCTCTGGCTTCTGCTACACTAACAACCTTCACTGGGTTTCTTCTCAGATATCCTGTTGTCCTGTGTCATGTAGTTTCTGCTGCTTTGGTTCTGCAGGAGCAGCCTCTTCATGCACTCCAGCAGTTCATAAATGGGGTAGAAGTTGGGGTGAGCCAACTCAAAGGCCTGGATCTGAGCCTGGGTGGTGGCTGTGTTGTTTAGCTTACCAGATTTCTTGTACCAATGCCTCCAGGATCAGCTCTCCCACTTGGCCCAGGTGAGGGGCAGGACAAGCTCTTCTGCTTATGGAGACCCGAAGGAGGCAGAATGGGCTCATTCCCTCAGGAGGGTTCAACCATGCCCATGATACCAGGGCCAGCTTTACTATATTGCCTAGGTGAGATGAAGGCCTGCTCTCATAAGTGCTACAGCTGGTAAAGGGTAGGGTCAACTCTGTGTATCCCTCAGACATCAAGATGGGACCAGGAGGCAGTGCAGACCAGGATGTCCACATGGCCTTTGGTGGTAACATGGTACAGAGACATGGGACATTCAGACCCCTGCTGCTAAAGGGCCAGCCATAGACTCAGACATGGTTCTCAGTGACAGCACAGGCCTGGACCTCACCATGGCTTCAGGTGGCAGGGCAGGCTACTCATATCAGGCTAATCCTCACCAACTTTCACTTCTCTAGTTTGTTCTTCCTAGTACACACACCATTCACATCTCTTTCTCTACCAACTTTCTACCACATACCTGCTTATGATATGTAGTATGGTGGTCGTGTGAGACTGGGTTTCATAAATCTTTAAAATTAAAATCAAAATAAAAAGAACAAATCAGAGCTTAATACTAGTGAGAACTTAAACTACTTAAGACAATTTTAACATATTAAATTGGTAGAGAACAATGAATATAATAATATTCATTGATCTGTGAAGTTGTTTTGAGAAATTTGTGCAAATTATATAGGAGGTAATGAATTCTATGTAAGAATAACAAGCAAGCAATCAGATACAAAAGTTTCGTATTCAGCCGGGGATGGTGGCGCAAGCCTTTAATCCCAGCACTCGGTAGGCAGAGGCAGGCAGATTTCTGAGTTAGAGGCCAGCCTGGTCTACAAAATGAGTTCCAGGACAGCCAGGGCTATACAGAGAAACCCTGTCTTGAAAAAAACAAAAACAAAAAAGGTTTGGTATTCTAGAGAGATATATGAGCCAAGAATAAGGAAGATTCTCCAAAATTCAACTTACAGAGGCCTCTATAGTATTTGGACTGGATACACTGCCATCAGAAGAATTACACAGATGGTGAGTGCCATCAACCAGGACTTAGGATATGATGCAGGTTAGATGATCATGAGGAACTGACAGGGGAATCTGGAGCTTTCTGTCAGTGCTGTGACTTGGTGCCTTGCATATGTGAAGGACAAGACTTACTTCTAGAAACTCCTGTCACTATCTTTAAAGAGATTGGGGCAAAGGAAGGGACAGAACAAATGTAACCCAATTGTCTAACTGCTATGTTAGGTAATGAAATTGAGCTTAACTTCAAAATTTGCCACTGGATGGACTAATCTAAACTCTGGGAGTATCATAGCGATGAGAGGCCTATATCCCTTGTGTAAATTCTTTCAGCAGTTGCAATTGTCCTCGGGATATAGTTGAGCTCTTTCTTACACATCCACATCCTCAGCAGAGCTTCTGCCTTCTTTATATTTCAGTTCACCTCCCCTCCATACTCATCACTCTGACCCTGCCACAGTGAACTGTTGCCAAATGGTCTTCTTCCATACTGATTATATGAAATATAATAAAATAAATATACTAAATATTTTCACATTTTCCAGATCTGAACTGGAAATGTTTTTTCACCTGCTCCTATTTTATATGGCTATTTACCAAGTCTCAGTAAACATTGCCTTTTCCAAGAAAAATGACTGTATCCTATCTTGCTTTTAAAGATACAGTGTATCAGTTTAGACAATATAGTTTATGCTTTAAACTGTTTTTTTGGGGGGGGTTGATGGTATGCTGTGAATTAGCTAAAGAACTTTTGGACTTTGGCAAGAAAAGCCAAGGACAAGCAGACAGTTTAACTTTAGCCAGCAGTGGGCAAAGGTGAACCAGCTGGCTAGTCATAGTATCTTGGGGAGAGTATTATGATGTCATAGAAGAGCTGAGAGTTTAGAGGGGAGGGAAGCAGAGAACTTGGGTCAGAAGACTTTGGCTTCTGATAGTCATGGACTCACTAGACTGCTAAGGAAGATCCAGCATCTATTCTACCTGCTGAAACATCCAGGAAACTACTTTTACCACCGGGAATCAAGTATGGAAATGCTGAACTAAGAAGAGCTCAAGGAAGAACAGTGCTGCCAGATCAGGTAACCCATACATGCCTTGTCTTGTTGGGTCTTCTTTTACTGACTTGTTCCTTTAGTCATCATCTAATGATGGCCACATAATACTACACAGCATGTAAGATATTAGAACAGTAGCAAGATGAAAATATCTGTCCTGTTTAAAGAGAGAAGCAGAAAACCAACTGTGGGAGTACTACTATAAAACACTAACAGGTTAACATTTGGTGAAAGGAACTTTAAAGCATACAGACTTAGCTGATGGGCCAAGGAAGTTTATTTAAATGATACTTACATAGATCTTCAGATTTGAAGAGTATTTAGTGAGAGGTTAGAGTGGAGATGAGAGAGATTCTTAATAAGGGGAAGCTAATCAATGATCTTAAAAGGATGCAAGCAGAATCAGCAGCCATCTCTTCTGAGCCAGCCTATTAATCTTGAGAGAACAGTAGCCATAGTAAGAGAGGATGCCCAGAGAGGGCAGCCCTATTAGGGTTTTAATGAACTTGGATTTAGGTTAATCCTCACTGGAGCATAATAGCAGAAGGACTTGAAGAAGTAGCCCTGGACCTGTACCTTGGAGTTAAGACAGTGGACAAACCTCTGAGGCAGCTTGTGAGTAGCTGCCTTAAGAAGGGGAGATATGGAGTCAGGGAGAAGCTTGTTCTGAGGGGAAGCAGCAGATAATAGTAAGGTTTTACATGTAGGCATCTTCAAGAGGGTTAACTATACCTGCAAAAAAGAAGTATCCTTCTGGAGGGGAAGAGGGAAATCAGAATCCAACTAAATAAAGTAGAACAGACTTCTTGTACCAGTCAATAGGATGATGGCCACAGAGCTGATTTGGGATGGACTTGTAATCAGTGTGGTAAAACTGCTCATGGATTTGTCATTGTCTCCCCTATGCTATAGTGGTCTAGATTGACTCTGAGCTTACTTGCCACTTCTAACACTGGAATTTGTTCCTCCATACCCAACACAGGGATAAATGAGGTGTGTGTGTGTGTGTGTGTGCGCGTGTGTGTGTGTGTGTGTGTGTGTGTGTGTGTGTGTGTGTGTGTGCGCGCGCGCGCGCGCGCGCGGTATAGCTCAAGTGCTCTGTACTGGGATAAGAAATGCTGTTGTAGAAACAGCCTATCTAGACCTAGATAGATGGATAGATCCTGACAATCTGGACTTCTCAGGCAAGGTCTGAATTGTCCTTTCAGTATACTCTCCTTCAAGTTAGAGGAAAGAGAGAGAGACAGAGAGGCAGAGAGAAACAGAGAAATAGAGGAGATAGTTAGAGACAAGGAGGCAGAGAGAACAAATAGTGGAGCAGGATGAACTCAGAAAGAGAAGCCAAAGAGAAGAAACACAGGGTGTTGGACCCTCCTCTGAGCCTGGTCTCAGGTTGAGGCCCTTAAAGGAGTAGATGCAAACAAGGTGAAGAGACAGATAAGGGACTTCCCACAGATATATACCTCCAAACTCACTGCATAAGGCTTCATGAGCGATAGAACATGAACTTTGTGTAGAATTACTCAATCTCTCTCTCCGTCTCTCTCTCTCTCTCTCTCTCTCTCTCTCTCTCTCTCTCTCTCTCTCTCACACACACACACACACACACACACACACACGTACTTTCTGTGAAATATCTTTAAGCCAAAATGGTAGAGACTCAGACACTCCTCCCTTATTCCTGGCTGCCCTGGTGTCTAATGCTATGCTAATGTGTCTGTCATTTTCTGTTTTTTAGTACTGACCTCAATCTCAGGCAAGTCTGGGCATGGCTAGGCAGATATGCCAGCTCAGCCCCTTTGTGACATTGCTTGTCCAGGGAGGGATTGGATGACTTATCCCACCCTTACCCCTTAGCAATGCTGCTCCAGGATCATCTTTTTGATACAGAAGTAGAAGTTTCTTAACAAAGGACAAAAAGCATTTATAACTGGTAGGCTTAGTTACAAGAGAATTAAAACATCTGTTCCCCAAAGTCACACCCTTTCCAAATGGAAACAGTCCTGACAGTTCAGCTTCATCACTAAGGGAGAAATTCAGGAGTGTGAAGGACTGATATCCAGTAGATTTTCTCCCTTCACATTTCTGTCCCTGCTGCTACTATGGTCCAGGGGCTTCAGAGCATCCTTGGGCTTCACTGTCTACATCCAGGAATACAGAAGATCTTCCTCAGATGCCAGGGGTTCTTCCTACATGGAAAGCTCAGAGTAAGGATCACAAAGTTGAGTGGAGAAAGAACAGGTGGGACTTGGCAATTAGCTTGACAGAAAGTCACTGTGCCCACAGGGTGGAGGTTTCAGACACACCTAGGCTCATTGAGACCCAGTTTGTCAAGTGTAAACTAGATTTAGGTCGAGCTCCCAGATGGAAAAGGAATGAGTCTAAGAACCTGACACCCATCCTCCAGGACAGCCAAGGCCTTGTGTCTGCTATGATGTCATAAAAAGTGATTCTTATGGCAATATAGGTCATCTTACAGGTGTCTTTAGTAACCACCAAATTCAAGAACTCTGCACACTTCCAGGGCTTTCTTCCTAGGGTAACAAGTAATATCTGGTAAAAATAATTTATAGTTTCTGTCTTCAGGAGTTCCTGAATCTTCTGGACAACAGAACAAGAAGATAGTCTAAGTATTAGGGAAAGGAAAGGATGGAATACAGGTGGAAGGGTCCACTCCAGGAGACCAAAACCTTAGCAGAGCAGACACTATTAGAGGAGTTATTTACCCAGGTCTCAACTGAAGACCCTAATGAGAAAGTGTAATTAATCTCAACTTGATCCAGCTCACAGGCACTCTCACAAACCTCAAGCTAATTCCCTTCTTGTATCATGATAAAATGTATCATGATAAAAGAACATGAACACACACACACACACACACACATGGATATGTATGTATATAAACATATCAGTATTTGGCAACATTTTAAAAGTTTGTGTCAGAGGGTGTTTTTTGAAAAAACTCCCTGTGGGTACCACAGGTTGGAAGGATAGGTGAGTGTACACTTAGACGGTCACTGCTCCAACAACATCTGTCTCCACCTGGGTGACAGGGCTCTGACACGCCTGATACCTACCCAACATAGATGTGTGGTTGTCTGAACTGAGTATGCATTAAGGGTACAAAAACATCCTGATCTCTTACATATGTCCTTTCCAGTTACATGACAACCCTGGTCTCTCTGCCTTTGAATTCTTAGTCACTTTTTGACCTGAGCTGAAACAAAGTTATTTGATGTTTCACTATTTACCAAAGAATAAACTCATTGTAAAAATTTTGAATGGTTTTGTTTGAGGTCTCTCCAAGGTCAAGTTCCTTCCTCCTAACCATCGATGCTGCTTCCTAAGAGAAAACAGCTAGGAGATGTGAGTGAAGCTGCCTCAGCCTATGACTTATAGAGCTAAACCTTGCACTTTAGCCCTTGCAATGCCTGGGCCACTGACTTATCAGTGTCTTCTTGCTGACACTCGCCAGTGGCCCATGTTACAAGGCTAATGGAATGATCTGGCTCTTTCAAAAAGCCAACTGGTGGCTCTGAGAATCCTATTTTACCTAGGTTCCTAGAAACCACATTTAGACCTGAATATACACATGATCTGGGTAAGATGGAACCTGTTTTGAATCTATTTACAAACCACTGAAGTAGATGTCTGAATTTCAGTTACCTTCATATTTAAAGTAGTGAATAAAGTGCTCACCTTTTACATTGGTGTAATCATAATTAGATGAGATAAAACATATGATGTGACTCTTTACCTTTGACTAAGGACCTTTAAGCAAATTTATCACATATTCATAACTTTATATTCTTTATCTGAAAAATGGCTATCTAGTAAGGAACAGACACATAAATACCTGTGACCTTTGAGAGGGCCAGCCTTACTCAACCAAGGTCTTAGTTTTTATCCTGAAGATTTAGATGCATTTTGAGACCAAAGACGGGGATAGCATTTGAAATATATATGAAGAAAATATCTAATAAAAATTGGAAAAAAAAAAGAAGAAGGTGATGATGAAAGCCGACTTCCAGATAGTTATTTGAATATTCTTTTTTTTCCCTAGGAACTCCAACTCTAAAGAAGATGAGTGATCCATCCAAAAACAACCAGTGCCCCCCTCCATGCTGCCCACCAAAACCATGTTGCCCACCTAAACCGTGCTGTCCGCAGAAACCGCCTTGCTGTCCCAAATCTCCATGCTGCCCACCCAAATCCCCATGTTGCCCGCCAAAGCCCTGTCCCTGTCCTCCGCCCTGTCCCTGCCCGCCCACCTGTCCTTGTCCGCTGAAACCACCATGCTGCCCGCCGAAGTGTACGTGCTGCCCCAAAAAGTGCACCTGCTGCCCACAGCCACCTCCTTGCTGCGCTCAATCTACCTGCTGCTCTTCGGAAAACAAGACTGAATCAGATTCTGATACATCCGGCCAAACTGTGGAGAAGGGCTCTCAGTCACCACAGCACCCTCAAGGCGCTCAAGGTAGCTGGAACCAGAAGAAGGCAAACAAGTAGACCGTCCCTGACATCGTGCCCTTTTTCAAAGGGTATAGGATTACTACAGGTCAGGCTAAGACTATGTTGTAAAGATGCTTTTTTTTCATAATAACCAACACGTCCACTCAACCATAAGCTACCACTTCGACCTAACCGTAGGCTCCTATTGCAGCTGGAAATGGAAGGTAGAAAAGGATAGAAACGTCTTGTCTAGTGATCCTGACATTTAGATGGCAAAGCAATAAAAGAGCAAATAAAAAGAATATTGTCTCCCTCTCTTTCATTTACATGTGAAGCTATCCCACCAGTCTAGCCTAATGGAGTAAGCTGGGTACATTCTAAGAGCTCTAGAGACAGAAAACTAATGTTCAAGGCACTGGCCTTTGCTGAAAAGAGTAAGGCATACTCTTCCTGGGATTTTCTTAATTTTTTTCCTGGACTCTGCTGAGTTCAAAGGCCATGGCTTTGAACCCAGGGTCTTATTCAAGCTAAACAAATTCTGCCATAGCTACATTCCTGGCTCCTGTCTTGCTTGCTTTTAAAGTGAAAGTCCTGTATCACAGGGACCCCTTCAGTCCTAGGTGAAGGGATGGTGTCTAATCTCTAAATCCCAGTTCTCTGGAGAACTTTTGATTCTCAATGAAACAAATCTCCATAGTGCCCCTGAGATGACCGCAGGGCCCTATCATGATGCTTTGGCAGCACCAAAGGTAGAGGACTCAGCAAAATTAAGGCTGGCAGCGCCAGGCGAGGCCTCTGGTGTCAGGCTGGCTCTGCAGCAGAATAAGCTGCCGTACACCTGGATCTGTTTCACATTTCAAAAGAGATTGTGGCATAAAGGGATGATTCATTTAATGTACGAGACAGAGGGTCTGACAGACTCATCTCTTCTCACACTTCCTGATGCCGGGTTCCTACTTCACTCTAAACTGCCACTGTGTTAAAAGCAATTTGTTCTCAGATACATTTCCATGCATCTGAGTGAGCAGGTAGGATAGAAAGTCATCTACAATGTATTCCTAGACATCTATCTTTGCTGCTTTTGTGTAGGGGAGCACATACACCTCTTTGCATTTGATCCTTTGTGCTTCTTGCCTAGAAAGATCTATTTTTGTTCCTTTAACAAATTTTTAATTTTTAATTTTTTCATAAAATTCTTTAATGCTGAGAAAATTTCTTCAAATCATATCTCCTCAATGCCTCTAAGCATCACATGTCCAGAAGCCCAAACCAAAATACATCATATCTATAATGTACACAAGTTAAGTTCCTTAGACTTAGGAAATTAAGTGTCTTTATTGGTAATAATGCACCCACAACGGACAAAATGCTTCGCTTTTAGTTTGTATAAACTGTGTAAACCTTCAATAAAAAAAATGGGACAGGATAATTTCCCAAGTGGCTTACAATATTTGGGTAAGGTGGTTCTGAAAATATAGGCAGAGTGGGTGAAATCTTAAGGACAGTCTAAAAATATAAATATACACAACCATGCTTCTCCATGTTGCAAAGAAGAAAAGGATGGCAGACAAATTGAGAGGTGGAAATTATCATGCTATGTGGAATAAGCCAAACTCAGATGAACATCACAAGTTCTTGCATACACAGAGCATGAAAGCTGAAGGTGACTATTTGAATTAAAGGAATAGTAGAAGGGGAGCAGAGGCAAACAAAAGTGGTAGGGTGAATATGAACAAAATGCTACAAATCTGTGAAGATTGTTACATCGTATACTAAAAATTTTTTCAGTCCTCCAAATTTCCCCCATTGCAGGGTTTAAGAAAGGTAAAATTCCACATGTCCACTTAGACGCCTCTTCATTTACCATACTGGTGTTAGTGTTGTCTTCATAATTCAGGATGCAAGACAGCCTCTTGAAGGGAAGGAGATAGTGGGTTCCAGGACTTGCCAACATACCCAGGATGATAAGAGGGGGAGGAGACCTTGGCAGAAGTGACCACAGGATCTGCTGTTGTGGAGGAACGGCACAGGAAAGTCTTTCACTATCTGTGTTTGGCCACAGCTAGGAAGGCTCCATTCCTCACTCCAGATTTCAAATGCCACTTTTCCTGACACATAGAATATTTGTTCTTGCCCAGTTCGCACTCAACACAGCAATCTTCCCTCCAAGACAAATCAATATGCATTCTACGTGCTCAGTTTGGGTTAATTCCTACAAGTATTCCAATAATTAAGCACATGTCAAATTGTCCGTTTCCCTTTTATTCCTGATCAGAAAATTCATCAAAGCATATATATGCTCTGGTTGATGGATGTTTGTATCCTTTCCAATGTTTGACAGTTACAAAGCTCTTAATGAATCTCGGTACAGGTATTTCTGTAGTGAAGTATAAAAAAATAAGGAAGAAAATATTTATTTTTGCTTACAATTATAGGTTTCAGTCTGTCATGGTGGAGATGTCACAGATGCAGGACCATGTAACATCTTGCTATACTATCTTTGTAGAAAGGAAGCAGAGTGGGACATGGGAGCTAGGACTCAGTTCACTTTCTCCTTTTCATTCAGCATGTAAAAAGGTACTATCAGCAAACATTTAAGGTAGGTCTCCTCCCCCCCCCCAATTAACTCAATCTAGACATGTACAGAAGCTTTATTCTAGGTCATTTGATTCTTTTGAGATTACAATCAAGATTAGTTATCATAGGTTGTCGATACCAAGATCATCCAGTTCCATGTTCCCTAACACAAAAGAATTCATAGTCTTTTCAAATATTTAATAGTATGTATATTCAATGGTACACAAAGTGATCATTTTATATTTCATGTATATTGTGAAATGATTGCCAAGTTCAAATTAACACCTCCATCACCACCCTTCCTGTGCCTGAGATATTCAGCACTTACTCATAACTGGAATTTTCTGCTAGTTGATCAACATCTCATTTCTCTTACTGACTGCAAATTTAACTTTCTTATGCTCCACTTATATCTACAGCATTATTTTTCACTGTCTGCCTCCTCTTGCCACTTCAAACAATGGTTCGATTTATAGGACACTTCATCCATCTTCCTGCAGTGTTTCTTAACTCATGGCCTGTTATTTGAGTTTCCCTGTTTCATTGACTTCCTTTACATCTCTATGATCACTTACCAATGGAGATAGACTTCCAGTCTCTTTCTTCTTTTGTTAATATTCTCTCCTTTGGTTATTTCATCCTAGATAATGACTTCAAGTATCATTCTCAGTCTATATCACAAACCTCTTTCTGAACTCAAGGTTTATATCTCTTAAGTGCCATGTGGTGGCTGCCCAAGTTTCTAATGAGAATCTCATACCTGTACTGTTTCAGAGCTCATAGCTGAGGTTTCTCAGTAAGCCATTCCTTCTGTGGTCTCTTTGGTTCTGTTAACTATGGCTCTATCCTATTACGTAGGACTAAAATGTTTGAATCATTGTTGGCTTCCCACTTATGTCTCATCTGTTTCTTCTGCTGTTAAAAAGCACCTGTAATCTGATTATTTCTATTGATACCACCCTTCTGAGATATTGATGAAATCATATGCTTCCCTCTGATAGCTCCAACTGATTCTATTCTTTTCAGAAGGATATTTTCAAAATTAAATCAGAGGGTGTCACTGCCATATTGCTTCTCACTTCAGTCCCTCCCAAAGCCAAAGTTGTTGCATGATTTTCCCTTCACAATTCGCCTCCACTCACTCTACCAACCTTATCTTATTCACACAGGCCCAGGCACATCAGCCTTCTTGCTGGTTCCAGAAGACTTTTGTCTAACATTGTTTGCTACACGTTCTCACTCTCCTCCTCCATTTCAAGTGGGGCTGACTTTTTTTTTCAGGTTCTTGCTATGACTGTTTCATTTAAAGTCTTTCCCCATGTCCTAGACTTCATAAGATTTCCTTGCCACATTTTTCTACATACAATGTAATAGCATATGCTATGTGTGCCTGTGCTTCTCTTACTTATTGCTGATATGCCGCATAGGAATGAAATCTTCACACAGTAGAGACGTTTTCCTGTTTAGTTTAATGCTGGACCACTATGGCCTACAATAATACTGGCACAAGCATGCTGTCAGTCAACAGCAGTTCATAAAATGCAGTCACTGGGCAGAAGTTGAAAAATGTATTTCTAGGAGAGAGAATAGGAGTATAAAGGTTCAGAAGTTAACAAAGGCAAAAGCAGAGGCTTAGTCAGGCTTTCCTGGCTTCCCAGGACAACTCTTGAATCACTGTGTTATCTGTTGTGATCCAAGGGGTCATCCCCTTAGCATTCTCAGTGTGGTAAGGTGTGTTGCAGGGGTGACTGGGCCTGAGATTCCTGGCAGAAATGCTAGGGTGGGGTGAGGGGAGAGTGAAGTTGGAGCAGAGCAAGCAAATACTTGTCTGAGGGAGGAAGCTTGATTCACCACATCCTACAGCTCCCTGACCTTTATCCTCCCCTTGCCTTCTTCACTCTGCATGCATTTTCTAGCAAAACCTGAATAGTGGGAAAATAGCCCTTAAGCTGTTTCAGCTTTTCCATCTTGCCTGCAATATGGCCAGTAGCTCCGTCTTTTTCTATGGTAGCCCTCGGTGCCTGTCCAAATAGAATCCATCACACTTAATGGCATCTCTGCTTCAGGAGTATAAACAGTGACCTGGGAACAGAGATCACAACTGGACTCACTTTGCTAGTGGTGAGACTGCTAGCAAGTAAGATCAGGTGCTGTGGAATCTGGGCTCCTCCTCTGTAATAAAAAAGAGATTAAAAGATATTGAATGGGGTGGAATGGATAAAGAGGCTTAGAGGATTTGTTTCCTTTAAATGCCCTCCCCCAGGGACACTTTCACAGCTCTGGGTCTGTTTGATGCACAACATAAGTGGTCCAGAGTACTCCCTCGGTGTGGCATTGAATGGCAAACCTCTCTGCTAATAAGTCTGTCTATTCATTAGCCATGAAGTTCCCTGAGATAAGTCTGTTCTAAAACAGGCTTCTTGAGGCCAAGGATTGTATCCCTCTGTCAGACTGGAAGACAGACCAGGGCCCTCATCATCCTTGCATACATGAGATTCAGGGACCAGTAACCTCTTGGCTGAGTGACCCAGTTTTAAGAGTGTAAATGAGCGGGGGAGGAAGGTTGAGAAGCAGGATTGATTTGCTACCCTGCATGACAAAGACTCATTTGGAGACCAAGGGTTTTATATGGTTTCATGACAAATCACCTACAAATACAGAGAACAAATGAATGGGGTCAGGAAAGGGCCACACTGGGGAATGTTCTACCAGAGGCTCACTAGGTTAAGGGTGGCAGCTCCTGTTGGTACAAGCTACTCCAGAACTAAGCATTATTTCCAGATCCTCTTCTTAGCACATACACACATGCATCTGACCTGGGTCTGAGTGGTTTCTATAGCCACTCTCAGAAGTAATTTTGAAAGCAATTAACCAGTCTGGAGGCAGTTGGTGCAGAATCAGGTGCCCCCTGCACACACCCTAATTAGCAAGAAAGAAGTGGTAAGCTAGAGCCCTAGCCTACTTCTGTTTATTTGTATGACACTTTAGAAATTCTTCTGGAAGAGGTTGTATGATTGGACTTCCTCTATGACTGCCTTTCTCTTACCACTGCTGTGCCCCTCACCCATTCTTTCTCTCTAGGGCTTAGCTACTCCTTATCTGTTTTCTACTACCCTGGACCTCTCCCACTCCTCATACCATGTCTGTACATACACATAGCCTAAAACCTTATACTCTGTGTCTCTTATGCCATCCATCATATCAATTCCATCATTCTCTTTGGTTGATACAGCCCTTTCCATCCTCCCCTGTTTGGATTATTTTTCTATATCAAATCTTAATCCCAAGTCACGATTTCCCCTCTGCCCAATTGGGCCCCCAGACTCCCCCATGTCTCCTCATGCTCTAGGAATACAAATCCATTTTAATTTATTGCCCCACTGGGGGCAAACACAACCTTGTTAGAGAAAGAAAGATGACATGGTATTCTAAGATGTCCTAATTGTCACTTGAGACCCAGTAGCTAGCAATAGATAGAATAGAAAATTAAAAGGCAAATGACTTTGTTGCTCTGACATAGTATTTTGCTTTCTTTTTTCCTCTTTTCCTCTTTTCCTCTTTTCCTCTTTTTTTGTCTTTCTTCCTTCCTTCCTTCCTTCTTTTCTTTCTTTCTTTCTTTCTTTCTTTCTTTCTTTCTTTCTTTCTTTCTTCCTTCCTTCCTTCCTTCCTTCCTTTCTTCCTTTCCTTCTTCTATCCCTCTGTTCCTCCCTCTATCCCTCCCTACCTATCTTCTCCTTCCTTCCTTCCTTCCTTCCTTCCTTCCTTCCTCTTTCTTCCTCTTTCTTTCTTTCTTTCTTTCTTTCTTTCTTCCTTCCTTCCTTCCTTCCTCTTTCTTTCTTTCTTTCTTTCTTTCTTTCTTTCTTTCTTTCTTTCTTTCTTTCTTTTTTGTGAGACTCATGTGGCCCAACCTATCTTGAAACTTATTATGTAGCCTGAGCCTGGCCTTGAACTACTGATTCTCTTGCCTCTACCTATCAATTGCTGGGATTATGAAAAAGGTGTGATAAACAATGCCTAGCCAAAGCCTCATGAATTTCAAGAGAAGAACAAGAAAATCAACCTTTAAAAATGTGTTTCCTTAAAATGCTTTCATTAGTCAAGTAGTATACTACATGAATATTAATCAATATGTGTAATGACACCCGAAAAGAAAGCACCTAGTTTCCAGAATACCAATCATATGCTAAGTATGCATATTGCTTCACCAAATTCTCACAGGAACTTATGGAACTTAGAGGATGTCTCTGCAGTCATGTAGCGAAACCTGTCACACTGATCAAATCCTATTAAGGAGCCTGATTGGGAAGAGTTGCCATCAGAGCAGCAGCCAGGGTGTCTGGTTTCCAGTCTAGCCCTAGCTTACTGTAGAACTTGGACAGTGGGAGCTTCCTGTTTTCAAACTCCGTCTCTATCGGTATAGGAGATGGACTCTAACAACAGAGATGATGTTCTCTGAAGAAGCTGCAGCACTCTAAACTCTTCAAAGGCAAGTTTTCAGAAATAATTCATTCTCTGCCAATTTCACACATTCTGGTCATATTAATCCCTTCACCTTCTCTTATCCTCCTAAACACTGAGGCAGAGCTGGGTGAAGGCCTCTTCATGGGTTATGGGAAAAGCTTACCTTCATTATACTGGACAATTTGTATAGTTTGCATTGTGTAGTCTCTTGGATTCATCACAAGGATATGAGACTTATAAAGTCAGTCACATAGCACACTGAAAAATTTGCCTAACTGACATGCATTCGCAGTCCCTAAGTGGGATAATCCTAGGGCAGAATATGTGAGCTTTGAGCATTAGAAGTCAGGGGCTTCTTCGACCCCTCCTGCAACTACACACAAATTTCTGGGCTCTATCCTTTGCCCTCATTCTCACACCTTAGCTTTGTCCAGTGGTCAAGCACACACACGCGCGCGCGCGCACACACACACATACACACACACACACACACACATACACACACACACACACACACACACACACTATCCTTTCTGAATTCTTATAATACTCTGTGAATCAGTGGGTGGGAGGCAGATTGGGCAGATACTAAGCCTCTGGGAACCCATAAGACCAGTGTGACTTTTTGGAACAGTCTGCTGCCCTGGAACTGTCACAGGTTGAGGAGAGTCAGATTCTTCCCATGTGAAGTCAGAAGTGGAGCCTATGTGTTCATGTGAGAATGCTTGGTCACTTCTTCTTGTGGGGTGGGGAATGCCAGGAAGGGGGAGTGGGTGGGTTGGGGAGCAGGACTAGGGGAGGGTATAGGGGGCTTTGGGGATAGCATTTGAAATGTAAATGAAGAAAATATCTAATAAAAAAACAAAAGATAAAAGAAAAAAAGGGAAGGAAGGAAGGAAGGAAGGAAGGAAGAAAGAAAGAAAGAAAGAAAGAAAGAAAGAAAGAAAGAAAGAAAGAAAGAAAGAAAGAAAGAAAGTTCATCTCCTCCAGAGTAGTATTCAGGATGTCTCATGGCTCTGGGAATAGAGAAGGCCTGGCGAGCTTGTTTTAGAAACAGAGGGATCATGTCAGTCCTCTATTTCTTTAAAGAATACACCCCAGGAACATATGAAATTATTGTAAACAAATCCACCTAAGACAGAGATTTAGATGTTCATCAGGACAACTATGGGGAACTGGAAACTTCTCAAGACTAATTAGAAATGAGGTTTGTTTTATATTTACATTATTTTACTATATTATTTTTGTATGGTCTCATAAAAAAGTGTTAATGGATAAACTTCATAAAACAAGCTGTTAACTGAGCACTAAAGACAAAGATAAGCCACAATTCAGCTTTATTTCCCTGGCAAACACATTTTCACATGCATGAAGATGTGTTGACATTAAAATACTAGAAAGTTGGTATCTGTAGGTATGAGGTTTGCTTTCATTTACTCCTTTAATTATTACTGATAGTGTCTTAGTGTATTAAGTGACTTTGACAGGACCTTGAGACCATGGAAAGCACACCCAGCATATTTCTTTCAAAATAGAACTTTTTTTCAGTGGAAGATAATAAATATGAAATAAATGCAGATAAAATAACTAAATTTCATTAGTTAATTAAAGCTGAAGACAGTCTAATAGGGCATTCAGAGGAGTATGTTTGTCAGATCTCAACATTCCTGTCAAAGCTTGTATACATGTCAGAGCACTGGAAAGGAGTCTATTGGTAGAAGGCATAGCAGGTGCATAGTCTTAAGGCAAAGCACTTTGGATGTGCCCTAGGGACCAAAGAACCTGCAGGGAGATTGTAACATACATGTCAAAGAAAGGGTAACATGTGCCAAGACAAAAGAGAGAAGTCACATAAGCCAGGGCCTTTTGAGTACAGCCGTGAATCTGAATTTTATCATATGTGTTTTAGGTCACCATGGGCATTTTGAAGGTTAGTGGATGCTTAAATTCCCACTCTATAGTGTTTTCTAATCTATTTTTAGGAAGCATTTTCTAATGGTGCCTTTAATACCAGCATTCAAGAGGCAGAGGTAGGTGGATCTTTGAATTCAAGGCCATCCTGCTTACAGAGCTAGTTTCAGGACAGCCAGGGTTACAGAAAGAGACTATGTATAGAAACCATGCCCCAAAAAAGAAAGAAAGAAAAAAAGAAAGAAAGAAAGAAGAAAGAGAAAGAGAGAAGAAAAGAAGGAAGGAAGGAAGGAAGGAAGGAAGGAAGGAAGGAAGGAAGGAAGGAAGGAAGGAAAACAATGTTCTGAGGTGACAATGGACAATTTGGTTCTGAGCTTGTATAGTGTATATTTCCAAAAATAATTATAGAAAGTATTGGTTATCATCATGAAATGCAATGCATTCATCATATCCTATTCCTACTCTTTCCTGTTTCTCTTGACTAAAGTGAACCAGGAGCCTTTATAAGCATGGTATCCTTAGGAACTTCTATAAATACACTATGGGTATGATGTGGGGGCTGGGCAGTCCCTGGTATACAGCTGGAGGAATGTAAGACTTATACTTCCATCTTCTTGATCTTTCCCAAGACATAGCATATGTCCTTATAGAATCAAGTTATGTTATATTCTGAGTACAGATGGGCTCATAGCACAACAGTATGCCTACCATATATCCCTTCAGAAGTGACTCTTTATTGTACCATAGACCTTGGCCTGGCTATCCCTAAAACACAAAGCTTCCCATTCTATACCCTTGGAAACGAATACACTAACTTAGAAATCAGGCCAAATCCAAACCCATTGAGATTGAAAGGTAAGTTTTGTTGAAGTTACAAAGTAGGATACCTTTCTCACTCCCTTCTCTTCTCCTGTGCCCAGGTCAGATGATCTCAGTTAGGAGGAGTTGAGCCTTCACACTCCCACATATTCCAACAGCAGCTAGAAAAGGGAGCCCTGGGGGTGTGGGGGTTTGCTGTCTAAGTTATCAGGTGATTCAGAAAGGAAGGAAGTTGACCAACTGGAGTGGTGAAACCAGTCCACCACCCCCAACCTGAAAAGGACTGTCAGCTGGAGCAATATAAAGGGCCCTAGTTGCTGCTCAGCTCAAGACTCTGCTGGAAGCCTCTGCCTCCTCCCTTCTGTGAGTTTGGTGAGTGTTAGCTGCTGGGTCCTTATTTAGGGCTGTAGGCTCCCAAGAGGCCAGATATGCCTATAGGTGTCTCCTTAGAGTTGGAGTAGATACTGCTCTGGGGCTAGATTCAGCTGGATTACTTATCCTTCAAGGAAGTAGGGAGGTGTGTGGAGGGAAACATGCTATAGTACTTTTCTGTATGGAGAAAGTCATGAAAAACAGGAGTGGAGAAATTATATTAGAAGTACTCTAAATACTGAGAATAACAAGCCCCAATTCTCAGTAACTCTCCAGCTGCCCCTCACTTTGGCCCTGGGACTACAGCTCACATTCAGAAGAGCAAAGAAGAAAGGAACTCTCAGGATGAATAAGGCAACCTGCTAATTTTTTGGAGAAACAAAACAAAACAAAACAAAACAAAAACTTAAACCCATAAGGACTATGTGAGCTTCCCAGAAATCCAGTGTTTTGGTGGGAGCTGGGCCTGCAATGTGCTATATGACTCCAGTCTGAGGTTCCTGCAATCCCAGCTCCCCTTCAGCACAAACTCTAAGCTTTCCAGAGTTCTGGAGTCCTTTGTGAGACCCTTATTTTTATAAGGTTTCCTTCACATTGTGACATATCACAGAAACTGTCTTTCCAGAACCCAGGGAAAGACCAGACAAAAGCAGGTTAATTAACAGCCAGCCTACTCTTGCAGAACCTCTTTGTTAAATGACTCTTCCAGTGAACAAGAGGGCTCAGTGGATAGCATTTCTTTGCCCTCACCATTTCCACCCTAACTCTTTTCTACTTCTGAGATTCACAGCCTAAGGAGGTGGGAGAATGCCCTATTCAGTAGTAAGAATGTCAAGAACCTGGAACATAATGTATATTCTATACGTTCAGCAGTTCCTTTATTTCCCTTGTCTTCAGTCCACCTTCTGACCTTTCTGTTTTTCAGTTTGGTCTACAGAAGATTCCAAGATGTCCCACCAACACACACTGCCAGTGACTGTTCCAGCTGTGGTTCAGGGATCTCTCAAGACTGTGTGTTCTCCAGATCATATCCAGCAGGAACAAACAAAGCAACCAAGTCCACATCCTACACAATGCCAGGCCTTCACTGAGATTCAAGAGAAGGGCTTTCCCAAACTTGAGGAGAAGGGGCCAAACCCTGTGAAGGATCTGCCTGAGCAAAAGTGTGAGCACCACCAGCAGCCAGGACCACAAAAGCAGCAGCTGCAGGTGAAAACGTCACAGCAGGAGCTGCAGGAGCAGGAACTGCATCTGGGGAAGCAGCAGCTCCCACAGGAGCCGCGGGGGCTCCTATGCCCGGGACAGCAACAGCAGCAAGAGCCACAAGTGCAGGAACAGCACCTCGGTCAGCAGCAGCAGCAGCAGCAGCAGCAGCAGCAGCAGCAGCAGCAGCAAGAGACACAGGAGCAGGGGCTGTGCCTGGGGCAGCAGCAGCAGCAGCAGCAAGACATGCTAGTAGCACAGGAGCTACATCTGAGACAGCACCAGGAGAAGCTGCAGGATTCAGAACTGCATCTGGGTCAGCAGCAGAAAACTCCGGAGGAGCAGGAACTGATTCCAGGAGAAAAGCAGCAGGAGCTGCACCTGGGACAGAAGCAGAAGCAGAAGCAGAAGCCACCTAAACCAGTACTGCAACTGGCAAAGCAGCAGCATCAGAAGCCACCTGAGCCAGAGCTGCAACTGGGAAAGCATCAAGAGCCACCTGAGCCAGAGCTGCAACTGGGAAAGCAGCGACATCAGGAGTCACCTGAGCCAGAGCTGCAACTGGGAAAGCAGAGACATCAGGAGTCACCTGAGCCAGAGCTGCAACTGGGAAAGCAGCGACAGCAGGAGTCACCTGAGCCAGAGCTGCAACTGGGAAAGCAGAGACATCAGGAGTCACCTGAGCCAGAGGTGCAACTGGGAAAGCAGAGACATCAGGAGCCACCTGAGCCAGAGCTGCAACTGGGAAAACAGAGACATCAGGAGTCACCTGAGCCAGAGCTGCCTCTGGGAAAGCAGCGACATCAGGAGCCACCTGAGCCAGAACTGCAACTGGGGAAGCAGCAGCATCAGGAGCCACCTGAGCCAGAGCTACAACTGGGAAAGCATCAGGAGCCACCTGAGCCAGAGCTGCAACTGGGAAAGCAGCAGCAGTCACATGAGCCAGATGTAGCAGAGGATCAGAAAGAGAAGCAGAAACTTCACGAGCCAGAACTGTACTTGAGAAAGCAGCAGCACTTGAAGGCACATGACCCAGAGCTGCACCTGGGAAAACAGCAGCACCAGGAGTGTCAGGAACCGGAACTGCAATTGGGAGAGAAGCAGCATCAGAAGTCAAGTGAGCCAGAGCTGTACCTGGGAAAGCAGCAGGAGTCGCATGAGCCAGGTGTGGCAGAGCATCAGGAAGAGAAGCAGAAACTCGGTGAGCCAGAACTTCACCTGGGGAAGCAGCAGCAGCAACAGATAGAGCATGAAGGCTATCAAGGACCAAAAAGCCTGGGTCAGTCACTGACGCAAGAGAAAGCTTCAAGGGAACAGCAGCTGGATTACTCACATCTAGATCAGGAGAAGGAACTCTCAGACCAGCCACTGGATCAAGAACTAGTAAAGAAGGGCAAACAACTGGACAGGAAGAAGCACGAATTGGAGAACCTGACACAGCAGGAGAAGCAGATAGAGCAATTAGTACCAAGCACTGACCGAGTCCAAGAGACTAAGCCAGTCCAACCAGTGAAAGGAGACTTGCTCACTACAGAAAAGCAGCAGCAGAGCCATGAAGTGCAGTGAAGCCAAAACTAAAGCAACCACCCCAGTGTCCCAGACTCTCCAACCATCCCACCTAAGGGAAGAGAGCCATCCACACTTCCTTGAGGTCCCTGGCTGGCCTACTCATCCATGAATCTATCTGTTCCTGACCATCCTCTTGTCTATGGCAGGCTGGATACAGAATGTTATATGGTCCAGTATCTACCCCAAGAAGCTCAACCCCAACCTTAGATATCACAGCGTCTTCCTGAGGCAGGAGGTGGGGGAAAAGGGGAGGCCTGTCAGTAGTTAGCAACTCTGATGTCATTCCTAGTGTTGTGGCAGAATCTGTGAATAGGCACAATGTCTAATAAATCCTAAAAATCCTGTGATCCTGTACTTACTTTATAGCCTTTTCTTTTCTGTTTCTCATCATATTCAACAGCCTCTTTTTAAAAATCACTAAAGCAAGCTCGGTGCCACCAGTCATGCTTAACCAATGATGGTTTATTGACCTTCATTCAATACCATTGTTCACTACTCAGACTCCAGTCTTAGTCCACAGCAATGCACAGCTCTGTTTCTCATCTCAGTTCTACTCAGTTCAACAAGAGAAGAACTAGAAATATGCCTGGTATGTTTGGAGGCTCTATTTATGCGTTCTGACTATTTTTCTAGTAGTTCTTTTTGTTTGTTTGTCTGTCTGTTTGTTTTCCATTTATTTATTTGTTTGTTTGTTTGTTTATTTATTTATTTATTTATTTAAATCCTGATCATTGTTCCCTCCTGGTCCCCCCTCACAGGGTTTCTTCCCCACCGTCCCCTTCTGTAAGAGGAGTGGGATTATCCCTGCCTATCTACTCATCCTGGCTCATCAAGTCTCTGTAAGGTTAGGTGTATCCTTTACCACTGAGATCAGACAAGGCACCCCAGGGTGAGGAACAGATTTCACAGACAGGCAACAGTTTTAGGGAAGGCCTCTACTCCAGTTGTGGGGGGACCCAAATGGATACTGAGCTGTATATCTGCTACCTATATATCAGAGGCCCCTGTCCAGCCTGTGTATGCTCTGTGCTTGGTGACTCGGTTTCTAAAATTAATAGTTGTATATACTGCAAAACCACTTTTAAAAAATTAATTAATTTTTTATACTCCATATTTTATTTCCCCTGCCGACTGACCACCCTCAAACTGTTTCACATCCTGTACCTCCTCCACACCTCCCTGTCTCCACCTAAATGTCCCCACCCCCACCCACCTGACCTCTAAACTCCCTGGGGCCTTCAGTCTCTTGAGGGTTAGGTGCATTATCTCTGAATGAACACAGATATGGCAGTCCTCTACTGTATGTGTGTTGGGAGCCTCATATCACCTGGTGCATGCTGCCTGTTTGGTGGTCCAGTGTTGAAGAGATCTTGGGGGATCCAGATTAATTGAGACTGCTGGTCCTCCTACAGAATCACCCTTTTCCTCAGCTTCTTTCAGCCTTCCCAATTCAACAACAGGGGCCAGCTGCTTCTGTCCATTGGTTGGGTACAAATATCTGCATCTGACTCTTTCAGCTGCTTGTTGGATCTTCTGGAGTGCGATCATGCTAGGTCCCTTTTTGTGAGGGCTCCATAGCCTCAGTAATAGTGTCAGACCTTGGGACTTCCCCTTGAGTTGGATTCCACGTTTGGGCTTGTCCCTGGACTTTATTATCCTTAGGCTCCTCTCCACTTCCATCCCTGTAATTTTTTCAGACAGGAACAATTGTGGGCCAGAGTTGTGACTATGGGATGCCCCTGCTCCCTCATTTGATGCCCCATCGTTCTGCTGGAAGTGGGCTCTATAATTTCCCTCTCTCTAAGGTCCCTCCTTTTGAGTACTGAGAGTCTCACCTCCCAGGTCTCTGGTGCACTCTGGAGGGTTTGCCCAACCTCCTATCTCCTGAGGTTACCTGTTTTCATTCTTTCTGCTGGCCCTCAGGGCTTTAGTCCTTTTCCCTCACCCAATACCAGATCAGGTTCCCCTCTTCCCCCAACTCCCTCACACCCTTCACTTTCCTTCCCAGATCTCTCCCACCCTCCCCACTTGTGATTACTTGCTTCTCCCTCCAAAGTGGGACTGAGGAGTCCTCACTTGGGCACTTCAGCTTGTTGACCTTTTTGAGTTCTTTGAACTGTATCTTGGGTATTCTGTACTTTTTTTTTTCTAACATCCACTTATTAGTGAGTACATACCATGCATATCATTTTGGGTCTTAGTTACCTCACTCAAGATGATATTTTCTAGTTCCATCCATTTGCCTGCAAAAGTCAGGATGTCCTCATTCTTAATAGCTGAGTAGTATTCCATTGTGTAAATGAACCACATTTTCTGTATCCATTCTTCTGTCATGGGACATCTGGGTTCTTTCCAGCTTCTGGCTATCATAAATTTCACTGAAAACAGGGACAAGACAAGGATGGCACTCTCCCTATATCTATTCAATATAATACTCGAAGTGCTAGCTATAACAATAAGACAATAAAAAGAGATCAAGGGAATAAAAATTGGCAAAGATTAAATAAATGTATCACTATTCGCCGATGAGATGATAGTATACATAAGCGACACCAAAAATTGTACCAGAGAACTTCTCCAGCTGATAAGCAACTTCAGCAAAGTGATTGGATACAAAATTAACTCAAATAAATCAGTAGCCTTCTTTTATACAAATGATAAACAGGCTGAGAAGGAAATTAGGGAAACAACTCCCTTCACAATAGCCATAAATAATATAAAATATCTTGGGGTAACTTTAACCAAACAAGTGAAAGACCTGTATGACAATAACTTCAAGTCTCTCAAGAAAGAAATCAAAGAAGATCTCATAAAATAGAGAGATCTCCTATGCTCATGTATTGGCAGAATTAACATAGTAAAAATGATCATTTTACCAAAGGCAATCTATAGATTCAATGCAATCCCCATCAAAATTCCAACATAATTCTTCAAAGACATGGAAAGAGCAATTCTTAAATTAATTTGGAAAGACGAAAAGCCCAGAAGAGCGAAAACAATTCTTAACACTAAAAGAATGACTGGAGGAATCACCTTCCCTGACCTCTAGCTTTACTACAGAGCAATAGTGATAAAAACTGCATGGTTTGGGTACAGAGACAGACATGTTGAGCAGTGGAATAGAATTGAAGACCCAGAAATAAAACCACACACTTGTGGACACTTGATCTTTGACAAAGATGCAAAACCACTTTTAAAAGTACAAAAATGACTCTGAGCTAGGTCCTCTGCATATGTTTTTATAGCTTGGTGTTCTCACGGGATTTCCAAAAGTATGAGTATGTGTGTGGGGGTGGGGTCGGGGGAGGCAGTGTCTCTAATTCTTTTGCTTATGTTTGAGAACCTTTTTCTCCTACTGTGCTGCCTTGTCCAGTCTTGATATGAGGGCTTGTGCCTAGTCTTTTTGTATCTTGTTAGGCCATATTTTGTGAATATACCTGATCTTTATTTTGAAGGGAAATGGAGGAGGAGAAGATCTGGTGAGAGGTAAGGTTAGAGGAGGGACTTGGAGCAGTGGAGAAATTACAGGATGTAATATATGAGAGAAGAATAAAAGAAAAAATACAAAATGTTAAATTATTCCTTGTCTTTTATATCATACCACATTTAAACTAGGCTCAATAGCCAAAGAAGCCTCAGAAACAGCACAGATATTTGGAGACTGAACAATACAATTTTGAGTGAATTATGGGTCATTGAGGAAGTAAAGACTGCAGAAAAAATTCCTATAATGATTGCAAATGATAGAACAATTTAACAGATCTCTGGGATGCAGGCAAAGTGTTTCTATGGAGAAATCACAGATCTCAAACAATTAATCTAACAATGAGCATAAGATCTCGAAAGACAGGAAGTCAAACCGTAAGGCAGTACAAGAAATAAAATATAAAGCAGAAATTAATAAAACAGAGAGTAAAAGAAAATATAAAAATCAATCAAAATTTAGTCCTTTGAAAAGATTGATAAGATTGAAAACACATCCAAGTAATATTATTCAGACAAAATAGGTTACACTTAAGATTATACCTGTACATACATATATGCACACAATAACAATTGATGAAAGAACAGCTCATTAAATTTAAGGAAATCAGGGAGGGGTTTATACTAGAACTTGGAAGGAGGAAAGGTAAGATGTACAAAATCTGTAATCAAACTAGGAAAAAGAAACATGAAAAGTCACTCAACTTAATAAAAGGAGTTGTTACATCAAAATCCAATGAAAACCAGAATAAGCAGATACTACTTTGAAAACTTAGATTCTCCCAAATGAGAGGAAATGGGTAAACTTATAATTAGGCCCACCCATAACAAGCAATGAATTGAAGTAATAATTAAAAGTTACCCCACAAAGTAAAGCCTAGTAATAGATGGACTCACTACTGTAGTTTGTTTTTGATCTTGGCCATCCTGACTTGTTAAGATAAAACCTAAATGTAGTTTTAATTTCCATTTCTCTAGTGGACAAAATGTTGAGCATTTGCACAAATGTTTCTTGACCACTATATTTCATCTTTTGAGAATTTGCTATTTAGATCTATGCCCCATTGTTTAATTGTATTGTTTTCTTGATTTTCGTTATGTTTGTTTTTTGTTTGTTTTATTTTGTTTTGGGTTTTTTTGTTCTTTGTATATTTTAGATACTAATGCTCTGTCGGATATATAGCTGGTAAAGATTTTTCCTATTTTGAAGACTACCTCTTCATTCAAATGATAGTGTTAAATGTTGTACATCAGCCTTTTGGTTTTCTGGGGTACCACTAGTAAATTGTTGGTTTTAATGCCTTTGTCACCAGAGTACTTTCTTGTGCCTTTAAATAGAAGAATATTTTTTTTTATTTTCTCCCTTATCAGATTCAGAGTACTAGGCCTTATGTCAAAGCCTTATGCCTTTATCTACTTGGAGTTGAGTGTTGTATACAGTGAGAGATGGGGATCCAGCTTCATCCTTCTACATGTAGCTATCTAATTTGAACAGCATCATTTTTAGAGATTCTCCAAGATCTTTAGTTCTGCATATCTTAACATGCACAGAACAAATCTAAATGGATCAAAGATCCTAATATAAAATCTGAATGCTTCTCCTGCTCTGATGGCCTGCAACTTCCCTATCCTGGATCCTTATATTCCACATACAGTGTGGAGACACAGGAGCTTCTAGCTAGTTCATACAAGTTGATTCAGAGATGGTCAGAATCCCATAGTGTCTGATCTCAGGCTAGTGACACGGAGGAGTCATTGAGGTCTGCCCTGGCTCCGGGGAGAAGGTACTAGGGACAGAAAATTCTCTGTAGTTAATTTCCTCCTTCATGGTGAACAGCATACTAAATATAAATCTGTGATTTTCTTGGGCGTTGTTCTGAAACGCCTACATAATGCCAACTGACTTGTAGCAAAACTGGAACGATGGTGCCACCTACAGCTAAAATAATTGTAAGGAGAGAACAACCAATGTGTATATTCTGACATCTTCTTAGATATCATGTTCATTTGATATATGGTGTAATTGGATTCTTTTGCACACTGCTGATTTTCTTCACTTTTGATGTGTATGCTGGTGACAGTGTGCTGTTGAAATCATTTATGACTGCTGCATTTCAGCTTATCTCTTTCATTGGGCCTAAGAATTCCCATGTTTTCTAGTTAGGTACTTTGGTATGAGGTATGTATTTGGAATTTCTCAGTCTTCTTCCTGAAATGACCATTTTTTTCTTTTTTTTTCAATTTTTATTAGATTTTTTTTCATTTACATTTCAAATGTTATCCCAAAAGTCCCCTAAACCCTCCCCCATCCCACGCCCTGCTCCCCTACCCACCCACTCCCACATCTTGGCCCTGGCATTCCCCTGTACTGGGGCATATAAAGTTTGCATGACCAAGGGGCCTCTCTTTCCAATGATGGCCAACTAGGCCATCTTCTGCTATATATGCATCTAGAGACATGAGCTCTGGGGGTACTAGTTAGTTCATATTGTTCTTCCACCTATAGGGTTGGAGACCACTTCAGCTCCTTGGGTACTTTCTCTAGCTACTCCCTTGGGAACCCTGTGTTCCATCTAATAGCTGACAGTGAACATCCACTTCTGTGTTTGCCAGGCATTGGTATAGCCTCACACGAGACAGCTATTATCAGGGCCCTGAAATGACCATTCTTATAGAATGACCTTGTCTTTTTTCTTTTCTCTTTTTGTTTGATTAAAAGTCTTTTTAAACATAAGCATAGATGTTCCTACTTCATTGGAGTTCCATTTGTTTGAAATATCTTTTTCAAATTCCTTGAATATCAGACGGTATGTGTGTAGATAGAATTGAGCTTCTGTTGTGTGGCTTATGGTTTAATCTAAAATTTTTGTAAAAATTCACTGACTCTATTCTTTAAATTGACACTCTGAACTCATGTGTAAGTAGGATGCTCACTGATAGGTGTTAAAGAAATTTAGTAGTTTGACTTTGTCAATTTGCTGTGATTCTTTTCTTTCTTCTTTTTCAGGTTCTCTCTTTTTTATTAAATATTTTCTTTTTAAAAAAAAGATTTATTTATTTATTACATGTAAGTACACTGTAGCTGTCTTCAGACACCCCCGAAAAGGGCATCAGATCTCATTACAAATGGTTGTGAGCCATCATGTGGTTGCTGGGAATTGAATTCAGGACCTTTGGAAGAGCAGTCAGTGCTCTTAACCACTGAGCCATCTCTCCAGCCTGGATATATTCTTTATTTATATTTCAAATGCTATCCCCTTTTCTAGTTTCCCCTCTGAAAAACACCATCCCCACTCCCCTCCCCCCTCCTCTTGCTCACCAACCCACCCACTCCAGCTTTCTGGCTCTGGCATTCCCACGCACTAGGGGATACAGCCTTCATAGGGCAAAGGACCTCTACTCCCATTGATGTCCAACTAGACCACCCTCTGCTACATATGCAGCTGGAGCCATGAGCCCCACCATGTGTACACTTTGGTTGGTGGTTTAGTTCCTGGGAGCTCTGGGGGCACTGGCTAGTTCATAATGTTGTTCTTCCTATGGAGCTGCAAACCCCTTCAGCTCCTTGGGTCCTTTCAGCTTCTTGTGTGGGTATATAACTTACTTTGCTTTTAATTCTTTGCTGGTGTTTTCAGTTTGTCAATCACAGATTTTTGTTTCATGTGATGTTCATATGATGCATAGAGACATCTTGTGATTATGACAAGTTATTTTGAATGATAACATCATACAATAAATAATAAAACTTAAAAATCAAATATAGCAGTAAGGAGAGGGAGAACATGTGCTAATGAGACACTATCCTTGAGCTCCATTTGCCAAGCATGCTCAGTATCTGATGACCTGATTATGTCTTTGAATCTTGTCACATTAATTTACCCTTTGCTTCAATTGTTTGCTACTTTGGTTGTCACACCAAGCCTATGAATAGTTTTGCAATGCTAGGGCACTATGAATCTGTTTTTATGGTTACTCTTACCAAGGAATGTCAAGCCCGTGTTTTCTTCTAACTCATTAACATCCCTGTCAATTCAACAAACTACCATTAGCATTCTTTACAGAGCAGGTCTGTTGGTGTTACATTTTTTTAAAATATCCTTTTGTGTGTCCAGAAATGCCTTTATCTCACCTTCATTTCTAAAACATCATTTTCTTTTTTTATATTAGATATTTTCTTCATTTACATTTCAAATGCTATCCCAAAAGTCCCCTATACCCTCCCTCTGCCCTGTTCCCCAACCCACCTACTCCTGCTTCTTGGCCCTGGCATTCCCCTGTACTGGGGCAAATAATCATGGCAAGACCAAGGGCCTCTCCTCCAAATGTTGGCCGAGTAGACCATCCTATGCTACATATACAACTAGAGACATGAGCTCTGGGGGTACTGGTTAGTTCATATTCTTGTTACACCTATAGGTTTGCAGACCCCTTCAGTTCCTTGGGTACTTTCTCTAGCTCCTCCATTGGGGGCCCTGTGTTCCATCCAATAGAAGACTATGAGCATCCACTTCTGTATTTGCCAGGCACTGCCTTAGCCTCACACGAGACAGCTTTATCAGGGTCCTGTTAGCAAAATCTTGCTGGCATATGCAATAGTTTCTGGGTTTGGTGGTTGTTTATGGGATGGATCTCCGGGTGGGGCAGTCTTCCTTCTGTCTCAGCTCCAAACTTTGTCTCTGTTAACTATCTCCATGGGAATTTGTTTCCCATTCTAAGAAGAAAAGAAGCATCCATACTTCAGTCTTCCTTCTTCTTGAGTTTCATGTGTTTTGTATCTTGGGTAGTCTAATATCCACTTATCAGTGAGTGCATAACATATGAGTTCTTTTGTGATTGGGTTACCTCACTCAGGATGATATCTTCTAGATCCATCCATTTGCTCCATTCTGTTGTCAAACATTTTTGAGAAGTCATGTTCCCCCGAGGGTGCTTGGTCCTTGGTTGCATGCATCCTGACATGCAATGAAGTATTATTTGTTGCAGTCTTTGTACTCTGGCTTGTCTTGCTTCCTCTTTTCCGAAATTTGAAGCATGCTCATTATGTTCTTCAACACTGAAGTCACTTTACAACTTCATCACTAGATGCTGTTGTTATAGTACCAAATCTAATTATAAATCCAGGTTCAGCTTAGTCTACAATTGCAGTTTGTGTTTTTGTTCAACTTGAGGAAGGAATCTATGTAGTCTATTTAGTCAAACCTCTACTTTGATGCCAGTGTAGACCTTGATGCCGTCTCTATCATCACTGGCATGTGACTATGAATCATAGAATTCCATCCAGTACTGAGTAGACTTACCACGTGTCACCAGCTCCAGTCTCCTCTTTAATACTTGTAGCCATCCATGCCACAATACTCTGCCATATCTGTGTCAAAAACCCGTGGAGCTCAGTACACTGCTGAATAAAACTAAGGTCCACATTGCTATGTTCTTCTTAGTTCTTAGATGGATGTGTGGCCCAAGATGACTACATTTTTCATTATTCAGTTCATTTATCCCAAAACATAGAAAAATAAAAGGTACATAACATGTAGTGAGAAATATCTGATGCTTTTACTTACCATGCAAAGCAAACTTTATAATTTGGAGAAAGGGGAAGCCTGAAAAGATTACTATCATAAGTGACTTTTATCTTACGTTCTTTGGATAATTTACAAGCAAAAATGAATCAAAGAGTAATTTTTAAGCAATAACCTACCAAGGGGTGGAACACACACACTGATAAGGAGTGCAAAAGGAAAGAACATCCAAGAGTCTATATTCCACAATTTCTTTGTTTTTCCTCCTACCCATTAGTACTATGATTTATATCTGTAAGACTGATATTGACTAGCTCTGATACTTAAGAAAGTATCAAAAAAAGTTTAAGTAACTAAGTTTTGTATGTGGGAAGACTCTGAATACATGTGTCTCTTAAAGATTCAGAGTGAGTAGAAACATACCATAAATGCATGAATGCTTCTACAAACAGCAGTTGTTACTGAGCATTGGGCACGGGTTAGTCAGTGTCAAATGTGTATGTGTATCTCATTTTCTAAGCACAACAGCACCTGAGTTATAGACAGGGCAAGTTGCTTGCTCAAAGTCACTCTGTTAGTCACTTGGCTTTAAACTCAGCTGTGCTTAGGTCTAGATAACATTTTCATAGAGATGATCTATAGGTTTCTAACTGGTCTTCCATGGGCAGATAGCATGTGATTGAAACTAGAAGACTAGGAACCAGTAGACAGAGAACAAGAGATACTAAGAGAGCTCTTAAAGAAAACCATCTAAGTCAAATGTGAGAAATTCTGTGATGAATGGAATAGGTGACATGTAGAAAGGAGGAGGGAGAGGGAGAGGGAGGAAAGGCAGAGGCAGAGGCAGAGGCAGAGGGAGGAGAGGGAGGAGAGGGAGGAGAGGGAGGAGAGGGAGGAGAGGGAGGAGAGGGAGAGGGAGAGGGAGAGGGAGAGGGAGAGGGAGAGGGAGAGGGAGAGGTGAGAACCACTGGGTTAAATGCTATTATGGACTCACTGTGATCTTCTATAAGGTCTAGTTACAGTGATGGAGCAGATAGGTTTTTTGTTTTGTTTTGTTTTTATTTTTAATATTTAAGCAGGCAGGTTTTTAAAATTATTATTATTATGTCATTTAGAAAACAACAATATCCTTCTTCCCTGTAGGACCTATGACCTCCATAGCTGTGGGCTTTGGACCAGTTTAACAGTATCAGGAATTGAATTATCTCCTGTGGGAGGGGCTTCAAATACTATTAGAAAGCAGTTGGTTGGCCCCAAAACAGTTATGCCACAATTACTTGGTAGGCACATCTTGCCTAGCAGGCTTACCAGGATTAGACTATTCAAGTTTTATAGCTGAGTAGATTGCTGATGACCACCACCATACCTCCTCACCCTCAGCAACATAGGGAACATTTTCTGGCACTTCGAGCTAATCAGGAGGCAGGAAGCTTCCAGGTTAGTTCTGGCTTGATTTCTTAATGTTTTCCAACCAAATAATGTACAGTTTTCAGCAATAGAGTCTTGCTATATGTAGCTATATTTTTTATATCTCAATCTGATATCTATCTATCTATCTATCTATCTATCTATCTATCTATCTATCTATTTATTTATTTTGGACTGTCTTTTCTCTTTTTTCCTTTCTTTTTTTTTAAATATTTATTAGATATTTTCTTTATTTACATTTCAAATGTTATTATCTTTTCTGCTTTCTCCTCCAAAAACTCCCTATCCCA
Organism: Mus minutoides; assembly: GCA_902729485.2. Lineage (NCBI taxonomy): Eukaryota > Metazoa > Chordata > Mammalia > Rodentia > Muridae > Mus > Mus minutoides. The sequence goes on along the minus strand of LR749654.1, from coordinate 1,275,178 downwards.
GCCCCTCTCTCCTTGCTCACCAACCCACTCACTCCTGCTTCCCTGTCCTGGCATTCCCCTATACTGGGGCATCGAACCTTCTCAGGACCAAGGGCCTCTCCTCCCATTCATGTCCACCAAGGCCATCCTCTGCTACATATGCAGCTGAAGCCATGGGTCCCTCCTTGTGTACTCTGGTTGGTGGTCCCTGGAAGCTCTCAGTGTGGGTAAGTACTGGTTTGTTCATATTGTTGTTCCTCCTATGGGGCTGCAAGCTCCTTCTAGTCCTTTTACTAGCTCTGCCACTGGGGATCTTGTGCTCCATCCAGTGGTTGACTGAGAGCATCCACCTCTGTATCCACTGGCAGAGCCTCTCAGGAGACATCTATATCAGGCTTCTGTCAGCAAGCACTTGTTGCCATCCACAATATGGATGACTGTATATGAGATGGATCCCAAGGTGGGGCAGTCTCTGGATGATCATTCCTTCAGTCTCTGCTCCACACTTTGTCTCTGTATCTCCTTCCATGGGTATTTTGATCCCCTTTCTAAGAAGCAGTGAAGTATCCACAATTTGTTCTTCTTTCTTCTTGAGCTTCACATGGTCTGTGGATTGTATCTAGGATATTCCAAGCTTCTGGGCTAATATCCATTTATCAATGAGTGCATACCACTTGTGCTCTTTTGTGATTGGGTTATATCACTCAGGATGATATTTTCTAGTTTCATCCATTTGTCTAAGAATTTCATGAATTCATTGTTTTTTTAGTATGTACATAGTACTCCATTGTGTAAATGTACCACATTTTCTGTATTCATTCTTCTGTTTAGGGGCATATGGGGTATTTCCAGCTTCTGGCTATTATAAATAAGGCTGCTATGAACATAGTGGAACATGTGTCCTTATTACATGTTGGAGCATCTTCTGGGTATATTCCCAAGAGTGGTATACCTGGATCCTCCAGTAGTACTATGTCAAATTTTCTGAGGAACTGCCAAACTGATTTCTAGAGTGGTTGTACCAGCTTGCAATCCCACCAGCAATGGAGGAGTGCTCCTTTTTTTCCACATACTCTCCAGGAGCAGATGTTAATAAAAGAAAAGTTATGTTTCATAACTGATGTGGAAGGATAGACATGTCCAGACCTGAGCAAACAGTTACTATACAGGAAAAAAGCCCTATTACATGCAGGAACTGTGAGGGGAACATGAGGTGAAGTTAGAAAGTTGAGTGGAACAACTTTGGGTAGGGGATCCCCCAGTGAGATACATATTAGGAGTGGAGCAAGAGACCATTTGTCTATAGTGATCCTTTCTCTGTATCTCCCATTGGGGTATAAGTTCTGACAAGATTGAATGTGCTCATACAGAAAAAAACATTTTTGAACACTAAAATTTAAGACACCTTAAGTAAAACATCTACTGCTACCTTACTTAAAATTGAGTCTCCCTTCCTGTTTTCCATCCCCTATCTTGGATAGTTTTATAAAAAAAAGTTTTGAATAAAAATATATGCCTTATTCACCGGATAAGCATCTAAGGAGCATACAGGAGACTCACCTCTTACCTGTTTGACCCAATTCTAAAGGCAGTCAGAGTCACCTTTTACAAGCAAAGCCTAGACCAAATCAAAGTTGACCCAAACTCCTTACATTCCCCCTCCCCCCACCCTGCTATGGTAGGCTCTTCCTGGCTTTCTGATCATGCTTGCTAGTCATCAAGTACTCTGCAAGCACACAATGCTTAGGGAGCACATGAAGACCAGCCTTTCACTCATGGACCTATTCATGATACCTTCCCTTTACTCCATCCCAGCTTCCACACCTCAGGATAGCTTACCTGCTACCATAGTTAAACATTGCCACATTGTGGTTTCTTCATAGCTATCCTTAATTGCCTGAAATTACTACTTACTTATTTTTTAATTGTACCTGTGCATGCCATCTGTCTTTCCACACCTGGACATAAACTCTGCAGGAGAAGGCTCTACCTTTGCCCTCTGTGCCTAGAAAGTTACCATTGCACTTGGATTCCATTTGTATTTTTTCCCCCTTTGATGCTTGTGCCTTTTGACATTATATCCAAAAAACTGTTGCCCATTTCAGTGTCATCAAACTTTACATTTTCTTTTAGTGGCTTTCCACTCTTCAGCTTAGATTTAAATCTTTTACTTATCATTAGTCGATGTTTGTGTAGAATATAAGATAAGGATCCAGTTTCATTCTTTCACATGTGAATATTTAGTTTTCCTAGAATCAGCTATTTTTTCATTGTTCTAGATTTTTTATTAGATATTTTCTTCATTTAATTTTCAAATGCTATCCTGAAAGTCCCCTATAACCTCACCAACCCTGTTCCCCAACCCACCCACTCTTGCTTCTTGACCCTGGCATTCCCCCGTACTGGGGCATATGATCTTTGCAAGACCAAGGGCCTCTCCTCCCATTGATGGCCAACTAGGCCATTCTCTGCTACATAAAATCAGCTATTGAATAGACAATCCCTTTTCCATTATGTCTTTTTGAGACCATTTTTGTTGTTGATCATGTTGTGTGTGTGTTTGTGTGTGTGTCTGTTTATTTGGAGGAGACATATTCCAATGGTCTACATGACTGTTTTAAGACAATACCACATATTTCGTTGCTCTAGATTTATAATACATTTTAAAATCAGGAAGTATGATGGCTTTGTTTTTCAATGGGATTTTTCTGTTATTTAGTGTCTTTTGTGATTTCATATGAATTTTAGAATTTTTAAATCTTTCTGTAGAAATGCAGTTGGGATTCTTATGAAGATCACAATAAATCTGTAGATGACTTCAAATATTACAAGCATTTTACACAATGTTACCGCATATGAACATAAATTACTTTAGGTTTATTTACATGTCCTGTGATATATTTCAACAAGGTAAAAATTTCTGGATAAAAAGCAATAGCTGAGAAAAACCTACAAACTGAGGTATACATGTGATAAAGAGCTGCTATCCAAAATAATATAAAGAACTTCTACAAACCAATAGCAGTGAAGATAGCAATAATTTGATTTTAAATTTGAAGCTAGAGAGAGGGCTGAGCTGGATATAATGGTGCACATCCAACTGTATATATAGTTCCAGGGGATCTGATACCCTCTCCTGACCTCTGCAGGCCAGGCACATATTTGGCACACAGACACACATACAGACAAAATATCCATGTGTGTGTGTGTGTGTGTGTGTGTGTGTGTGTGTGTGTGTGTGTGTTTAATTTAAAAATAAACAAAGGACATTGATAGACATATATACATATCTAAATGTATACACATGTATGTATGTATGTATGTATGTATGTATGTATGTATGTTATTTAATTTAAAAATAGAGAACTGACATTAATAGACATTTGTCCAAAGAAGCCATAGAAGTAGCCAACAGGTGTATCTAAAGGTGGTCAACACTTTTACATTACTAGATCATTGTAGAAATAAAATCAAAACCACAATGGAGAGCTGGGTATATGTCCTAGTGGGTAAAGGGATTTGTTGCCAAACTTAAGTTTGATTCCCAAGACTCACTGACTCCTGTAACTCGTCTTCTGCTTTTCACATGTGTGTTGTGGAATGTGAGCACCTACCTGCAATAAGTAAGTAAGTAAGTAAGTAAGTAAGTAAGTAAGTAAGTAACTGAGCATTGTGGCACACTACTTTAATCCCTGCACTTGGAAAGCATGGGCAGGTGGATCTCTGAGGTCCAGGACAGCCTAGTCTACAAAGTAAGTTCCAGGAAAGATGGGTCTACACAGAGAAAACCTGCCTCAAAACCTCCCAAAATTGAAATAAAATAAAATAGCCCACAATGCATTATTACTTCATATTTTCTAGGATTGTTATTATAAAACACTTTCAAATATAGTTTGAGGAAGAACATGGATAAATTTGGATACTATGTAAACCTTTAATGGGAATTTAAATGGTGCAGTCACAGTATTAAACCAGTAGTTACTTAAAAACTTAAAATATATCAATGATTCCAAAATCTATATTCTTGGCTTAGAGATAATTAGATATTGCAATCTCAAAGTAATTTTTCCTATTAGTGCAGAATTACTCCCTATAGAAAAAGTACTGAAACAATACAAAAATGTGTCCAATCAATAAATACATAAAGAAAAAGAACTATGTATATATTGTCTAGTAGTTTAGTGGTCCCTTTAAAAGAGTGTAAAACAGTCATATTGTGGATGATCAGTATGCTGAGTGTACTGAGTGGTCTAAGCTAGTCAGTCACAAAAGGATAAACTCTGTGTGATTCCATTCCTCTTAGGTATCTAAAATAATTGGACACAGAAGATGTTCCAACAGGGAATAAGGACACATGCCCCGCTATGTCTATACCTTATTTATAATAGCCAGAAGCTGAAAACACCCTAGATGTCCCTCAACAGAGGAATGGATACAGAAAATGTGGTACATTTACAATGGAGTACTACTCAGCTATTAAAAACAATGAATTTAGAAAATTTTGGGGCAAATGTATGTATCTGGAGGATATCATCCTGAGTGAGGTAACCTAATCACAAAAGAAGTCACTTGATATGCACTCACTGATAAGTGGATATTAGCCCAGAAACTTAGAATACCCAAGATACAATTTGCAAAACACAAGAAATTCATGAAGAAGGAAGACCAAAGTGTGGATACTTTATTCCTCCTTAGAATAGAAAACAAAATACCCATGGAAGGAGTTATAGAGACAAGGTTTGGAGCTAAGATGAAAGGATGGACCATTCAAAGACTACCCCACCTGGGGATCCATCCCATAATCAGCCACCAAACACAGACACTATTGCCTATGCCAGCAAGATTTTGCTGAAAGGACCCTGATATAGCTGTCTTATGTGAGGCTATGCCAGTGCCTGGCAAATACAGAAGTAGATTCTCACAGTCATATATAGGATGGTACACAGGGCCCCCAATAGAGGAGCTAGAGAAAGTACCCAAGGAGCTGAAGGGGTCTGCAACCCTATAGGTGTAACAACAATATGAACTAACCAGTACCCCCAGAGTTCGTGCCTCTAGCTGCATATGTAGCAGAAGATGGCCTAGTTGGCCATCATTGGGAAGAGAGGCTCCTTGGTCTTGCAAACTTTATATGCCCCAGTACAGGGGAATGCCAGGGCCAAGAAGAGGGTAGGGGAGCAGGGAGGAGGAGGGTATAGGGAACTTTCAGGATAGCATTTGAAATGTAAATGAAGAAAATATCTAATAAAAAAATAATAGAAACATGGAGTAGAATGGGAATTGAGAGAAGAGGGATATGATGGTTAATAGGTATAAAATTTTAGACATTTTTGAGAAGTGTATGACACTGTGCCCACAGTTAACAACAACAAAAAAACATACTTAAAATTTTGTTAAGACAATAGATCTTATGTTTCCTGTTCTTACCAAAACACAGAAAATAGTGACTAGTGCATAGTATTGCTTCCTGAAAGCAATACACTTACTAAATCTCTAAAAACGAATTTTTCTGTAACTAGTGTGTTTTTTATAGCCTTCACCATTCTCTCTCTGGTTGATCAGGATCAGTATCAGGAAGTCCTGCTGACACCTTGAAGCTTATCACCATAGAAATTGGCCAGTGCTTTGCACCAATTTCTGGATCTTCCCTACAGGTGCCAAATTTTCAACCTCTGTGGACCCTTATCCAATGGTGATAGAATGAGGAAATGGTTTGCAAGGTACATGGGTGGAAGTCAGATGTTGGGAAGACAAGAATTTCCTAAGCTAGGTGAGTCGTATAAAGCTATCGCTAAATCAGAATACATGTATGGGCAGAGGAAGGGAATGTTTGCCTTCACCTCATGGTGAAGTTGGGAAGAAAGCAGGACTGAGTCACCTTTATGTTTTCTAAGAAGCTATGGGCAATATAGCTTTGTAATGGTTTTACTCTCCCTTCTATAAGATACTCTGTAAGACTCTGCCAAAATATTCACTGTTATCTTATTAAAACTATTCATTTATTTTTTTACCTGCTCTAGATTCTGACTTTAAAATATATATATATTTTATTTATCTTTGAATTCCTGTTCATAGTTCAATGCCTGAAACAGGCTGTGCTAGTTTTGAGGCACATCATAATGAATTCTGCTTCCATATTATGGATTTCCAATGGTTTTGAAGTGAACTTGCCTTGCATATAACCACACGGTGTTGTAGTTGTGTAAGATCATACCCAACATGGGCCCATTGGCTGCAAAAACAAGTGCCATACAGTAGAAGGAGGAGCGCAGAGAGACAAATCTGAAAATTGAATCATGAAAGAACTATTCTGTTTATATCATTATTCAAAGAGAAACATAGACATGAAGTTTGCTAAAACCAAAAAAAAAATTTATACAAGTCTCTAAGTGTCTATGAAAGAGGTGTTTGTGTGTGTGTGTGTGTGTGTGTGTGTGTGTGTGTGTGTGTGTGTGTGTGTTCTTCTGCATGCCTTTCTTGGAATGGAATAAATAAGCTGTTTTTCCCGTAACCATCTCCCACAGATTCTATTTACATCATACATTCAGCAAGTATTTATTGTATTATATCTCACAACAGAGCTTTTTGGTAGACAGCCCTAGACAACTGATAGATTGCTTTCATATTTAAAACTCTATTCCTGTCCCACAAAGCAAGTGTTTCTCTAGCGTCTCCCCTTACTCTGCATGTCTTCATTTCTTGGAACAAGTACTGATTTCTTATTAAGGGGCAGAGGATCTGTGCCTATTTTGGAAAAGACATGTGTGTTTTTGTTCTTGAGGGCTTGATAATTAGAATAATAAATCCTATACAAGTGTGCCAGAGAACTGAGAACATTTTATGATTTTAAAAGGCCTAGGAAAGTCTACAGTAGTGATTGCAATGCCTATCATTAGACATGTTTCTTGGGGAGTGAGAAAAAGATTTCGGATGAAGCTGACATTTGAAGTTTCTATTTAAATCACATGTTTCCTTTTTTAATATATAAGAAACTCAAACATAGAAAAACGCCATATTTAATGAGAATGGATGACCTCATTAAAATTCTGTCCTCTCCTTATGAGGTTAAGCTTCATATCCATTTTATTTTTAAAGTTAGCTTTGGCCTCCTAGCTACATAGAAAGTCAACTCACTCTTTGTCATTACTTCTCTGAAGCCCTCCATGCTCCATTCCCAGAAAACTCCAGTAGCAGCTTATCCAGGCTTCAAGCTTTCTTCAACTTGCTTCCTTCGCAGTGTGAACCACAATCAGCCTACTTCTCCCATGCCTTCTATTGTGAAGGGGAATGTCTTATTAACCTCATAGATAATCCAGGCACCCAATTTCACTGCTTCTTGACCTTCATAAGGTGAAATAATCTATAGATATAGTCTTGGTCATCCCAGCCCATCTACCCTATTGTATCATGATTCTGTTTAGTCATAAGCAAGTTCTTAAACTTACCTGTTTCAGAAAGTCAAACTTTTCTGCTGATAACCAGATTCTCACTGGTGATGCAAAAATAAGAGGCTGGAGATATGACTCAGTTGTTAAGAGTATTTGCTGCTCTTTCCAAAGAACCAGAGCACTGTATAACCACCTGTAACTCCAGCTGCAGTAGATCTGACTCCTTCCAAAATCCATGGACATCTGTGCATATATGGCACTCACTCACACAAGTACACATACATACACATAAATAAAATGATAAAAAGGCTTTTTAAAAAGGAAAAAGTGGGACTAGATATTTGCATGTTGAGTTTCTTTATTCACCTTCATTTTCTCCAGGTAAAAGCGAACAAATTGAATATGAAATTTTATATTAGTTCCATTTTCAATGATCCCTAACCCCATGCTTAGACACATAATAGGTCTTCAACAATGGTTAAATTACAATTACTTGTATGTTTTCTTTTAGTATCTACCATAGAACATTGGAGAGAAAATCACCTTGGATAATAGTGGGGCACACTCTTTGTAGTGTGTGTATATACATGTGAATATAAAAGCATGTGGTACAAGACAAAAGAGAGACCCACCCTCACGGAAGTTTGCCATGACTCAGAATTGCAGACACACTGTCTGTTCTCCCTACCTAGGAACAAACAAGATACCTGCTTGTCTGGGTTTCATACACCCACAAGAGAGTATTGTAGTTGTTGAGGGTGTGTATGGAAAGGGAGGTGGAGGCAGAAAGGCAGGAAGGAAGTTACCATTGTCTTCCTTGTCTTCAGTCATAGCCTCACTACTGAAAATAAAGGAACTTATTAGAGACCAGGAGACAGGTACAATGAGACTTAAAGCTCCCAAGACACTGACTTTGCTGAATTGCTATGTTCACTTTGTAGGATTGCCTTAGTTCATTCCTAGGAAAAAAAACAAGTCTTAGCTTCTATTATCTAAAATGGAATTATCTTTCTAGTGTGTATTAAAGTAATTTCCTTTTAGTTTTTAAGAAGTAAGAAGTGAACTTACATTTTAAGGATATTTTAGCATTAATAGGATACAACATAGCATTATACACACACACACACATTATTTCTATATTACATAGATATGTAATTTATATACATTTTATAAATTATATATAAATATAAATAGTTAATATATATTTCACCAAAACAACTTTGCAATGCTCTACATTTTGTTTACATTGAAATGCTGAAGCCTACACACCAGCTTCTGTGAAAACATTTGCTATAAGGCAGTGGGCGGAAGCATCAGTTTCTCAGTGTGGCGCACAGGGTTATGAGCTGAAGCCGGGTACCTATCTCATAGTAAATGAAGACAAGAAGGGCAGAAAGAGATGCTTATTCTAAGAACATTTTTATTTTAAGAACAATGTTAACAACCTTTCTTGGGAATGGCACTATTAACTTTTCATGGATCATAGTGACCCAGGCAATTTAGTCACCCCTCAGAAGCATTTTGGGTTTTTTTTTTTTCTTACTGTGTTTTATTTATTTCGAGTCCCCCATCTCAAATTTATATCTATCTATAAAGTCAGAGAAATAGAGAAGAGTTGCCTCTGACCATCTGCTATCCTTTTAGCGATTATATTCTTTCTTAAGGTCTAATATCAAGGGAGGGCCTGGAGAGATGCTTCAGTGGTTAACAGTACTGGCTCCTGCTCTTGCAGAGGTTCCATGTTCAATTCCTTACACCCACTTTGTGTCTCAGAACAATCTGTAATTCTAGCTCCAGGAGATCTAACACATTCTTCTGGCTTCTCTAGACACCAGGCACCTATATGGTACACAGACACACATATAGGCAAGCACTCATAGACATGGAAAAACAATCTAAAATAAAGTACAGAGGCATATTTTCATCAATACTCAATGTTTCTTAAAAATCATACTTCTTGCCAGGTATGGTGGGTCAGTCTTGGAAGAGCAGAGCTTTCAAGATGGAGGTAGGAGTGATGTCAATTCAAGGCCAGTATAGCATACATAGTATCAAGACAGCCTGAGCTATAGAGTAAGACCCTGTTTTAAAAACAAACAAATAAACCATATTTTTCATGACTCTACCTACAGAGAGATGCAGATGGGAGGACAGAAAGGTAGACAAGAGTTACCCCCTTAGAGACAAGTCTTTTCATCCACTTTAGACTGGACTGAGACTTTGGTGAAAACCTGACACTTTATGTCCAGCTCAGTTTCATTTCTCTTCCCCTTTCCTCTGAGGCCCAACCCTTTAATATGGACAGCAATCTTGTTTATTTTCTTTAGTTGACTGTAGTTTTTTTATTGTCTTTTTTTATGATTCCAAAGAGCATAGAAAAACAAGTGAGTCAGAGCCCTCATGTGGAGGAGTGAGATGATTTCTACCCACTTATTACATATGATATGATTACTTTATTCTTTTGTAGATCTAAATCCAGCAAAGTATTCATAATTCTCCTGTATACTCCATAGAAATCGAGACTTTCCACTCAAAATTTTCTTTCATGTCAGGGAATATGTAGTAGCTATCCTGCAGAACATCCTAGACACCTATAGATTTTAGAGATCTGAGCTATGTCAAGCTAGGACTCCTTCCAGATCAGCATGCGTATTTATTCATATCCATTTGAACTCTGAAGAATGCCTCATTAGCATTGCTCAAAAATTATTTTGACCAGTGTTTTATAAGTACATCTTAAGATAAATGACTGGCAAATCCAAAGCTGAGTGAAGAGTAGATTCTAGAAGAGAACCTGTGTTCACCACCTGTTATTTACATTTTCCACCCTTTCATACACTTTGCTTGAACATAGAAATGCCTTCACCCTCCAGCTTTGGCTTATATGTTGTAATAATGTAGTTTCAGAGAGGAGACCCTTCAAAGAGATATAGAAGTAGAGCAATAACATTTGACAGTTATTTTCACTTGATGACAAATAGTCTGTGCCTTCAGTGACAAGAGCTGAGCCAAAGGGACAATAGCCACTCGTAGAGACTTTGAGTTCATCAAATGAATTTTTTTGGATTCCTGCCCCTGTCTATATCCATTTAAAAACATAGGATATTCCTTAGGAATGTTGTGCCTGTATTGTAAGGAGAGAAAGGACAGCCACAACAAATTGGAAATCAACCACAGTGATCAGGCAGTAGTTATAGAGGGTCTAGTTCTATTCACCATTCTGTTTAAACCATTCCTCTGAATACTCATCCAGGGACCAATGAGGAGAGCTGTGTTCCTGTAGATTCTCTATGAAATAGTTGATCCCAAAACCTCTCCATGAAAAAGAAAAAGAAAATAAGGCATTAAGCTCTACACCAGGAACTGTACAGCTCCTTTTGCATGGTATGTAACACATCAACAGAGTGTGGGGAAGCTGGAGAGGCAGGAGGGCTCCCTCATGCTGGAATTCACACTCTGTCCTATAAGTGGAGAAAATGAGGGTCTTTTTGAAGACTCAATGTAGGAGATCAACATAGACTCATTAAAAAAAACTTTATTTTGATATAATTTCAGATTTATAGAAACTTTTAAAAGTACAAAGATCCCTAGATATCTTATACTCGGTTACACTCTTCTTAAGTGTGTTACCTCTCTTTCTATCAAATGCTCCTTACTTACAGTATAGTTTCATTTAAATCAACCATCAAAAGCTAAAAGCATTATAAATAAAATTGTTTTGATACTTCTCAACTACACATATTATAGCTTACTTACTCTGTATTAAGTGCTCTCTGAACAGATATATTAGCCTACCCTTGGGAAGAATCATTCAGCATAAATTTGTTTTATATATAACTTGGTGCAGAATGTTTCATGTACTTTATTGAATATTGTATAGAAGGCAAAAAGCAGAATGCCTCCATGTATACTCAAACATAAATTATACTGAATATACATTGCTTTTTTCTGTTGTAAAGTTAAAAAAAATCAAGCCAAATCATAAATCCATGACATGTCTTCACACCACACACACACACACACACACACACACACACACACACACACACACACACAGAGAGAGAGAGAGAGAGAGAGAGAGAGAGAGGAGCTTATACATAAAACAGAGTATAGAGTGAGAGAGATTTGAAACAAGCTCATAGCAGGTGTTACCTATCTCTCTCTGTAGATGACACAGCAGTGGATCTTAGTCAGTAGAAGTAGTCAGAGGTGATGACTAGGGTCTGGATGAAACTGCTGGGTAGGTAGTAGGTAATGATTTTATTCCTGCAAACAGAGACTGAAAGAAAACAAGGAGTAATTGAGAGTCAAGTTTTGAACATATTGAGACCAAAGTGACTCTAGATAACCAGATGGAGAAGTTTTATAAACAGTGTATTAAGTTTTAGTAGAAAAATAATAATTTTACAGAATTATAGGGTTCAAGCCATGTATATGCAGATAAAAAAAATATCACATTCTGCTCAAGATGTTTATAATGTCTGGATATATCATGGATCTGAAGTACAAGTAAAAGTCCAGGTCAGGTCAAAGGCAGTATTAAAACCACAGGCATGAATGAAGTTATTCAGTGAGAACAGAAGCCTCGGGCAGATCCAGAGGACCTGAATGTTTCAGGGACTGTATTTCATACCTCAGAACCACAAGTACAATTAAGCCTTTGCTCCTGGTTACAAATATATTCCAGAATTTCTCTATTATAGAGATAAAACCACAGGATCTACACACGGAAAAATCACATTTCTGAGCATCCTATTGTGTGCCCTTGTAGATAACATACTCATTTTTCATGAAGAGGGACTTCCCAAGAGTCAAGAAGAGGACAGGTGTGTGGAGGGGTTAATCTGCTCTGATCTGAGGAGAGGATAAGGCTGGGAGATGCGTTTCTGTCTCAGTGAGATCATGGTACAGGCCACATCATGTCTACCAGGAAGGAAGGCCAGTCTATAGCTGTTCTTGTACCCTAGAGTCTGGAATAGGTAAGAGACAGGTGTGGGTGTCATAATAGGCCTACTCCTGCCACCTATACCAGGCCTGGCATCCAGGTTGGGAGGGCAGGGGGTGGAGACTTTCTGGCTGAGATTGTGACATCAACTCAAGTCCTAATCTGTTTGTTTGCATTAGTTTGCTTTGGTATTGTTAGGTATCTACAGTGCAGGGTCTCTGATATTTTAATAAAATATGACTTCAAGCAAGTTACTTCCTTTATCTCATTCACCTTCTCCATGTTTAATTTGTGTCAATACATGTGACACACTAGCATGGACAGGTTTTTGGTTTTTTTTTTTAAATCTCTTTGAATATAATTTTCAGTGTAAAGATCTCATTGTATCTTGCCAAGTAAAAGCAAAGGCTATTTGTAATTATCACAGTTCACAAAGTAAAGGTAATTCTTAAAAATTCTAAAGCGAAGGAAATAGTATCAAAATATGAACCACCAACAAACTAAAGACATTAAAGTTGCTATCTTTCTTTCTAACTAATGTCTCTAAAAGATAAACAAGCAAATAAAACAACTTTTTTTTTCATTTTTCTGTGGCTTGTCCAGTATTCTCTGTAATGTTGGTGATAGTCCTTAACTCTGGAGTTATGGATTCTCTGTTTGATGGTTGGGTTCCTTTCAGCTCTGGCCCTTTTTTGTGCTCAGACATTCTGATCCTGACCTGGGTGGCTGCTTGGAAGATGGGAGCTATGCTTGGCCTAAAGCCAAGATAGTCATGGATGTCTTTTCTCCTCCATCTCCTAGAGTTCAGCACACAGCAGGTATACCAAGGAGAGACTTCCCTCCTTCCACTCTCCACTTTCCTTGTCTGTCACTGGTCTGCTTCTTGGGTGCCCTGGCCCACTAGACATGTGTATGGACAAAAGTTTTATCACTATATCCTCTCCTCCCAGGTCTAATAACCACATTCTCCAATTTTGTCACTTTCTCTCAGAATTGAGTTGTCTCAGATTGTTGCCTTTCCCTCTAGCCTGTCAGTCCTCCAGCACCATGTATGCTTAGTCCCATTGTTCTTAGACCTGTTTCCTTCCCCACTCCTGTTACTGCTGCCCAGAGGAAGGGCCTTATGGCTTATTTTTCCCAACTTCTTCTTATCCCTTGCTTTCTCACCACCCTTGTCCAAGTTCAGAGTATGCTCCTAACTAGTGCTCAGAGTGCTTCAATCATGTCCCTTCTTTGGCTTCTGGTTCCCTGTGGGGAAAAGGCATACCATATCCTCTTGGTGAAGATTCTCATGTTCTGTAGGAGTCAAAATTCTGAGCCACAGAGAGAAGCCAATTATCCCAAAGCTCACAGTAATTATGGGGCAAGCTAAGAGCATACCTGGATCCTCCTAATGCACACTATGCCCCATCCTTCCTTATGCTAATCAAACCTTTTAAAACACAGGACTTGCTAATCACCACTGCACTGTTTAGAGAGCCAGGGCCCAGGCCCCTATCCTGAAATGAAAGTTTTCTGGCTAGTCTGGGGTTCAATACTTCTCGTGGAGTCTTGTCCACAAGATTTTCCAGTGTTCTTTACCACTGACCACCCACTACTGCACCTTATTTTCTTTTGTTGCTGAGAAACAAAGCATCTTTCCTGATATGGCTATTTTTTCAGTCTGTATCTTTTCTGTTGGAATGCCTTAATTCATTTCACAAAAATTAATTTACTCCCAGTTCTGAATGAAAATCTTTTCTAGGCACTAGGATACTAGTAGGAAGTCATCCATAAGAAATCTGAAGTCTAGAGGCATCTCCCATCTTCTCAGATGCTTTGCTGTTGGGATATGACACTAGTCATATCCCAAGGCCTTTCTTTTGGACTCTGTGACACACTGATTTTTCTGTATCATTGTTTGGGTTCTGATTCACAGTGCCCATATCCTCCCTGTAGCACCCACAGCTCTCACACACTTCATGTCATTCTGTTTATATTCATGATCAAGGTGATAAGAGCACCAAAGAAATCCTGTGTGGGGAAGAATATCATTAGCTACCATGTAGAGTCTTAGAAATATGGGAGGGGTGGAGAGTTGAGATGCATAGCCTTGGAGATATGGACTAAGGCAAGGAGGGTGTATATGAATGTACTTAAAAAATTGGTAGAAGATACCACCTTCAACCCTATCAACTTTTAGAGTGCTAGCCTCAATTCACATGAGCACATAAGTACATGTACACAGTATTTGTAAATGTTCATGTGTGCATGAAAGATGGAGGATTGAAGAAAGTGAAAGAAAATGAAATTGATAAAGGTCAAAGGAATGCATCATCCAGAGAGGTGTTTTTTGTTTGTTTTTGTTTTCTTGTTTTGTTTTTATTTTGTGATTTCTAGATTACATTCTCCTTTGGTCCTCTGGCAAAATTACTTCACACATTTTTGAGGTAGACAGCTTTACCACAAAATGTTTGTTCTGGGTGGTTAGCCACAATCAAGAAAAGCTTTTCTGAATTTAAACAATAAAAATATGTGTAGAGGAGAGAGGTAGGAAGCAAGGATGAAGCACCGTGTTGCACTACTCTATCTCAATGACACAGTTCTGGCTCCCAGATACAGACATAACTAGAGTTATCTTTTCTTCTTCATTACCTTGGAAAAAGCAAAGGCTTGCCAAACCTCTTTCCCTGTATCCTAAACACAGGAACAGCACCTGGCACTTAGTCCATGGGCTTACCTTGCTGAATAACTGCAGGTGCCAGCAAACCTACCCACACAGCCTTTTCATCTATTTAGCTTACAATCCTGAGCTAAAACTCCTTCCATATGCCCATTTAGGCACAGCTGATTTAGGGTGAATGTTACCAGGCTGAAAATTTTACTTCTTAAGAAAGCCTAGAATCCTTTGGGTATCTTAATGCTGTATGTAGTATGTCTAACACTTTCTGTGAAGCCATTGCTGCATCTAATTGAGGCCCCAAGAAGTGGGGAGGCCTGGTGAGGTTGAGGGTGGGGGTGGGGGAGGGGGGTGGGGATATCCTCTTGGACCCAGGGGGTAGGAGGAATGGGATGACAAACTGTGGGAGTGCGGACCAGGAGTAGGGTAACGACTGGACTGTAAAACAAACAAAAACACAAAGAATGTACTAACATCCTCACAATGATGATAGCTTGACTCTTTCTATTTTTTCTTTCAAACAGCAATTCTTTCTATTCACAGTGTATTTTTAATTGACAAATAATAACTATTTATAGTGTGCAATATGATGTTTTGACATATGTATTATGTGGCAGATCATTTGAGCTATTTAATATGTACTTATAGTTCATGGGCAACCATGGATTTGGACTGAGTTTCTGCACTAGTCTTAGCATACCAAACTGGAATTTCATCCCTCATGCTAAAGTTTCAAGTTCTAACAAAATTATTTATATTTCCTAGTAGAAATCAGGAAAGAGATATGGGAGAGAGAGAGAGACAGAGAGACACCAAAAGCAGAGTAAGAGGAATTTTAGCAAAGAAAAGAAAGAAAGTGTAAGAGATGACAGAGAATGGAGAGAGAAGAAAGAAGAGGGGAGGACAGAAGAAGAATAAAGAGAAAGAAGAGAAGGAGGAGAAAGAGGATGGGAGAAATAGGAGGATGAGAGAGGAGAGGAGGGCAGAGGAGCTGGAGGAGAGGAGAGGAGAGGAGAGGAGAGGAGAGGAGAGGAGAGGAGAGTGCCCAAAGCTCATCACTTTTAGCTCCTATGAAGAGGGCATCCTTCCTTTAACCTTCATATGAAAGGGGATTTTGAAACTACCACTCCATTTCTCTAGTTCTGTTTCTGCTTTCCTCAGACTTCATCTCTGTATCTACAGCTCAACTCATTAGAACAGTCATTACATTTTATACAATCAGAGTGATATATTACTCAATTCTAGGACTTTAAATAATATGCTGCTAAAAAAAAAACTTTAAATTTTTAGATTTTTTTCTTCTTTAACACACCCCCTCTCTATATTTACTTTTTTCTGTTATGTGGACATAACATTTTATTTATGGTTATTCAAGGGCATATTCAAGAGCTCAGGAATTTTTAATGTAAGAGCCAGGTCATATTTAGGGGTCAGCTTTTGATAGCTCTCATTCCTCATCTTCCAGCTCTTAACCTTTGCGCTGCCCTCTTTTCTGAATTATGCCCTTAGAAACATATGAATTAAGATGAGCTACAGCTACTCACATAAAACCTACACAGACTTTATTTCCATGTAGGAAGAACACTTAAAACTCGACTATTATTAGTTTAATGTTACCACCATAGTCTACAGCAATCTCATTATTCCTCCTATCTCCTTAACTCAATATCTGAGGACACTCCTATGACAAGTGCTACTGGCTGCCTTCAATTTCCTTCAGCTACCTTTTTGGTATTTTTAAGAGTCCGTCTTGCTATGGTATTTAAAGCCCAATTCCATGAAGCACTGAACAATGGAACACAGATCTGCCCAAACATTCATTTAATCCTTATTCTTGACGTACAGGGTGGTGTCATAATCCTCATTAACAAATGAGGAAAAGGAAAAGGAAGCTTAAAAACATTAGTGCTCAGTCACTCAAGCAGTAAAAGGCAGTTCCCCAGTCAGAGCACCACTCCATCCTTCATCAGATAGGACAAAATTGAAGTCTCTGTCTAGTGCCATCACCCTCTGTTCTACGATCTCCATCAGGAGTATGAAGGACAACCAGGGCTGGTACCTTCAGAGCCCAGACTCCACCACCCAGACAGCCAGTGTCTACCATGAGCTCATGCTAAGTCAATGCTCCCTATTTCCCCCACCACTCCACCTTGTTTATGATAATCACTTCCCTGGGAATCCTGCAGTCTGAGTGACTTATGCATATGCAGAGAAGCAGGGAGATAACCATTGTCTCCTGTAACCACCCAGTTCCTCTTAATAGGGTCTAATGGTTTTCCTAATAGCAGGCAGCATAGAGGGATGCAGCCCCTAGATAACAATTTTTAGAAGAATAAAATCACCCTTTCTTCTCACCAGTTCAGTCTGAATGTCACCTGGAGCACAGAGCAAATCAAAGGTTTAATTTTTATGAGTTCAATTTAATGGGACCCTAAGATAATCAGTCACCTCCTCTGCCATTTCTTTTAAAACAAAGCTATCTGCATAGATAACGAGGGCTACTGCAACCCCTCTGCCAACCAGAACTTTCCAGAACACTCCCCTCACATCCCCCACACCCAGCACTGTCCTGAATGCCTACTTGCGACGATCCCAGATGCCAAGGTTCTAAGTCAAAAGTCACGAGTAGATTTGGAAATCTAAGACCAACCCTTGTAAAGTGTTGGGGAGGTGGGGCAAGGGAGATGGTGAGGTCACTGTCATCCCCAAGTCCCGCCATGCCAAGAGGGAGGCTGCCAGCCCTAGGGGGTGAGTAAAACCTGAAATTTGAGGAAGGGCAGATGTGTCCTATTGTGACTAGAGACTAATTAGTACACCCCAATCCTCCAATCCTAAGCCACCTCATGACCCTGGGCAGAGATGTGACATCTATAAAAGGTGGGCCAGCTGAGAGTGTCCCAAACATCTCTGTCTCTGCACTCCAGTCTCTGCTGAACTCTGGTAAGTCCATCCTCACCGCCACCTGGCTCGGTGTATATTTTGTTTCCTTGGAGTAGAGGTGGGAGCTCTGGGTGGTCAGAAAAAGAAGCTTTGTCTGGGCACCTGTTTCTTCCCTATCATTTTATACCAGTCTACTTGATCCTGCAAGTCACCTGACTGAAGATTTGGGGAGACTGGGCTGAAACAGAAGAAGGTCCTACAAAATAGTGTCCTACAGACCCTGCTGGCATGCTGTGGGATTGTACCTTGCCAGACTCTAAGGAGGAGTCCAGAGACAAAGAGCACAAGCTCTGGGTAGCAGGGCCACCCTTCAGGAAGAACATCAATTTCTAGGAAAGAAAAGAAATAGGCCAGCTCAGATCAGAAGAGGGGAAGCCCAGAAATACAGACCAGCAGGGACGGGACAATGAAGCCTTAAAAAGGTCTCTGTTCTGTAGACCAAGAGACCCCTCCTACTCCCACCTGTGCATCTGTGTTTCCTTGATTTCCTGGATTGCTGAATATTCAATGGTCTGGAACCAAATGAACCATTGCATGTACCTCTGGGTCTCTCTGTTCTAAAAATTCTCTTATAGAATGGTTAAGAGGTTTATTTTAAAACTTTATGCATTTATTTGCTAAGTTGACACTATGCTAAGTAAGTGTTAGACCCTCTATGTGTGAGTGCTGGTACACACATCTACACATATTGGCAAGCTTGGATATATTATCTGCTCATTTAAACAGTAACCCCAGAAGGGTTTCTGTGGTACAGAAAAACACATTGATAAAAACCAAAAGGCTGTAGTAGTTTAGAAAGGATTCAATTCTTATAAACTTCTGTCTTGGGAGCCATGGTTTTTGTTATAACATATAACATATAACATATATAGCTGTTTATCTGTCTATATGTCTTCTTTCCTTTCTCTTTCTTGATGTCTTTCTTCTTATTATTTTTTTACATTTTCTTCTTCTCCATCTTTCTTTCCTTCATCTACACCTTGTTTCTTTTTTTCCCCAGAAAGCTGAAACAGCTTACACACGTTTAATTAAATTTAACATTTAAAAATGTAAGCAAGAATGGAAGTGCACACACACATATATACCACAGACACACACACAGAAACATGCACACAGACATAAACACACAACCACACACACACAGACACACACACACACACACACACACACACACATCCTGTAAATACATGAAACAATGAGGTCATGGTCAAAGCAATGGCAGGTGACGGGAAAGTCACCACCTGGCCCCAGGATCTATGGCTCAGTCTTTCTCATTCTTTGTGCTTGTTTCTAGTTGGAAATCAAGAATGTCTCAGCAGAAGCAGAAGCAGTGTGCCCCACCACAGCAGTGCTGCCCCCCACCCCAGCAGTGTGCTCCCCCACAGCAATGCTGCCCTCCACCCCAGCAGTGTGCCCCTCCACAGCAATGCTGCCCTCCACCCCAGCAGTGTGCTCCTCCACAGCAGTGCTGCCCCCCACCCCAGCAGACCAAGCAGGTTTGCCAGCCTCCTCCCAAGTGCCAGCAGAAGTGTCCACCACCCCAGCAGTGCCAGAAGTCCAAGCAGAAGTGAACTTTCAGCTTGTGGCCAGAGGAGAACTCCCAGGAAGACAGACCATTAAGTTTGTCTTTCTTGGTCAGCACCTGGCATTCCCTCCATTATCAGCCATCTGTGGGCTCACCCCTGGTTCTGGATGCAGCCATATTTCAGACTTGGAAAAGAAGCATCTAGTAGTCTACAGCTTCCTCAGTCCCAAGCTCTTCTTAATTAGCAGTTGCAGTTTCCATCTCTGACAAGAATCTACTTCTAAACTGTCTAATCATCTTCACTGACATGTGTCTACATCACCCTGCTGGAAACCCAGGCGGCACGCCCAGACGCCCTTTCCCATCACCCTTCCCAAGCAATTAAAAGAAAATTCCTCTGGCACAAAATGTCTGATGATTGTGTTGTTGAAAGCACTGAGTTACTAGGGATTTCCTAAACTCGCTATGTACTGAGGGGAAAGGGCATGGGAGTGTGCACTACAAAAATACCAGTACATTTTCAAGGGTCCTGCTGGGTGAGGTAGGGTCTCTTCATAGTGAACTCTGGAACACACACACACACACACATACACACACACACACACACACACACACACACACACACACACACACACACCAGTAGAGACAGGGACATCAAACAGAAACTATAAAGCATAGTAAATAAAGAATATCTGTGATGTAAATAGTCTATCATTAGTAAAGGACCTGACCAGTGAAAACTACACAGGACTGAAAAAGAGTTGAAATAAATTTTAAAAACACACCAGAGCCTATGGTTTTAAAGAAATTGAAGTTAGTCTCAAAATTCTCCCTTAATTATAAGAGGTCAGTTTCTTTAAGTTAACAAAGTGTGCAGGTAAGAAGGGGTCTAAGCAAAGTGTGCCCCCACCACACACATACCCAACAGTCACACTTGAGATTTTTATGAGAATCCCAGTTAACATCTTTTTTTTTCCAAGTTGGAAATTACCATAGGCTATGTCTCTAGTTCATAAATAGTTCAGGCACATAGATAATATAAATACCTTATCTCTACTGCGTTAGCTATCTGCCTCCATTTAGCTTTTTTAAAATGGTGAATATAAAGTACAGGAGTGAAGAGTTAGCAGTTAAGTACACTGGGTCCTCTTGCAGAAGTCCTGGGTTCAATTCCCATAACTGTCTATACCTCTAGATCCATGGTATCAGTCTTCTTCCCCCTGTGGGCACTGCGCTCATATAATACACTGACATGCATGCAGGCAAAATACTCATACACAGAAAGTCAAAATAAATACCTTTGGAAAAATATTTACTTTATCTTAAATTTTGTCTATAGGAGGTATGTATGCATAAGCCCAGGTGTCTGGACCCAGCTTTACAGGTAGTCTTAAGCCACTCAAATACTCTGTGTGCTAGGAATTGAAGTTAGGTCTTCTGCAAGAGCAGCAAGCATTCTTAATAGCTGCTGAGTCATCCATCATTCCAGACCCCACCCCCACTCTGTTCCACTGGACTTCTATCCTATGTTACAAAAACAGTCCACAAATTTGGGCATTTAAACCTTTTCTATACCCACATTCTTTATAATGATTCTATACACAAAGAGAATTTATGCTTCTGAGAATCCATAGAAATATCCAAAAAAGAAAATGATATGAATTTAAATGTTTGGATTATCCCCAACACATATTATAAACCCTAGAGACATCAAAGTTACCTTAAGACTAAAGCTTTTATCTTCCTTGGATGCAATAAGCATTTTTCTTCATCATGCATTTAGCCTATCATCCATCTGCCTACCCTATCCATGCATCATATATCAAGAACTTCTTTCCATTTGCTCATCCATCTACTTACCCATTATCCACCATATATCAATATGCCTTGCAATACCGCCTTCTCTTTTTCTCAGAATGTAATTAACATAATGCAAATGAAGAAATGTGGTGCAGCGTTCCCAGATTCCTGGCTTAACAGTTCCCATAAAAGCTGAGGCACCAAGATTACAAGGAACAATCAGACAAAGAAAAATCTGTTGAAAGGATGCTTGAATTGTATATAGTCTTACTCATGGCCTTGAAGAATCAGAGAAGACATAGTTAAAAACAATGCCATCTTCTGAGGGAAGGAAGGAGAACCTGACCATGCTATAGTTCTAACACCTAACATAGTGATCTCAGAAAATATGTGTGCAGGGATGAGAGTAGGATTGGGACTGGGACTGGGGTAGGAGTGTTTAGGCAGGAAAGGAGGAAAGATCTCTGCATATTAGCACAAGCTAACCATGTAAGTGCTAGGTGTTCCCAGGAAAGCCAGTCTTCCCATCCTTGAATTCCAGAATGAGATAGTAAGAAAGCATGACTACTCATACTGGCTGAGGACCACGGAAATCTAAGTGAAAGGCACCAGCTTTGTGATCTGTATCTCATAACCCCTAACTCAGAACATTGCATGTAATAGAACATCATCTGATATACAAAAAAATCAGCACTAATAAGGTATATAAACCCTGACTAAATTCCTAGATGATATAAATAGACCCCACACTCAGATATCTGACTCTGGAGGAGTCACTAGATGTCTACATGTCTCCTCTTTCTAACTCTCTCTTATCTTCCTGGAATTTCTTTCAAGTGGACTCTGATCCTTCTTTTATTATAAGAAAAATCCCCCTTACCCAATAACTTAAGATTTGCTTTAGTTTTCATGGGCTGTGCTTATTTTTCCTTCTATTTATTATTATAATTTTCACATCTACAGATGAAGAATGTTTGTTTCTATGTGTGTATGCATGTGTTCATAGCAACATAGTGTGTGTGTGTGTGTGTGTGTGTGTGTGTGTGTGTGTGTGTAGTGGGGGTGGTGGTGATGTGGCTCTGCAAACACCATTGCCTGCAGATTGTTGATCCAGAGAAGGCAAGAAGGGGATTAATTTCAACACAATTCCATAGCCCCCGTTTGTTCAAACTTCAAGAGTCTGCCACCAGGTAGTTTTATGCATATTTAAGTACAACAAAATTTTTCAGGGGCGGGGTGGAAGTTTCCTGGCAACAATTAACTCAGTCCTATATATACAACGAAGGTGAAGAGATGATTCCATAAAAAACTGTTACAAAAAACAAGTGACATCTTTCATAAAGATAGGTTCTATAGATTAACTGAGGAAACAGGCTCAAAGTAAATAATGTTCTTGTTAAGGGTTCCAGGGAGAATTATACATTGATAGAGATGAATATAGGGGGTCTGGGAAAAAGTGTGTCCTGGCCATACAAATAGTTCAGAAGCCAATAGGCTACTAACCAAATCCTTTTCAGGCCTTCTGAGTAGAATACAGGTTATATATCTCTCTTTTAAGAAACAACTCTGTGTGTTTAACATTCCTGATTACCCTATTGCTTATCTGTGAGCACTAGGACCTGTATGCCTCCCACACTCCCTTTAATTTTTAAAAAGAAAATAGCAGTCATAATAGAGGTCAGTGTTGAATGTACTGCATTTATGTCTTACCCAACTAATATAGATGGGAAAGCATAAGAGAATTACAAGTATAGCTAATAAAAGACCAAGAAAAGAGGAAAGCCATGATAGCCATTCAAGCGTCACTTGAGAGATGTTTTTGGTGGGAATTTGTGACTAACAGAAATAAACAGGAATGCAACAAGCTTATAGAAAGATGTTTTTGTTAGTTTTGTTAGTATTTACTGGATTTTCTAAGAATAGTAATCCAAAAACGTCTTCCATAATGAAATAAAAGTGTAAAGATCAAAATGCATTTAGTGCATAGGAGGACCAAATGAGCAGAGCAATGTGGGAAGAAGCAAGATTTAGACAATATATTAATCCAATTTAGTAATCACCCTTCTCTTCAAAAATAACCCTTTCAAACAGCTAATCAGGCTGGATCTCATTCTTCAAACAATCCTAGCCAGTCAGTTTATGAAGTCAATATAGATTATCAGTGAGATCAAGGTGTTATTAATGAAAGCTGTAGTCCCAAGGAAAAGAACTGAGAGCAGCAAACCAAAGAAGTAGCTAAAGTGCAGAAGCTTGGCTAAGGCTGAGGCTAAGGCTGAGGCTGAGGCTGAGGCTGAGGCTAAGGCTGAGGCTGAGGCTGAGGCTAAGGCTAAGGCTAAGGCTGAGGCTGAGGCTGAGGCTGAGGCTCTAGGAACATGGCCGCATCCCCTACTGAATCATAAGCTATCATTGTTGGTGTCATTATTTCTAAGACAGATGCAGAGAATGTCCTCATTTGCCCATAGTAATAACATAATGTAGCATCTGAACCTGCTTTATCTCTCACAACACAAGTTTTCTCGCTCTAGTAGGAGTTGTGAGAAACTTTCAGAACTTATCACCCATAGAGCCATAAGTAAAGCCAAGTAAGCCTGTTCTCATACTTCTACACACACATACTCCTACAATGTGAATATAAATTTATATGCATCACACAGATTTCACAAGTGAGGTTGGTACTCTAATTATGTCTTCAGCTTTATAAGACTAACATAGAGAATTGGGAGGTAAATGTGGGAGGTAAAAAGAAGGCCTCTGATGAAGCCTATTTTTATTATATATTTTCTTTATTTAAATTTCAAATCTTATCCTCTTTCCTATTTTCCCCTCTGAAAATTCCCTATCCTCTAGCCCTCCCCCTGCTCACCAACCCACCCACTCTGTCTTCCTGGCCCTGGCATTCCCCTATACTGGTGCACATAACCATCACATAACGGAGGGCCTCTCCTCCCATTGATGACCAGCTAGGCCATCCTCTGCTACATATGCAGCTAGAGCCATGAATCCCACTGTGTGTATTCTTTGGTTGATGTTTAGTCCCTGGAAGCTCTGGGGGTACTGATTAGTTCATATTGTTGTTCCTCCTATGGTACTGCAAAACCCTTCAACTTCTTGGATACTCTCTCTAGCTCCTTCATTGGGGACCGTATGCTCTGCCCAATGGATGGCTGTGAGCATCCACTTCTGTATTTGTCAGGCACTGGCAGAGCCTCTCTGGAGACAGCTGTATCAGGTTCCTGTCAGCAAGCTTTTGTTGGTATCCACAATAATGTCAAGGTTTAGTGGTTGTTTATGGAATGGATTCCCAGGTGGGGCAGTATCTGGATGGTCATTGTTTCTCTCTTTGTCTCTGTAACTCCTTACATGGGTATTTTGCTTCCCCTTCTAAGAAAGATCCAAGTATTCATACTTTGGTCTTCCTTCTTCTTGAGTTTCATGTGTTTTGTGAATTGTATCTTTGGTATTCTGAGCTTCTGGTCTAATATCCACTTATCAGTGAGTGCATATCATGTGTGTTCTTTTGTGATTGGGTTATCTCAGTGAGGATCCATCTATTTGTCTAAGAATTTCTTAAATTCATTGTTTTTAATAGCTGAGTAGTACTCCATTATGTAAAGGTACCACATTTTCTGTACCCATTTCTCTGTTGAGGGACATCTGGGTTCTTTCCAGCATCTGGCTATTATAAATAAGGCTGCTATGAACATAGTGGAGCAGGTATCCTTATTACATGCTGGAGCATCTTCTGCCCAGGAGTGCTATTGCCGATCCTCTGGTAGTCCTATGTCTAATTTTCTGAGGAACTGCCAAACTGATTTCCAGAGTGGTTGTACCAGCTTGCAATCCCACCTGCAATGGAGGAGTGCTCCTCTTTCTTCACATTCTAACCAGAATCTGCTGTCACCTGAGTTTTTTATCTTAGCCATTCTGACTGATGTGAAGTAGAATCTCAGGGTTGTTTTGATTTGCATTTCCCTGATGACTAAGGATGTTGAACATATTTTAGGTGCTTCTCAGCAGTTCGGTATTCCTCAGTTGAGAATTCTTTGTTTAGCTCTGTACCCCATATTTTAATAGGGTTATTTGGTTTTCTGAAGTCTAATTTCTTGAGTTCTTTGTATATATTGGATATTAGCCCTCTAATGGATTTAGGATTGGTAAAGACCTTTTCCCAATCATTTGGTTGCCTCTTTGTTTTATTAACAGTGTCTTTTGCCTTACAGAAGCTTTGTAATTTTATGAAGTCCCATTTGTCGATTCTTTATCTTACAGTGCAAGCCATTGGTGTTCCATTCAGGAATTTTTCCCTGTGCCCATATGTTCGAGGCTCTTTCCCACTTTCTCCTCTATAAGTTTCAGTGTCTCTGGTTTAATGTGGAGATCCTTGATCCACTTAGGCTTGAGCTTTGTACAAGGAGATAAGAATAGATCAATTCACATTCTTCTACATAATAACTGCCAGTTGAGCCAGTACCATTTTTTGAAGTGCTTTTTTCCCCCCAGTGGATTGTTTAAGTTCCTTTGTCAAAGATCAAGTGACCATAGGTGTGTGGGTTGATTTCTAAGTCTTCAATTCTATTCCATTAATCTACCTGTTTGACACTGTATCAGTATTATGCAGTTTTTTTTTTTATTATTACAATTGCTCTTGAGGTCATGCATGGTGATTCCACTAGAGGTACTTTTATCATTGAGAATAGTTTTACTATCCTAGATTTTTTGTTATTCCAGATGAATTTGCAAATTGCCATTCTAACTTGGTAAAGAATTGAGTTGGAATTTTGATGGGGATTGCATTGAATCTGTAGATTGCTTTCAGCCAGATAGCCATTTTTACTATATTAATCCTGCTAATCAATGAGCATGGGAGATCTTTCTGTCTTCTGAGATCTTCTTCAATTTCTTTCTTCAGAGGCTTGAAGTTCTTGCCATATAGATCTTTCACTTGCTTGTTTAGAGTCATACCAAGGCATTTTATATTATTTGTGACTTTTGTGAAGGGTGCTGTTTACCTAATTTCTTTCTCAGCCTGTTTATCCTTTGTGTAGTGAAAGACCAATGATTTGTTTGAGTTAATTTTATATCCAGCTACTGCACTGAAGCTGTTTATCAGGTTTAGGAGTTCTCCGGTGGAATTTTGGGGGTCACTTCCTAAGTAAACATAAAATATTGTTGGCGCATGCCTTTAATCCCAGCACTTGGGAGGCAGAGGCAGGTGGATTTCTGAGTTCGAGGCCAGCCTGGTCTACAAAGTGAGTTCTAGGTCAACCGGGGCTATACAGAGAAACCCTATCTCGAAAAAACCAATAATAATAATAATAATAATAATAATAATAATAATAATAATAACAATAATAATAATGTTTCCTTATTTTTCAATCTTCCTTAGTGTTTGCCATTCTTCTCTCCTCCTTTTGTATTGTCCTTTCTCCCCAACAAAGTCTCCTTGATACTTTTTCCATTTCCCCGTTCAAAGCACCAGTTTCTTAGTCTTTCCCCTAGATCTCCCACAAACACGCCATGTTCTCTTTATACCGCAGTTACTTTGGTTGATTACACTCACATACAATGATTGAGAACTAAGATCCATAAGTAAGAGAGAATATGTACCATTTATCTTTCTGGGTTTGGGTTAATTCACTGATCTATTTTAATCTTCAACTACATAGCTTCAAATTTATTTTTTTGCATATAAATAGTGTTTTTATGTATATGTATCACATTTCCATTATCCATTTATTTTATGTATATGTATCACATTTCCATTATCCATTCATTGGTTGAGAAATGTTTAGTTTGTTTCTATTTCCCAGTCCCTGTCAACAGAGTGGCCACAAGCCTGGATGATAAGCATTTGTGGAATACTATGTCAAGTCTTTTGGGGTATATGCCAATGAATAATACAGCTGGGTCATATTATAGAACTTTTTGCTTTCTGGAAGTTATCCACATTGATTTCCATACAGGCTACAGCAATTTAGTTTCTGTACAGCAAATGAAACAATAATTTGAGTGAAGAGGAAGTCCACAGATATAAAAATCATCTTTGCCATATATATATATATATATATATGATAGAAGCTTACTACTTATAAAATACAAGGAACTCAATAAATAAGAAGTAAAAAACAAACACAAAAACAAAATAAATAATATAACTTTAAAAATGTACTATAGGTAAGAATAGAGTTCAAAAGAAATAAAATGGTTAAGATATATCATCAACATTGTTTAACATTCTTAATAATTAGTCAAGTGAAAATTAAAACAACTTTCAGATTTTTAAAAAATATTTTTTAAGATTTATTTATTTATTTATTTACTTATTCATCTATTATGTATACAGTGTTTTGCCTGCCCTTAGATCCCATTATAGATGGTAGTAAGCCACCATGTGGTTGCTGGGAATTGAACTCAGGGCCTCTAGAAGAGCAAACAGTATTCTTAACCTCTGAGCCACCTATTCATTTTATGTATATGAGTACACTGTAGCTGTCTTCAGACATACCAGGAGAGGGCATCAGATCCCACTCCAGATTGTTGTGAGCTACCATGTGGTTGCTGAGAATTGAACCTAGGACATTTGAATGAGCAGTCAGTGATCATAACTGCTGAGCCATCTCTTCAGGCTCCCATCTTTCAGATTTTTATCTTACCAGAGTAAGAATGGCTAAAAGTGAACTCTCATTCTTTGTTGGTTGGATTGCTGTTATTTTCTAAGAATATTGTTTTGGATGGAGTGAAATGAAATCTCAACATAGTTTTAATTTATATTTCCCTAATGGCTAAGTAAATGATTTTCATGTTTATTAACCATTTGAAATTTTTCTTTTGAGAGCTGCCCAGTTTCCTTAGCTGATTTGCTCACTGGATTATTTGGGGTTGAGAGATTTAGTTTTTTTGAGTTTTTAATATATTCTAGATATTAACTCCTGTCAAATGTATAATTAGACAAAATCTTCCCATCATTATGAAGACTGTGTCTTCAATACATTATTTCTGTGTTTTAAAGTTTCTTTTAAATACTATGCTATCCCCTTTGTCGAGTGTCCTGATTATTTGAGTTTCTTAGTCCTGTGCAGAAAATCCTTAAATATACCTATATTTGAAGTGTTTCACTGATGTTTCCCCTATAACAGTTTTAGGTCTTGCAGTAACAAGTTTGAATTGATTTTTATACAGGATGACAGAAAGTGACATATTTCATTCTTCTGCATGTGAGTATCTGAATTTTTTCTCACACAGTTTGTAAAAGATGTCTTTCTCTGGTGACTGTTTCTGTCCTACTCCATTTGGTATTTGTGCCAGTACTATACTGTTAATGTGGCTATAGTGTTATTTGAAACCAAGTGCTATCATACTTCTAGCATTGTTCTTTTTTAACATTTTTTTGCACTAAAAGTTTCTGTACATTTATATATTGTATGCTTCCCTTTCCAGGTAGTCCCTTTGTTGCATTACACTTTTTTATTTCTACTTTCATGACATATGTGCATACATGATTTTGTGTATCTATATAAATAAAAAATTAGATAAATGTCTTTCTAAAGCTGGCTTAATTCAGTTAGCATGCCGAACATTGTTCCTTTTACTCAAAATTACTATAGTTATTCATGATCATTGCTGAATTTTGGAAATTTTCTTTCTTTTTCTGTTAAAGCTGTCATTAGAATTTTACTGGGAAGGCAAGCAATTGGCACTATGGTATTTTCACAATACTAATTCTGCTAATCCATCTTCTAGGGTTTATTTTTTCTCTTCCTATTTCTGTTTTCAACATTTTAAAGGTTTTGTAAAGCATTGTAGAGGTTTTTCTCATCATTGATTGTGTTTATTATGAGGTACTGTTTTGGAGTTACTGTGAATAGATTTTCTTGATTTTTATATTCACTGTTGGAATATAGGAAAAGCTACTGGTATTTTGTATAAATTTTGTATCCTATTACTATGCTGAAATTGTACATCAATACTAAGAGCTTTCTGTTCAGTCATCAAAGTCTCTTCAAATAGGAACATCTTTTATTTTCCTATTTGTTTTCATCCATTTCTTCCCCATTTTTATTGTAATAGTTAAGCATTAAAACATTATTGTAAATAAGAGTCTAGAGACTAGTTCCTGATTTTAGAGGAAGTATTATTGCCCTGAAAACAAGCCTGTGCAGTTATATTGTTATCTGAAAAAAGGCGACTTCAAATCCATATGAATCATAGCAGAGGAAGAAGATCATTTTATATTAACAAAGGGAACAATACATAGGAAATTTCACAAAGCTTCACCCTTCACAAAGAACTAGAGTCAACTGAGACAATCTTGGCACAGGTGAGATTGATCTTCCCCAGGGCATACCAATGCATTGAACAATGCTAAATGGTCAGCCCTGTAGACATACATACAAGTAACATTATAAGAACCATGCAGGTTTATACACACACACACACACACACACACACACATACACACACACACACACACACACACACACACACACACACACACACACTACCACCATCACCACCACCACCAGTTGTGCTGGCACACACTGTTCATACCAGATTTGGAGTGAGGGCAGAGACAATGAGATCTCTATGGATTTAAAACCACCTGGTCTACATAGTGAACTTTAGGACAGCCAGGAATATGTAAAGAGTCTCTAATAAAAAACATACAAATAGAAGAGGAGGAGGAGGAGGTGAAGGAGTAAGAGGTGAAGGAGGAAAGAGGCCATAAATTTGAAGGAGAGCAAAGGAATATGTGATAGTATAAAAGGAGGAAAGGAAGAGCAAAATCTTGTAATTATAATCTCAAAAATAAATAATAATAAACAGAAGCAAAGAAGGTTAGAGTTAGGGTATATGGCCCAGTAAATTGAGTGAGAAAGTTAATAGACTTGTCACTAAATCTGATATCCTGTGTTTATTATCCGGACCCCATGTGATAAAAGAAAATTGACTCCTGGTAGTCATTCTTTGACCTCCCTATATCCACTGTAGTATCACCACACAGGTACACACACACACACACACACACACACACACACACCAACAAATAAATGTAAAAAAGAAGGGGGTATAATAACGCAAATCTTATGCATGGTGAACATCATTATACCTGATTCCATAAATCAAATATTCTTGGATATGAAAGCATAGACTTGATTCAGTACAATAATGTTGGGTGATAATACTTGACTCTCACCAACAGATAAGTCTCCTAGCTACCCCAAAATATTGACAAAGAAACTTGATGGTAAATGACACTTAGATGGAATGGACTTAATATAATCTGTAACACATTCTACCCAGTATCTGCAGTAAGCATGTTCATTTTAGCAACTCATGGAACTTGCTCCAAAGTAGAACATATCTTAAGACACAAAGTAAGTCCTAAAAATATAAGGGAATAAAAATAATTTCTTCTTTTCTATCGCATAACAATGGAATATAAACAGAAATCAACAGCAAGAGAAACTACAGAAAATACACAAACTCAAGGAGATTAAAACGCACGTTATTTAATAATGAATGGCTCACTGAAAAACAAAATGAAAAAACATTAAATATTTACATTGAAGCAGAGTCTGAATGGCAATAGTGGATTAACATTCCATCCTCTCTGAATTCCTTATAGAAATGTAAGTCTAATTCCTGATAGCTGGCAAAAATTTTTCTGAAGACTGAATACCATGAACCAAGAATTGCGAAACGAATAAACAAGCAGGAGTACTTTTTTTTACACATAGACAAGACTCACAGACAACAGTCACACTGAGCTAAATGAGATGAAAGTGACCTGAAAGAATTTCAACAAAGCCTAGAGCATCATCAATGCCAGGTGTCTCTAACTCCCTGAAGAATTCCAGGTGGTTAAAGTTGCACAAACAAGTAGAAGGTAGAGTCCACCAAACCCTGGCACACCCACAGAAAGGACTCCTTCCAGATAATCCTGACTCCAAGTGTCCTGAAATTCTTCACAGACTCCTCCAGTACCTGGGGACATGTGGGAAACAGTAAAATGTGCCTAGCAGCATACAAGGGTGGGTAGTACTTTACTCACCCAGGGAACTTGAGGGTTCTGTGTTCTGTGCTTTCTAGGCAGCCCTGTGGCTGGAACCTCCTCTACCTACAAAGGCTGATGGGCTCCAGGATAAGTCCATGTTAATGAACTCTAAGTTCACTGTAGCTCCAAATAGAGAGTACTAGAAAGAGAGTCTGAGACCTGAGTTGCTGCCTTGGCTTTTTCCTGGTCCAGTCCTGTGGTTTTGGTCCAGCCTGTTTCTTACTCTAGGTCATGCTGTCCTTAACATTTTGTGTGCAGTTTTATTTTATTTTATTTTATTTTATTTTATTTTATTTCATTTCATTTATTTAATACTCCAGTATAGGGAAATCTCTGCTTGATGGCAACTAATGTTTGGCTTGCTGGGAAAATGCTCAGCTTCATTCCAGTTCTGACTCAATATGAAGTGACTCATTCTAATCTTTATTTAATATCTTCTCCAAGCTAGTCATGGTTATGGAAAATTTTAACACAGGTGAATTGGGAGGGAAAGGCCACCCACGTGTTTTTACAAAGGTGTAAAGGGAGCATAGAGAAAACCTGAGCTAAACATGAACTCTGTTGCCTCCATGTAACCAACACATACACATCTTTGCAGTTGTTTAAAAGCAGGCAGTTGCTATAATAACAAGACTTGAGTCTAAACATGTTTATCCTACACAATAGTCATTATTGTCAGAAAACATAAAGATTTTAATTTTGAAAATGGTGAAAATAAGACTCAAGGAGGTAACCAATACTTGGCCAAACACCATCCAATTGTAGCTCAAGAGCTGAGATTCAGATGAGTTGGTGCTGCCAAGGCAAGACAAATACATCATGGCTTCATTCATATGTGCAATCTAAATCACAGAGGCAGACGCATTGGTCAAAGGCTGCATTGTTTCATTGGAGATGGTTCAGAAGACTGAAGTAATAGTGCATCATATACTTGGAAATCAGTGAGTAGATGTCAAATAGTCTCATCACACACACACACACACACACACACACACAATAAGCATTGTGGTAATGTGTAGCTTGGTGTAAGCATTTAATGATGTATATATGTATATCTTTCACAACATATATTTCAAAACATCATGTTGAATATACACATGTATGTACACTTCATACACACACACACACACACACACACACACACACACACACACATATATATATATATATATATATATATATATATATATAAAACTTTTGCTCATTAAACTTAATAATATTTTTAATTTTAAAAGGACAAAAGAAAAGATGCCAGCATTGGACAAATCTAAGAAAAGATATACAGAAATCTTCTATAACTTTATATAACTGAAATTATTCTAGAATAACACCTCTGTTTAATCTCCCTCTCTCTCTCTCTCTCTCTCTCTCTCTCTCTCTCTCTCTCTGTGTGTGTGTGTGTGTGTGTGTGTGTGTGTGTGTGTGTGAGAGAGAGAGAGAGAGAGAGAGAGAGAGAGAGAGAGAGAGAGAGTTCTCTGTCCTGCCTTTCATGCAAGCTTCCAGGATAAGCCTAACTGTTTTTCTCCCTTCCTCCAGCAGAGGGAGAAGTTTTGATGTGGTTAACTGAAATGTTTAGTGCTTCTAATGCAGGTGTGGCATCTATGGAATAAGCCAGGAACTCCTTTTCTTCCTCATACTGACTTTGAGGAAATAAAATATAAATGGTAAAAAATTGTGCATAGGTTAAAGTTTTCCTCATGAAGTAGGCTGAGAGTGTCATAGTTTCTAAGTCTAGTAGACAGCTGTCAATTGAATTCTCCTTAGGGATTTATTAGAGTGTTTGTATTCTACTCTGCATCAGGGCCTTTGCTTTTGCAATCTGCATGTAGATGTAGTGTGTGTGTGTGTGTGTGTGTGTGCACTATAATCTCTTTATGAATAGCACAAAAAGTGTCACTAACATAAAGTCTTTTTCCTATTGAGGGGTTGAAGAATTGGCTAAGCAGATAAGAGAATATGCCATATAAACATGAGGATCTGAGTTCAAATCCATGTAAAAAGATGAACGTGCCCATCTGTAACTTTAGTTCTGGGTTCTCTGTGAGGAAAGGAGAGATTAGAGCATCACTGGGCTATCTGGATCCCAGGCAAATACCAGGTTAAGTGAGAAACCCTGCCTGAAGAGAATGTGCCCTAAAGTTGAACAGCTTTTTCAGTTAAATACATTCCTCTAGATACCTCTTGAAGTAATCTTGGGTACTTAATAGAATAATGTTCTCTGTTCTCTCCCAGGAGACTTGTGGCCCGCAGTCATGGGAAAGGTGCAATGAGAAGGGGCATCAGAGGACCAGCGTCAGAGGGCACATGAGAGTATGCCAACCAGAGTGTTCCCTCATGACTCCCTTTCAGGTGCCAACCTTAAGCATAGGCAACTCAGCTTGGGACTAAGACCAAGCTCCTTTCACCTCTAGATTGGACCAAGGTGGACTGTCTTCCTCAGGGCTGAAAAGTCACCATTCTTTGGGAAGAAAGATAAAAGCAGTAACCAAGCAGTCTCCATGAGGACTCTCAGGGAACATCATGAAAGAGGGGGCAGAAAGATTGCAAAAACTGGAAGGCCAGGATGTCTGATTGGGAAATAGTTTTCTCACATATGACAGGGAAGCTGTAACCATGAAATCCCAAAACATGGTACCCCAAAGAAGACCTGCACAATGAGAACACCCAGTGGCAGGATGGAGGCTATGGCTCACTATCCACACTGATGCTCTTGAACTCCAGTCTTCCCCACTCCATGCCCACAGGCCGGCTCAACCTTTTTTTCAGTCAAGCCCACCGCCACTTACGACTAGCAAAGTATCCTCAGAAAGACTCTGACTTTGATAGAGAAGTCACTGTATTCACCCCTAGAGGGAGTGTGGTCCATTGTAGGAGGCCATAGAAATGAGACTAAGACCAGTTGAAAGCCATCTGGGTCTAATTTTCTCTGCTAGTAAAGTGAGGTGTAGAGATCACAAAGGTCTCAACTAAGTGTCTCCCAGCTTGTGGCTGAGTCACAGCATCCTGAAGAACAAGCTGTGAACACTCAATGTACCCAGGAGGTGGCACTCTGCCCTAACCACCTAGAGGGTTTAAAGGGTAGTACAAGGCCTGTGGTCAGAGTAGGGAAAGATATGGGTTATTTAGCTTCCCAAGCACCAACAGAAAGTCCATGGGAGGGAATTATCAATTCCCTACAAACAGTCCTAATCCTGAGGTAACAGTGTTAGCTCAGGGCGGCTTTCCCATATTCCTTAAATTCCCCTATCCTATATACCTCAGTTCTTCATAGGTGATCAAACATAGGTATACACATGCATGCACACATATGTCACCATGGCTGTTGTGTATACAATGGACTTTATTAAGACTTGATTTGGTCAGTGTCAAGTTTAACTATGAGGAGAGGTTTCTTGAGAGAAAGAGAACAGTTCTCAGAGAGCCCAGTATATTCATAAGGATGAATTGTGTTCCAATTAACTAATGAACTACAAATCCCAGTAACTTAAATACAGTTTTACTTCCCACTCGCCCTGCTCACCTCAGAGGGTCATCTCCATCCCTACTACAAAAGAATTCTCCTTCTGGATCCACACAAATAGAGCACCTTCCACCTGGAGCATTATGGAAGAGAGAAAGGAACATGCTAAAACATAGTTCCTAGTTTATATTTAATGGGCCAACACAGAGGAACAAAATAGCCCATAAAGAGGCTGAGAATGCCTAGTCCATTGGGACCTGTTATATCCTGCAGAGGGCATAGAGATGTAATCTCTTTAACACATCCATAGGAGGCACTGAAAATTTGTAGACCTTCTGGTCTGACCACATATTAAAAAAATAAAACATTCAGTGTGCATCTCATATGGGCCAGGTACCACAGTACATATGATCAAAATGGGGAAACTTTTACCTCAAGCAGCTCCCAGTTGATGTAGGAAAAGAAGAGCAGATGATCTATGAAAAAGCAACACACAAGGCAATAGGATTGGAGTTTCTTGAATAGAGTGGGATATCCATGTATTGTAGGATCTGACAAGTTCAAGGAAGAAACTGGTGTATAAGGTATGGTCAGATACACACTAGAGGTGGGCAGGCTAGGCAGAGACTGGCTTGTCTGCCAAAAAAAGCTAGCACATCATTTAAAAAATTTAAATATACTATGTACTGCACATGGTGCTGTGTGATTGGTACAGAAAGAAGAGGGGTGACTAGGAAGAGAGAAGGCCAGAGTCTTCTCAGAGAGGGTCAAGTATGTCAGCCTTTTAAAACCATGTCAAGGACTGTAGGCCTGTGGAGAGACCCTAAGGATGTGAGCATAAAATGGGTTGGCTACTATTCCTACAAAATTATCAGAGATGAGGCACCTAACCCTCACAGGATTGGAGGCTCCAGGGAAGTTTAGAGGTTGGGGGGGGCATCCATGTGGAGACAGAGGTTAGGGAGGAGGTATGGGATGTGAAACATTTGGAGGGTGGATGGGGGGGATAAAATATGAAGTGTAAAAAATAAATTAATTAAAACAAAACAAAACAAAACACTAAAAAAAAAAAAGTTTGTGTTTTCTCTTCCCATCCAGCTCAGGAGGAAGGGTGTGGGATGAATATGGAGGGGGTGTTTTGACACCCGCTGAGCAAAGGCTGAGGTGATCACAATTCAGGGTGGCAGCAACTCAGAGTCCTGGGAACCTAGGGTGAGAATTAAGGGTCTTGGTCCTTGCAGGGAGCTGTCTAAGGGTGATTCTGCTTTTCATCTACTGCAGGTAGTTCTTTAAGCTCTGGTTGGAAATCAGGGCACTAACCAGGGAGACTAGTTAGGCTTCAGTATCTGTGAATCAATCTGTTTGGTCTGATTCCATTTTCAGCAACCATCACTAAGGTGGTCTGACCTAGAGGACAGCCTGGGCCCTATCATCCAGAGCTCAGGAAACAGGATCCCCACATGGGCAGCGTTATACATGAAAGCAGCCTCTTCCAGAAAGGGAGCTTCCTTCACTGTGAATGTCCTTGGCTGGATTTCAGCTGACACTACATCTGAGGGCTCCGGAAGCTTCATTTTAAGCAGGGTCTTGCCAATTTTACACCCACCTGTGCATTTCTTTGAAAATCCAGTTCTATCAAAGAAAATTAATAAGTAAATTTAGCAATAAATAAATCTTTAACAACCTAAAAATAATTAAAACAATATTTATAATAAATTGTTAAAAGAAATAAGACTAAGAAATAATTGTCCAGATCATGTGATGCAATTCTATGTTGTTGTTTTTTTACATTTTTATTTATTCATTTGTTATTACTTTGTTTGTATGATGTCTATGTAAGTTCAGGCCTACTGTGTAGAAGTCAGATGATAACTTTTAGGAGTGAGTTCTCTCCTTCCATCACGTGGGCCCTAGT
The DNA here is from genome assembly GCA_902729485.2 of Mus minutoides. NCBI lineage: Eukaryota > Metazoa > Chordata > Mammalia > Rodentia > Muridae > Mus > Mus minutoides. The sequence continues at coordinate 1,238,513 of LR749654.1, read as the reverse complement.
GATCAGAATCATGTTATCAGGCTGGGTGGCATGAGTCTATACCTGATGAGCTAACTTGCCAGCCCTAGTGCTCATTATTATTAGAACATTCTTTCCTATCTCATACCCCTTTAGTCTTCCCCCTACCATGATATCTGATTACCCTTTACATTAAATCAGTTTCCTCATTCTTTATAGTCCCCCGGGCGTAGTCTTACCACCATAGCTTATCTTCAGCAGGAATCCTGCTAGGTTAGTTTAGGAGCAATACCCCTGATATCTCATGCTTATTTTTATTGACTTTCTGTCCAAGGCTCCCACCTGCTACTTGAATATAGATTCCATCAGAGTATTTGCCTGTGTTATATTTGGAGTTGAGCCAACATGCTCTCCCTACTTCAAAGCATACTCTAGTGGACCCTATGCCTACCCCAGGGCCCTGAATAAAGTTATCTTTATGCTATAAATGTCACTGGAGAATTTTTTTTATATCAGTAATGTAAATCACAGGAAAGTTCTCAAAGAGAAAAAAATCAGAAATAATTGCAAAGCATATGATATACTTCTTAGGGAGTCCCTATTAAAATGATTTCTTTAGAGTACTCTTACTCACTTGTTGTCAGTGGAGTTTCCCTTCTTAAAACCATTCCAGGATCTTGTCTACAAAGCTAAACCTCAGCAAGCCAGTCATCAGGAAATCAATTGCCTAACAACTTCATCAGCCTGTTAGTTGGTTGGTCAGTAAGCTTCGTAGTCAGGTAGCTATGCTGTGAGCTCATTTTTTTGTGTATGCACTTAGCCTCATTTCACTCACCCACTGACTCATTTGCTGGGTAGAATTTTTAGTTGCTGGAATTCTCAATTACTAGTTAGTCTATTAGTTGGCCAGTCACCAGTGACTCTAGTGTGAGTTCTGTCCTGAATATCTTTTCTTGCTCATAAGGAACTTGTACTTTTGCTGGGTATAAAAATCACTAACATGTATAAGATAGCCAAGCATTCTTTAAAGTAAATATGATCTTCAAGTGTATGGAATATAAAGGATAGACTGTAATAAACATCAAATTGAATTTGAGAATATGAGATAGTTCAGAAAGTACTAGAACATTGTAGGTTCTACTTATAAAGCCAAAATGAGATTGGAATGAACATTCAGGCACCATGGTTGATCTGTTAGAGTACCTAGGTTCTCCTACAAGTTCCCACATAATGGCTAACAAGCATCTGTAACTCCAGTTCCAGGGGATCTGACAGCCTTCTTTACCTCTCATTGGCACTAGGCATAGCTGTATCTAGACAAGCATACATGTAGGCAAGATACCCAGTTACATAAAGTAGTAAAGTAATATATAAAATTGAAAAGTTAAAGACAAATTATCTGATGCTGAGTTTCTATTTCAGTTCATCCATAAACCTATTCATGCATCCAACTCATGGCTCATATTTATAGGCACATATATGTTTGACTGTCTAGATTATTTGATTATAAAAATGACTGAATGATAAAGACAAGTTATCTCCTAGGATCAAGGAATTTAGATTTGGTACTTAGTTTACAGACATCTTATAATTTACCAAAATATCATCAGTATAATACATGTGAAACATTCCAAACAAGTGTAGATAAAAAGCTTACTGTACTAAGGAGAGAAGGAAACAATTTTGTAAAGAGAGAACAGGGTTGTGGAGAAAGTGGTATTTAAAGCATTTTCTAAAGTCTGGGAATTTAATTCAGAAGTAGAACATTTGTCTAGAATGCACATGTCCTTGAGTTTGATCCCAAGTAAAAGAAAAAAGAAAAGGAAAGAAAAGGAAAGGAAAGATAGAGGGCAAGAAAGAAGAAAGGAAAGATAAAGAACAGAAAAGGCTGAGGGAAGACTGTTCCTGGGGAGCAAATTTCTCTGAGAGAAGGAGACAGGCCAGTCCCAGACTGAGAGGTCCAAGCAGGAAGGTATGGGGCAGATCCTAGAAATACAACTCTCTTCCCCTATATGGGATGGAGAAGCTAAGGATGCTGTCAGGTTGTTCAGAGTCTGCAAATACCTTATGCTCCATTTTCCTCAAGAGTGTTGAAAACTCTCACTCATAAATCCTCACATATTTTGGATCAGAGATTGTAACAGCCTGTGATTACATATCCTCCTTCAGAAGACAGCATCAGGTAGGGCTTTCTTTTTGTTTGACCCTGAAATCACTGTTGTTTTAGACATAGAGATCATTAATGCTCCAGGAAGGCTCAGGGAGGAGTTTATAACTCTCAAATTCTTACATTGAAAAATGGGAACACAGAGTCTCAGGAAAGTTATAGAATGCCAAGATCTCACAGCCAGTGGAGTTTGAGTAGCATAAAAGCCTCCACCCACCCACTGGGAGTGGTTCTTCCTCATCTAGAACTCCAAGTGAGTTCCACCACAAGAAAGAGAGACCAGAACCTCAGCTCCACTGAGCCTCCACCAGGCCAGTGCTGGCAGTCTTCCCAGAGATACCACACCCTTTCCACAGTACTTAGGTTCCCATGCTGGCCATCTGTGAGCACACTATTGGAAGTAGCCCTTTACCAAGCCCAAGACTTGCTTTTCCTCCCCTTCCCCTTACAAAACTGTTACTATCTCAGACCTTCTAGAAGTATCTCATGTGGCATGAGAGATGGAAAGGGAGAGGATAAAGTTCTGTCTCACTCTTCTCTCTATTTTTAAAACTATCACTCAAAACACCTAACAATGGTACTGAAGCCTCTTATTTGCAAAAATATAAGTCAGGGAGTAGAATGATTCCTTACATTTACAAAAAGGTCAGAAGTTCTTCTTGTAATTAGCACCCACCATACTGTTTGTTGACAGATTAAGAGACTGGTAGAGGCAGAAACTGGAAACTTGAAACTAAAATGTCCTATGCCATGACTGCTGGTTATGCGTCAATCAGAAATTGAGATAAAGCAAGTGTGACATGATTGTGACTGTAAAGATGAGCTGTCACTTGCTCAGTTTTAAATATTAACTATACTGGCAAGACAGATAGAAATGCTCCAACTGTACCTCCTCCCCTTGTCAAGTCTACCAAGCATAGAACTCTTCAAAGAAGACTTTGTGGTCAGCTAGAGCACTTTTTTGGATTTCTTTGACATATTTTTGGAAATAGCTTAATGAAGGAATCCCACTTTTCTCTATAGAGTGCCTCAACAACTCCTCTTTACCCAGAAGCCCTGAGTTAAATTAGAGATGCATCTGAATGGATGGTAAAATGGCTGGCATCCACTCCACAAGGAGCCTCCCATACCAAAGTCTGTTTCCCAGTTGCCCCGTTGTTTATCTGTAGGGTGGGGCTGGAGTTTCTCAAGTTTTGACTCACCTTAAAAATGAGTCTTACCTATATCCTCACCTCCCTGACAGAGTCACAGGCACACACCTGTTCTCAGGTACCTGCTCTTTAGAGCTGTTAGAAATAGAACCTAGCGCATCCTGGGTTCAGTAATGCATGGTACTTAGAAGATGAGAGAGCAGCTGTGACTCTCTGGATGAGCCAGGTGACAGTCCCATGGTTAGGTTGGGCCAGTGGGAGTGGAACTAAGGAGGAAGGGTTGACATTGCACACAGCTTCTCAGGGCCTGCCCTGCCTAGAGGGGTTTGATTACACGGGGTGATTTGAGGGGTGCCAGGAAGTCTCCCCACCTCCTTTGAGAAAATAATCTACTGCCCCAGCAGGTTAAGGTGTCTAGAAACCAGCTATGGCAACTTTTGAAGACTTGGATCAGCTCTCTTGGAAGAACTCAAGGCCTGGGCACCAAAAGAAACACAATTTTCTCATGTATACAGTATATTACAAAATGATCTTTCTTCATAGTTTTGGGAGCACTATACATAGAAGTGCTTTAGGCTTAATGATTGATAAAATGCAACTTATTAGACCTCTCGGTGGAGGCACGAGAATTAGTTATGATCCCTTTGAGGAAGGGAAAGTACAGGTTTGGACAACAGAAACCCTGAGTGCTAGAGAATAAGCCAGAAGAGAATGGGGCAAGAAGAGGAGCTACCACCACAGCTACTTCCTAATTTATTCTTAGGGAACTTTCTGCTGTAATGGTTCCATAGGCTTAGTATTGGATTAGATGAAAACAGCTATTAACCTCCAAATCCTGTGATCCAACCAACTCTGGCTCTCACATTAACCTTTGTGTGACCTTGGGTAGGGCATGTCCTCATTCTAAGTCTCAATTTCCCTCTCAGTAATATAGGGATAATCAAGATAATAAGGAAGCTGAATGACAAGGCTTAGAGAGGTTTAACATATTAAATGCACATGAAATAGATTGTGGCTTGGATATTTATAATGTATCAGATATACCCCTTTAAAGCTATCACATTTAGACTTCTGTCTGGCCTGGACAGCATCTGAGATGATGGTTGTGTTACAAGTCAAGTTTCTATCGCTAGATAAAATTTGGCAAAAACTAAGCAGAGTTTGTTTATTGGTAAGGAAGCAAATAATGGGATGGGAAAAGTAAAATCCACTATAAAGAGGCTTATGTATGGATACAATGTTAAGATGATGAAGACCATGTATATGAGCACACACAAATACACAGGGGAGGGGAGAGAGGGAGAGGGGGAGGGGAAAGGGAGGGCGAGAGTCATTGCTTGCAGGTGCCAGGTTTGTGGATATCCCTTGATCTATGATGCTGCCAAATGATTCTTGCTGTGTATTTCTCAAAAAGTTTAGGTCAGGAAGAGCACAGAAAAGTGGGTGAAAATGGAAGGTGCAGATGAGGAGCAGATGAAGCTGGAAAGCAGAGTAAGGAGGCAGAAAATTGAATGCAGTGCCTGGAATCTGGAACCCTGAATATCACATTCTGAACATTGATAGGGTGTTGAGGAGGAGGTGAATGCCTGACCTAGAGGTATAAACTAAAGAAAAGGTTAGCTTCAAAATGAATGTGAGCTAGAAGCACTATTTTCTTTGCATGTGATGCTACTAAGCTCAGAAAAGCTCATTAACCATGGTCCTCACCCAAGTACAGTCATGTGTCCACTGCAGAGATGCTGGTTGCTGTGATGTAGTGGAAATAAGCCCTGGACCAGACAACTACCTGGCCCCACCCCTACTAGCTGAGGTTGTTGAGCAGGTTATTTAACTTCTTTGGAACTGTTTCTTCAAACTGTACAGTCAGAATTTCATGATACGATTGAATAGTCATGGGGATTTTATGAAGTGGAGGGGTTTTAAGTACATAAGAACGTGCTTGGGTCCTCCTATCTCTTATCTGATAGCCTTTTACTTTGTCCAGGCAGAGAGAGAACACCAAGGGACTTGTCTTCAGAAGGAACCTAAAGCTTGGGGTGGATAAACAGGTGTGTGTGTGTGTGTGTGTGTGTGTGTGTGTGTGTGTGTGTGTTGGGGTGGGCATCATTAGCCACAGCAATCCTGCTTTCCTTCATTCCAGTCTGGTGGCCAGATAAAGGACCAGAGAGCTCCTTTCTCCCAACCTGAAAAGGTTCCTAAGAAGGATTGATGTTTCAGATGAACAAACACAACACTTAGTGTATCTCACACCATATTGAAGACACACTACAGAAGAAACTATCATGAAATTAGATTTTATATCTTATATTTCGGGTGGCAAGCCTACCACAGGGATCAAGTTCTAATGCACCTCTGTGGCCATTACTAATACCCACAAGCAGCCACATCCGGATGGGATGGGTGGTGTGGAGGGAGAGGCAGTACCATCAGTGTGGCTGTTGTCACTCTCTGCGGCTGTGCTCCATGGGAGGATTCAGAATGCAAACACATGGTCTCTGTGGTTCAAAAAACACATGGGCATGAGATTGAGGAAGAGGAGGGGATAGATGGCACCTGTGGCTAGGCTTTTTCTCCCTCTCCAGTGTGTAAGAATAGAAGTTCTTTGAGTCACTTAGATTAGAGTCCAAATACCTTCTTGGACACCTGCTACCCGTATAATGTTTCTCCACTGCATCTGACAATTATTTATCTAGACTAGAGGGAGTATGAACATAAAATGAAATAATAATCATCTCACAACTGGGCAAGAGGATTCTCCACAAATAGTAGCAGGTAGCAGGGAAGGAGATATTCATATTTTTGTCACAATTGTCCCAAATCCTGTCTCCTCCCCTATTTACTCCTCAATACGTATTACAGTATGCAAACAATTTCTCATGTTTGTTATGTTTTTAGGTCTTAAATCTGGTGTGGTGAGATATCTCGGTTGTTATGAGACTCCTTTTTTCAGAGGACCCAGGCTCTGTTCCCAGCACCCACATAGTGGCTCAGAACTCTCTGTAACTCTAGTCCTAGGGGTTCCATTATCACAGTCACTAGGCACACACTTGGTGCACAGACATATATTCAGGCCAAACACTCATACATATGAAATACATGTACATATATTTAAAAGCCTTGACTCTTTCTGTTCAAGTCAACATTTTTAATGGTTCAAGTAAGCTCATCTCTAGGGACTCAGAGTGTTGGAAACATCAGGTGGATATTTTTTTGTTTGTTTGTTTTTGTTTTTGTTTTTTTTTTTTATCAAACAGGCCAGTAAATCAAGTCCCTGTAGGAAGTGCAGGTGGTAGAAGTGGGTGAGGAATTGCCTGGGAGGTGATTATCAGGGCCACACCAAGGGCCTGGGGCAAGTTGGGGGCCCTTATAAGGTTCCTGGAATGGCTGCATATGTATCTGCTCTCAGCCTTCTCAACTGGGGTCCAGCTCACAGCCTTTGGTAAGTAGGGATGTCTCTGTCCTCCGGGTTTCTCTCCTTTGTATGCCTTGAGCCGCTAGGCCAAGGTCCTCTCCTGTTCTTGGGTAACTAGAAAAGTGACTTAGCCTCATGACAATTATGGAAACGTCACAGTAATTATCACCTAGGAAACACTATCTTCATTCTGCACCATGGATAGGTGTTATTTATTTCCTGACTTGAGGCTTAATCACTCAGCAGAAGGGATCTTCTCATTAAAACTGGTGCACATAGAGCTGTGGCATTTTGTTGTAACTTTGGGTCTTCTCTAAAGTATGTTCATGTTCTCATCTCTCTGTTGGCCTCTGCCAGCAAGCATAAAGCTTTAGTTTTAGATTAAGAAAAAAATTCATATGCATGTTGAATGTTTTGTTTCATATTAAAACATCCCATATCTTAGTTTTCTTATCCTACTGGTCTGCTTTTTTGGATGTATACCTACCATTTATAATTTGCAAGGTGAGAAGTGCTTCGAAAACCAGAAACATCTATCTGAACTGGAGGCTTCAGAAAACCTCCAGACACATACAATCCACTAAGGTTGTAAAAGTATGACTGGCCTGTCAGTTACAGATTTGCATCTTGAGCTTGGCCCTCAGCCTGCTGGACTGGTGATCTTCTCTTTGAACGAAGATCCTTCTTGATAAAACACTGAGCCATAGTGTTCCCTGGTTCTTCCTAAAGGTCTGACATTTCTATCCTATAGCCATATCCTGTGATTCTCCTTAGCATATTAAGAGTGGAGTGGAGATTAGAACCCAAACATCTGTTCCTGGTTCACCTATTTTCTAGATCAATTGTTTATAGCCTCTGACATTGTTTCCTAGAAACATACACTGATCTTTCTCATACATCTGCATCATTTAACTTAGCCAACTGGCAGTTACCCAGACCCACACCTTGAATTTGTAAAATGTCTCCGCTGCTTTTTAACCTTGAACTCAATACCTTTGATTTATTCTTCATAAGACCAATAAATAAAAGGTCAATGAGAAGATAGGAACTCATAATAACACAAAAGGAAGATGGTGAGAAAAAAAAGTCAGATGAGTAGCTCATTGGCTGAGGCTGTAATCATCCTTGGGTACTAGTGCAAAATACTTCTTGATGGGACAGATGGGAGGATACATATGGGACCTTTCTCATAGTGTCTTCATGGTGTCTCCTCCAGCCTCATCTGTTCCTGAAACATGCCTTCCCATCAGCATCAGAATCAGCAACAGTGCACAGCACAAGCCCAGCAGCAGCAGGTGAAGCAGCCCTGTCAGCCACCTCCTACCAAATGTCAAGAGGCATGTGTGCCTAAAACCAAGGATCCATGTGTTCCTCAGGCCACAAAACAATACCCAACGAGGGGCACAGCTAACCCAGCTCAACAGAAGTGCCCTTCTGCACAGCAAGACCCTAAGTGTAAGCAGAAGTAAGGATGGACTGGCAACCACCACCTGCTTATCACCAGACTACGAGATGGAGCGAGCCTTGTCTTCTTCCTGCTTCTAGTCCCACTGGTGCCAAGATTTTTCCCTCTTTCTACCTATGTCCAATGAATTTGGATCATAAGGCTTCTTGTTTCTTCATAGATCCTCTCAATACATGCACCCTTGTTACTCCAAGGCTTCTTATATATCCTACCCTGTTGTGTTCTGAGTGGCCATGAGATAAAATTCAACTGCTCCAGCCTCTTTACTGATAATAATTGTGGCCTTATCCATTCCATATGACACGACAGCTTTTTCAAGTCATAGCTGATGTCTCAATCTTTTCCCCTCCACTTATTTCTACACCTGATGCCCATTTACTCCACTAATAAACATGTGCTTCATGTAAGAATGCTTGTGTCTGTGTCCTGGTCTGCCCGGCTTCATTCATTATCATATTTCAGGAGATGAGAGTATAAGTACATGTCCCTGGGAGTTTAGGAAGTAACTGCTGTGAGCATAGTTGATTTCTGGTAGCTAATGGTGGGGAGAGAATAGATCCTGATACATCTTGGCTGAAAGAGGGAGGAAAATAAGCCCAGGGACTGGCCTCTTAGACTTTTGAGAGACTTCTTTAACTAACCCCATCTAGGGAAGACCAAAGAGGAAAGAAATCCTTTATCCCTGATTAGAAATTCAACACACTCTTGTGAAGCTATGCCAGTGCCTGGTAAATACAGAAGTGAATGCTCACAGTCATCTATTAGATGGAACACAGGGCCCCCAATGAATGAGCTAGAGAAAGTACCCAAGTAGTTAAAGGGGTCTGCAGCCCTATAGGAGGAACAAGAATATGAACTAACCTGTACACCCAGAGCTTGTGTCTCTAGTTGCATATGTAGCAGAGGATGGTCTAGTCAGCCATCAATGGGAGAAGAGGCCCTTGGTCTTGTGAAGATTATATGTCCCAGTACAGGGGAATGCCAGTGCTAGGAAGCAGGAGTGGATGGGTTGGAGAACAGGGCGGGGGGAGAGGGTATAGGGGACTTTCTGGATAGCATTTGAAAATTAAATGAAGAAAATATCTAATAAAAAATCAAAAAAGAAAAAAAAAACAAATTCAACACACTTGGTGAATGTAGGTTTTGATGCTTGGAAATTGTCATTCTGTGAAGGTAGACAAAACAGTCCCAGGTGACTGGAGTGTAATGAAGCATATACAAACAGGTGCAAATGACTTTTACATCGATTTGTTTGTTGTCTATTATTCCTTTTTAAGACGTATTTTTTATTATTTTATTATGTATATGTGTGTATGTTCACATGTGAACAGGTACCCACAGATGATAGATGAGGGCATCAGATTTTCTGGACCTCACATTACAGGTAGTTGTGAACCTTTTGATGTAGATGCTAAGACCTGAACTTGGGTCCTCAGCAAAATTAGCAAGTACCACTGGCCACTGAGCCATCCCCCTGCCTCTATTTATTTTTAATTCTTTAACTCACTCATACATATCACTCAATTATTTATTGCTCATGATAGATCTCCAGACTTTCTTGAGATAACCTATACTGAGCCTGAGTCTACTCTTGGGAAGTCAGATATTTTCTTAAATGCATGCAAGAGTGCCCCCCCTTCCCCCGGGATGGCCATGTACTGAGAATTTGTGCAAAATAATTGGCTTGGTGAGTTAATTTGAGTTTGTATAGTTTATGAAAGTTTATATCCTACTTTAAGAACTGATGTTCTAACCCTCTTTGCTTTGGTATATACTGCTTGTATTAAAAAGAAGTTGAATACTCCTAGCTAGAAAAAGACACAAGTCATTGAAACACAGAACATTAAAATGAATAAGGTGGGAACTGTAGAGATGATTCCGTGGCTAAGATTACTAGCTGCTCTTTCAGAGGACCCAGGTTCAAGTCTCAGCACTCACATGCTGACTTTCAACCATCTATGTAACTATCCCAGGAGATCCCTCTTTTCTGGACTCTGAGGGGGGCACCATGGATGCTTATTCTACAGCCACACACATATTAGCAAAACAACCATACACAAAGAATAAATAAATGTCTAAAAAAAATTTGAGGTGTAACTAACTAATCAGAGTTTTTTCTCCTTTGAGCTATACTCTTCTCAAGGATTTTCTCTCTGATGTAGAATTTAATTTATGCTATTAGTAATACCAATAGCAAGTTCATTGAACACACTGGCTTGAAAAATCAATCAATGATCATTTCCTTCATTTTCCCCTTAAAATCATTATTGAGAATTGGTATTTCCAACTGAAACACTAACTATAGTGAATATAGCTATTAACCAGGAACCTAAAAACACTGTGAGTGCTTATAAGCCTAAGAAAACTTTGATAGAATTTCTGATGTTCAAGCTCTGTATCCCCTGAACACCCCCTGAAAAATACTCTTGTTTTTGTTTTTGTTTTTCAAGACAGGGTTTCTCTGTATAGCCCTGGCTGTTCTGGAACTCACTTTGTAGACTATGCTGGCCTTGAACTCAGAAATCTGCCTGCCTCTGCCTCCTGAGTGCTGGGATTAAAGGCGTGTGCCACCATGCCCAAAAAATACTCTTAAAGAGCAGAGAGACTGGCTCTAATTAATAGCACTCTGTGACTTGTGTCATCTAAGCCAAAGCCAGTCTAAAGAATAGTTTTTAAAATTTATTTGTTTTTTATTCATTCTTTTTTTTTTTTTTACAGTCCAGACTTTATCCCCCCAATCCACTACCTGACTGTCCACATCCCATACCTACTATGGCACAGTAATAGTGTCAGGCCTTGGGGCCTCCCCTTGAGCTGGATCCAGATTTCGGCCTGTCACTGGACCTCCTTTTCCTCAGGCTTTTCTCCATTTGTGTTCCTGTAGTTCTTTCAGACAAGAACAATTCTTTTTTTTTTTTTTTTTTTTTTTTTTGTCTGATTGGAAGCTGTTTAATTTTGCTTAGTTACACTTGAGTACCCAGGAGTAATAAGATGTGTTATATTAGTCATTCCAGGCAGTTTACAGTCCATTTCAGATTCCAAATACTCCCTAGGAGAACCGTACAACTTTTGACAAGCTCTTTAGTCACAATGACCATATATCCCCTGGTTTAGTCCATCTCCGAAGTCCCCAAGGCAAGCTCTGATTAAAGGTCAGGTTACTGGTGCATGACACCCTTGCGTGTTGCAGTGAGATGGAGATCAGAGGTTTCTTGGTCAGAGTTTTTATTGAGGGATGGCAACCCCATCCCTCCACTTGATGCTCTGTCTTTCTGGTGACCCCTGTGGTTGAATTAGGGAAAAGCTGGAAGAAGCTGAGGAGGAGGGCGACCCTATAGGAAGGCCAGCAGTCTCAACTAACCTGAACCCTTGAGATCTCTCAGACACTGAGCCACGAAGCAGGCAGCATACATCAGCTGATATGAGGCCCCCAACACATTCACAGCAGAAGACTGCCAGGTCTGGACTCAGCCAGAGAAGATGCACCTAACCCTCCAGAGACTTGGAGCCCCAGGGAGTAGGGAGGTCTGGTGGAGTGGTGGGGAGGTTGAGCAAAATACTTTTTAGCATGTCTGGATTCATGAGTTGTGAGTGTAAGCAGGAGGAAAACTCTGGTCTTTCCACTATGGAAAACTGTGGCTGGAGAAAAAGAAACACAGATTTTTTTTTCGAGGCTGGAGGTGGTGTCTCCAAACAAGTGGCTGATTTTCCACTAAACAAGTTTAATGAATGTTAACAGAATCATACTTGTATACTAAATACCTACACAGACAGTCTTTAAAGAAGAAGAGCAGATGTCAGAGTAGATGAACGGTGCAAAAAATAAAGCTGACATCCTGTACTGAGGTGGAAGAGGGAGAAGGACTGGGAATTTTACCAGGCTGAGTTAAAAAATGAAATATCAGCAGAAAATATGGTTTGTTGGATAACAGATAGTGGTTATTGTTGGGAAGAGTTCTAAGCAGAAGTTCTGATATGATGGAACTTTTTGGAGTCCTAGAAAATTTGTCAGTTTTATGGATAGAGGTTATATGAATGCATGCATGTGTGTGTGCTTGTGTGCGTGTATAATATGGATATATATGTATGTATATGCATGTATGTATATATGCATATATATATATGCAACTCTACTTAAGATTTGATCAGTTTTATAATTATTTATATTTGTATTTTGTATTCATTCATTTAACACAAATAAAAATAAAGATATCATTAAGTGGTATCAATATGCTTAGTAAATTTAGTAAGAAACATGATATTCATAATAAAAATATTCTTAAGAAATAAAGAGATGTACCATATCTGCACACTAGAAGAATTAATTTTAAAGCACATCTTAATTATCTTTAAATTTACTAGGATATGAAAACTAGGATGAAATGGTGTTGGAACTATACTATTTGACATACTGACTTTCAAAAGGCAAATGATATTAGATGTTGGTGAGGTTGTATATAGCTAGGAACACTTCATAAACTGCTATGGAAGTATAAACTCAACAAATTCTGAAACCTGAGCTCTTATATCCACATTCCAGCTACTTCACGCTTTAGACACAATAGAGATGAACTCACACGACTGTCAACACATACATGTATGTTTGTAGTAGCATTCATTCTAATAACTCCATCTGAAACCCCCTCAAATTTTCATTGGCAAAGTTTTTGCCAAGTTAATCACAATATCATTCTATAATGCATACCACAAAACAGTGAGATTAGAAAAACTACTCAGTGAGGATGAATCTCACAATCTTGAGTAGAAGTACATATTAAAAGCATACATTCTAGGACTTCAAAGTCAAAAGACAGAAGGAGCTGGTGCCATTTTGCCTGAGAGCAAAACACATATATGGTCACCTTGTAAAAAGTGATTATCTGCATGGTGAGACTCGTGTCTCTAGATGCATATGTAGCAGAGGATGGCCTAGTTGGCCATCAATGAGAGAAGAGATCCTTGCTCTTGTGAAGATTCTATGCCCCAGTATAGGGGACTGCAGGGCCAGGTAGTGGGAGTGTGTGGGTTGGGGAACAGGGGGAGGGAGGAGGGTATAGGGAATTTTGGGAGAGGAAACTAGAAAAGGGGATAGCATTTGAAATGTAAATGAAGAAAATATCTAATAAAAAAGTGATTATCTGTGTATATTTCCCTGTATAATATTTCTGAGTTTTCAAAAATTCTATAAAATATAATGGTATCATTTGGATTTTATTTTAATCTTTTTTCTCATTGTTCCTGTAGGGAATTCTCCAGATTCCCACCTCTATCACACCTGCAAACCCCATCCACACAGCAGTGAAAACAAAGCATTCCTGCTCTTCTGAATGATGCCATAGCAGGACAAGCCACGGCACTCTTCACCTATTTTCCCTGCTTACTATTCCACATGCCCAGAAAATCCACCCCACCCCAGAACCAAAACAAAGCCCCACCTTACCCATCTGTCACAAACCTGACAGTCTCAAATTCCCTGCCTCCTCCTCTTTTGGACAGGAACCCCTCAGTTTCCTGTTTCCTGGCCTTGGGAGCTCAGGACTGTAATGCTCGAGATTCCGAGATTCTGGTTCTGACTCTTCTCCAGACTATATCTGTGACTTTGAGTAATATTTCTAACTTTAGTGCATAAAACTATAGGATGAGCAGTTTCGTTGGATGCTTTCTGCCTGTTTTAAACTTAGGTGGATCCTAGAATTCTTTGGGGCTTTTGCATTTCTGTGGTTCCTGTGCTCTACTCCACCCTCCCCTCTCCACAGGGTTGAAGCTGATAGTTTCCTAACAAACAATGAAAAGTAAATGGATGATGGGTAGGTGAATCTCACCTTCCATGAGAAACTTCAGGTTGAACCTTATGTGGCTTTTAAAAATAAAAGTCTGCTTTAAATTATATAGACAAGAAGGAGCTAGAGAAAGTACCCCAGGAGCTGAAGGGGTCTCAGCAATATGAACTAATCAGAACCCTCAGAGCTCGTGTCTCTAGCTGCACATGTAGCAGAAGATGGCCTAGTCGGCCATCAATGGGAAGAGAGGCCCCTAGGTCTTGCAAACTTTATATGCCCAGTACAGGGGATCGCCAGGGCCAAGAAGTGGGAATGGGTGGGTGGGGATCAGGGCCGGGGGAGGGTATAGGGAACTTTCGGAATAGCATTTGAAATGTAAATAAAGAAAATATCTAATAAAAAAAGGAAAAGAAAAAAAGAAAGAGAGTGGGGAAGGCTGTGAAAGTGGGTAAGATCCATTGCTACAGGAGCAATTAAGAGTCAACAAAAGCCAGGCCTGGTGGCACATGCCTTTAATCCCAGCACTTGGGAGGCAGAGGCAGGCGGATCTCTGAGTTCGAGGCCAGCCTGGTCTACAAAGTGAGTTCCAGGACAGCCACGGCTATACAGAGAAACCCTGTCTCGAAAAACCAAAAAAAAAAAAAAAAAAAAAAAAAAAAAAAAAAAAAAAAAAAAAAAAAAAAAAAAAAAAAAAAAAAAAAAAAAAAAAAAAAAAAAAAAAAAAAAAAAGAGTCAACAAAACAGACACAGAGAGTTCTCTGCCCTCCCTTTATTGGTCTAAAATCAGTTCTTAAATTTTCCTTTGTGAGATAGTACAAACTCCTATTTCTTGGCAAGGGCACTGATAGCAACCCTTATCACTGAAGTCAGAGAGGAAAGATGACATATGTTCTCCTCTCCTCTCCACCACATTAGCCCCTTCAAACCCAAAGCAGCTATTAAAGGATTTTCCTTTCATTTTGGTGTTTCTTCTTTCTAAAACAGATTTGTTAAAATATGCTTCATAATTCATATAATTCACCACTTAAAGTTTAAAAATAAATGCATTTCAGTCCATCCAGGGTCATAAAGCCATCACCACACTCTGTCTCAAGGCATGTCATCACATAAACACTACTGCATGCATATCAGGCCTCGTAGATCAATTTCCTCCCCCGTTCCTAACCTTTCTCCTTGCCCCTAACCTCAGCCAAGTGTCCTCTTCTCATCTCTTCATATTGGCCTATTATTTCCATGTATTTACAAATACTCTCCTGTTTAGCCACAACTACACATTCCTCAATGTTGTCCAGTCTTCCTTCCTCAATAGCCATACATATCTCCAAGGTTACTATAGTAATATTTCCTGCTCCTGAATGCAGCCCTTTTAAGTTGAATATGACTGAGCAATGCAGCTTCTCTGTGCATGATAAAAATCATTTCATACAAAATCTTCCATGTATCACAAGTCATAGCATCTTCCTCTATTTATTTACTGAGCAGTGTTGCACTGTGTCTATATAACATTTTCTTTAGTCATTCATCAGCTGGTGAGCAGTGGGGTTAGTCATCCTCTTCTAACTAGGGTGAAAAGAACTACACTACATAGTGGGATATGAGGATCTCTTCTACATATTTATTTTACTTATTTTGTTTATAGCTATGTCACATAGACAGTTCGCAGAAACATTCACTGCTTCCCAGGAAAGCTATACTGACTTTCTCACCAAGAGTATGTTAGGGTTCTCTTATCTCTGCATCCTAATCAACACTTACATTTGCTTTTAAGATAATAGACATTCTAGCAGGTACAAGGTCATATTTCATTGTGGTTTTGACTTACACTTTCTTCATGATTACTGGTGTATTTTTTACATATCTGTTGAACATTTCAATACAGTCTTTTGAGAAGCAGCTATTCAGTATTTTTTAACCTGATTTTCGTTGTGATGTTTTCATGCTGTTCAATTGAATGCCTTATAAATTTTAATATAATTAATGTTATTCCTAATTAAGATGTATTTGCTTATGTGTTCTAAATGGTCTCATCTTGGTGGATGGCTTTCTTTGATGGGTAGAAGCTTTTTAGCTTTGTATAAGCCCAGTTATCTGTTATTGTTATCTGTGCTTTTAAGGTAACAAAAATAAATAAATAAATAAATAAATAAATAAATAAATAAATAAATAGTCTTTGCCAGGACCTGGTATGTCATGAATTTTCCTATATGTTTACTTCTGATATTTTCATGGTTTTTTGGCTTTGTATTTAATTCTTTAATCAATTTTGAGATGATTTTGTTTTTCTACTTGTGATTATTTGTTTTTTTAAGCATTTCTAAAAGTCAATTTATTCATTTTCCAACATAATTAAATTATTCACCCTTCTGCCTTCCTTTTACATGTATTAGCTTGTTCCTGAGTCACCACTGTCTTACAGATATACATCCGTACTTGGGATACAGGAAAAAAAAATGGGAAAGAAAGTTCTGGTGGGTACAGAGAAGTTCAGAGCATGGAGCTGCCTTGAAGATTATCCTTAAATTAAATAAAAAGGACAGCTGGGCGTGGTGGCACATGCCTTTAATCCCAGCACTCGGGAGGCAGAGGCAGGTGGATTTCTGAGTTTGAGGCCAGCCTGGTCTACAAAGTGAGCTCCAGGACAGCCAGGGCTACACAGAGAAACCCTGTCTCGAAAAAACAAACAAACAAAAAAATAATAATAATAAAATAAAATAAAATAAAATGGACAAGAATTAGGTGCATTTCCTTTTTTTTTTTCAACATTTTAAATAAGTTTATGATTTTGTACTAGAACACATTCATACTTAGAGCATTGGATGAGGGGTTTTTTTTTTTACTTTAAAATTTTTTTATTAGATATTTTCTTCATTTACATTTCAAATGCTATCCCAAAAGTCCCCTATACCCTCCCCCCTCCCTGCTCCCCTACCCACCCACTCCCATTTCTTGGCCCTGGCATTCCCCTGTACTGGGGCATATAAAGTTTGCTAGACCAAGGGGCCTCTCTTCCCTATAACGGCCGACTAGGCCATCTTCTAATACATATGCAGCTAGAGACACGAGCTCTGGGGGTTCTGATTAGTTCATATTGTTGTTCCACCTATAAGGTTGCAGACCCCTTCAGCTCTTGGGTACTCTCTCTAGCTCCTACATTGGGGACCCTGTGTTCCATCCTATAGAAGATGACTGTGAGCTTCCACTTCTGTATTTGCCAGGTGCTCTTTCCCCATTGTAGACTCTCAACACCTTTGTCAAAATGACTACTTGCATATTAAATGTATGTTCCTACTTCCTGGCTCTTTAGTACATTTCATTGGTCTGTGAATATCAGTACCACACTGTTTTGGTTACAATAGCTTTGTAGAATATTTGAGGTCAGGTAGTATTATGTACCTAGCTTTGTTTTTTGACTTATAAACACTTTGGTTATTTAGGCCTTTTGTAGTTACATATGAATTTTAGAACTATATTTTAAATCTAATCAGTTCCTTGAGTATGCACTTCTTTTTTATGAAGCTTCAGTGAATGTATAACTAGTGATATAAATAAAAATTGCAAGCCTTTCTCCTGTCAATTTGTGTTCTGTCAGTTAAATTTTCAGGCACATAACACTGAATAGAAGAGGTAGAAGGAAATGTTGTTCTTGTCAAATAACAGAAAATGAAATTTTGATATTATTTTGCTCCTCAAAGGTTTTAATTTGACCTATCCAGAGGGTCTTTGGAGACTGGCAAATGGTCCTTTATCACAGGAAATAGGCTCCATACCACAGATACTATAGTGCCTTGAAAGGTGACATGGGATCATCTCCTGGCCGTAGGCTACTGGATCTAGGCCCAGACCTGCTAAACAAGCCTGAGCCTGCCCTTTGATGGTTCCCTAGAGGGAGAGTGAGGAACATGGGTGTATGGAAGTAGTTAGTCTTCCTTAGATGGAACTTAATTGTGTCACAAGGCTCCCAGTGTCTTTAGGCCAAACACCTACACTCAAAAGCACCTAGACTCATCAACATCAACATCTTCACAGGCACCTTAGCACCCACCTGAATCTCTTTCCACTTCTGCTGCTGTTTTACAGGATTGTGATTGCTCTACTTGATTCAGATATTAGAAGTTGATACTTCTTTTATAGTAGTGATTCTTCAAGACTGGTTTTATCGGTAGACACTAAGACATATACACATATAAGCACACATATGCTGATTAAAGAAAACTATGATGAAGCTTGGATATGTAAAAGTTTAAAGGCACCCATGATGTTAATTTTAATCAAGAAAGAAAAGGCATTGGGCCTATACTTTACTGTTGTCTAAATTATCTTACCCCCAAAATTATCCAAGGCCTTTTTTTACAAACAAGATTGTATAGTTCCTTCTATTAGCTATTTATCTTATTAGAATTAATATCAGTTCCTAATATTCTTTCATAAGAATTAATATTAATTCCATGTTAAAAAATATTAATGTAAAATTAAATTGCATCCTTAGCAACATTTTAGCAAGTTTCTTATGATAGTTTGGTAAAGTTTCTTCCTATGATCTGGTTTAGTTCCAGGAAGTACATACAGTGTTGCCTATTTCTTCACCATACTTCTCAAAACTAGGATTTCATGCTTGCCATTTGATTGTCATTCAGCAGCTAAGTGTTCAACAAATGAGTGACTGCTTCAAAACTGAAGAAAATGAAAGAATTTTCTGAGTCACTATAAATGATTTTCTAATAATAGCTGTGGTTCAAACCCTGAGGAAAATGAACTTGCTATCTGCTGTTCATTGATGTGTGCTAGTCACCATAGAGTTGCTTTGCATGTATAATTTCATGTAATAACAGTTCTAAAGGCAAATATTATCACTCCTAAGATACAGGTAAGATAAATTAAGTCTCACAGT
This sequence comes from Mus minutoides, assembly GCA_902729485.2. Classification (NCBI taxonomy): domain Eukaryota; kingdom Metazoa; phylum Chordata; class Mammalia; order Rodentia; family Muridae; genus Mus; species Mus minutoides. The sequence continues at coordinate 1,219,692 of LR749654.1, read as the reverse complement.
GTTGGGTTTGCATCTTGGCTTGTCACCTGATTAGCCAAAACTTCTCAAGAGACTTTGTGCCTCACTTTCCATATCTCTGATTCTTATACTGCTGTTGGTGGGGGGTGGTCAATAAGGATCAAAACAATGTTAACAATTATTATTCATAAACTCTCTGACATCACAGATATAACTTGAAAAGCACAGAGTTGAGATTGCAAATCTGTGGACTATAAAAGGACACCTTGTACTCTGAAGAAACTTGCTAAGGAAGCACGACGACACAAATAAGAGAAGGAAAAAGCAGCTACACAAACCACACTGTTATCTCAAGATTCCTTAATGACAGATAGTGTCTGTAAAAAATCTCTAGCCTTATGTTTGTCCTTCAACAGCACATGGACTAAGAAAGGCTCTGAGCAAGAGTGCATCAGACTGACATTCCACTGTTCTGTATAGTCTCTGTATGGTTTGATCATTCAAACACAGAGGATCTCATCTCTGATGAGTGGAGATCTGTGATCCGGTCATGACCTGGCCATTGCGGCTTCTAAGAGTTACTTTCCATACTACTGCGCATAGTTGGCAAGGGACTGCAATACAGCACAGCTCATCTTTATGAACTCCTGGAAAGTTAATAATTTCCTTGCCTCTGTTTCTTTAACCAGGGCATGCTCCGGTCATGGAATGACCAACATTGACTTTAATCACTACCTGGTCTTAAAAAGCAAAGATTATGTAGTCGTTGTCACTACCTAATAATTTGAGCTAAAGTTAGAAAAAGTAAACCTGACTGAAAGTTTTATAAAAATGAGTAACAGAGCTAATGCAATCTCAGAGACCAAGAATGCTAGAAGAAAGATTTCTATATGAAGGATGGAGGGAAGGGTGGAGGGATATTATCAACAGAAAGACTAGTTCAAAGTATTTGAAGAATCATTTCATTTCATCTTTGTAACAATTCCATGAGTAGAATAATAGCATTTAAAGAGGAGAACATTAAACTATAGAAAGATGAGTTATGTTGCCCAAGGTAAGCCAACTAAAAGGGCATAAAGAGCTGGGCTGGAGGTTGACTAAGTCTGTCTTTCTCTTCTGCCATTTTCAAGCAAGAAAAACTAGGTTGAAATTTTTATTCAGTTCTACATGGATGGAAAGATAAAGGGAGAATTCAAGATTGGTCTGTCCCAAGGGAGTAGAGAAAAAATTGGGAATCTGAGGTTCTGCCCCAATTGTCTAAGAAACCAGCTGTAGAACCTAAAGTGTGTCCCTTACATACCTTGTCCTTCCCCTGCCCAGGGTTAGCAGTTGTCAGAAAAACCCTAGTGTTGAGTTCATGTGCTCACTCTTTGCTGCCCCCATTACCATGATGGCAACCCAATCTTCTCTTGTCTGTTTAGGCCAAAGTATTCAGGAGGATCCAACACTTGCAGAAACTGGTGTTTCTTCCTTCTGCTGCTTCATTTCAAAAATAACTCATGTGTTTGCAAAAACTTAAAAATATTTTTTAACAGCCTGATCTGAGCAGCCAACACTCTGCTTTTTTCCTGTTCTTTCTGGTAATCAGAGAACAAGCAAAGGTAATATTCCTTAAGACTCTGTGTTTCTCAATTTGAATGCACTTTAAATGCACAATCTTACAGAAAGATGAGAATTGGAATTGCAAAGGAATTTTTTTATACAATCCAGACGCCGACAGAAGTTAAGTCGAGGGAGTAAATGAATCTGGATCTTGGGGAAAGCCTGACCACCATACAGTCAATCTGAATAGCTTTGTAAATGTGAAGTTTCCAATAGGCACAGCTCCTATCCTATTCAGTGGCCAATCAAGTCGCTGAGATGAAAGGGGCTAGCTTCCATCATGCAGAGAACAGCAGCAATCTAGGGCCAGTGGGAGATCCTGGCCAAGACTGGAAATCCTGAGAGATGTTTGGGAGCTAACCCATTTCCCATCTCCTTGTGTGGTAGTTTATGAGGTGGCCCTGGTAGCAGAGAAACAATGAATACTGAAGGGGAGAAAACTTCCTCGGCCAGTGAGTGGGATTCAGATGTTCAAAAAGAAGGACCAGTGCTAGTGTCAAGAGAAAGTACCAGTGCCCTGAGCTAGAATCTGCCTTAGGGTAAAGGCAGTGCAGCCCAAGGCAGGAATAAGTGTCTAGCTGGGGCAGATACCCAATGAGAAAGGTTCCTTTGGTTTGGGGGGGTGGTTTTTCCAGATAGAGTTTCTCTGTGTGGCTCTGGCTATCCTGGATCTTACTCTGTAGACCATCTTACTTACCAGAGTAAGTAAGACCAACTTACTCTGTAGGCTGTACTGTCACACAGAGATTTGCCTGCCTCTGCCTCTGCCTCTGCCTCTGCCTCTGCCTCTGCCTCTGCCTCTGCCTCTGCCTCTGCCTCTGCCTCTGCCTCTGCCTCTGCCTCTGCCTCTGCCTCTGCCTCTGCCTCTGCCTCTGCCTCTGCCTCTGCCAAGTGCTGGAATTAAAGGCATGTGCAGCCATTGCCTGGCTCCATGGAGGTCAGAGTTGTTTTCCAACTGTGTAGTGCCAGGTGTCAGAGAAGTGGGAAGTAGGCTCCTTTGGGGAATAAGAACTCTCTGTCTGAAAATAGCAGCAATTATCACTGTGGAGTTACTGCTGCTGAAGTGCCTGACTAGGGAACTTGGGGAGAAACAACTCTAAGTCCAACAAGAGCAGACTGAAGTAAACCAAGAGGCTTGAGGTTCAGGTGTCTTGGTGACTCAGCCAAGAGTCCACAGAAAGATGGTAATGACATTAGGTGATAATGATGTAGGGGGACTGGGAAGGCAACAGGGACATCATGTGTCCTGACCTGAGTTTCCATAACCTCTCGTCAGATCATTCTAAAAGATCATCACAAAGGAATACTGTTTTTCTAATTACCTTAACATAAAAGAGATGCTTATTATTTAATAGAGTCAGTTTTCTCTAAGGGTATGGCCCCTGGTAGGTCAACCACATTCCAGTGAATAGCCCCACATTTGGGAGTATAATGACATTACAAATTGAACTTGATAGGTTATTTTTTTAAAGATACAAAATTAGATAATAGAGAGTCAGGGTGGATTTTAAAGGAGTTAGGGTAAAGAGTATAGAGTAAATATGAACAAAATACATTGTATGAACTTCCCAAAGAAATTTAATATCATTTAAATGAAACCAGAATACTCTCTTTTTATTCCTAGCTACTTCTGAAGAAGACTCACAGCTGGAGTAATAACTCAAGGATTAAGAGCACTTCCTACTCTTGCAGAGGACCTGTTTTCAGTCCCCAGCACCCACACAATGATGTCTCCCAACCATTCCTAACTCCCATTCCAAGGGATCCAACACTTTCTTCTGACCTTTGTGAACATCATGTCAGGCACACACATGGTACACATATATAAATGGTGAAAAAACATTCGTACACATAAAGTAAGATAAATAAAACCAAGAAACAATTTAAAGAAGTCTTCAAAGTTCTCTTTAGAAAAAAAATTGTCTTTCCCTTTCTTTCTTCCTTCTTTCCTTTTTTTCTTTTCCTTCCTTCCTTCCTTCCTTCCTTCCTTCCTTCCTTCCTTCCTTCCTTCCTTTCTTCCTCTAATCATTCACCCAAGCTTCAATTCTACAATTGCCAATCACTGAGCAAATACTATACACCAGGCAGCATATTTCTGTGAATGAGAACCAATGCTATTTGGACAGAGTCAAAGGATGATCTTGACTCAGGTTCACAAGAGGTGATCTGGCTGTGCAGCTAGCAAATGCTTCAAAAACATTTAGATGTGTTTGCAGAGGGGAGGGAACAGAGGTGTGGGAAGAAGAAGAGGCATCATCACACCTGAGTTTTAAGATAATTTAGATGTCCTGAAGGTCACACCCTTTAACAGATAGTGTTTGGAATGTGGTTCTGAATCAGTGATGTTAGTCTCATGTTATGTTGATCAGAAGAAGTTGCTGGTGCCAAGTCTAAAGGAGTGTGTCTTCATGTAACCTCAGAACACAGAAGTCTCTATGGTAGAAAGAATCCCCAGAAAATGACCATCATAAAGGGATTGTACTTCTTGGCAGGTGTTCATACATGTGTCACCCTAGCCATGGCACTGTGCTATCTTAAAACACCCTCCTGAGTAATATCAACTAAATTCAAAATAGTCCTGTTTTTAAAGTTAAACTATTTTTTAAATTATGTTATTTATTTACATTCCAAATGTTGCCCCACTTCTCAGTTCCTCCTTCCAAGAGTTCTTTACCCCTCTTTCTCCTCTTTGCCTCAGAGAGGGTACTCTCCCATCCCTCATCCCGACACCATTGACCTGCCTCACCTGCCCTCCCACCCCTACCACACGCATCTGCCCAGCATCCCCTTTCCCCGGGTAACAAGTCTACAAGATTAGGCTTTTCCTCTCCCAATGAGGCCAGACAAGGCAGTCCTTTATTACATATGTACCAGGGGCCACAGACCAGCCCATGTATGCTCTTCATTTGGTGGCTTAGTCTCTAGCATCTCATAGGGGTCTGGGTTAATTGATACTCTTGGTTTTCCTATGGGGTTGCCATCCTCTTCAGCTATTTAAATCTTTCCCCTAACTCTTCCATAGGGATACCTGACATCAGTCTAATGATTGGCTGTAAGTATCTGCATCTGTTTCAGTCAGCTGCTGGTAGAGACTCTCAGAGGACAGCCATGATAGGTTCCTGTCTGCAAACACAAAATTGAATACTATTCAGCTACTAAAAATGAGGGCATCATGAATTTTGCAGGCAAATGGATAGAACTAGAAAATATCCTGAGTGAGGTAACCCAGACACAAAAGGCATAATATGTACTCACTGATAAGTGGGTATTAGGCAGTACAGAATATCCCATGATACAACTCAGAAATCGCGAGAAGTTTAAGAAAAAGGAAGGCCCAAGTGAGGATGCTTAAATCCCACTTTAAAGGAGGGAGGAAATAATTATGGGAGGCAGAGTTATAGGACCTGTGTGAGAGAGGGGAAGGTAAAGGGTAAAGTAGGGGGGAGGATTAGGTATGGAGACAGGAGAATGGATGGAAATAAGCAGCTGTGGGGGGTATGGGGGTGAGGATGAGGAGTATAGAGGTGTTAATCTCTAGAAAGTTCCAGAGACCTGGGATGTGAGAGGCTCCCAGGATTCACTGAGGATGACCTTAGCCAAAATGCCCAACAGTGTGGGATGAAAACTGAAGGGACCACTTCCAATAGATAGGCAGGGCTTCTAGTGGAGGGATGGAATCACCAAACTAGCTATAAAAATTTAGACCCAGAATTATTCCTGACTAAAAGAGATGCTGGAACAAAATGGAGTAGAAATTGAAGGAAAAGCTATAGAGTGACCGAACGCCCAAACTTGGGGTTCATCCCATAGGCAGGCACCAAACCCTGGCACTATTACCGACACCATGTTGTGCTCAAAGACAGTCTTTGGGGCCTAGAGAGATGACTCAATGGTTAAAAATCACTTGCTGCTCTTGCAGAAGACTTAGGTTCAGTTTTTAGCACCCACATCCTGTTACACTATCATCCCTAATGTAAGTTAAATGGAATCTTCCACCTTCTTCAGACATCCATGGTCGCTGCTGACATTTCATGAAGGTAAAACACTCATACACATTAAATAAATAAACCTAAAATTTTCATTTTTAGCATCATGGCCTTTTCCTTCTTCTCTCAGACTCGGACTAACTGGAGGTTTCATGAACTATAGTATTTTCCTGCCTTCTTTGAATCAGTACCCTTAATGGCTCTCAAGGCCATTTCTGTGCCTGTTCAAATAACAATATTCCCATGGTGATATGTGTTTCTTCTTCATATTTCTCCTTCATTCTGATAAATGCTAACAGACTGTCTGTCATTTCTGTCCCAGGAGCTCTCTGCAGATGAAGCCACTTTCCATGGTAAATGTGGAATGCCTCTGAGGGAGAGATTCTGCATCATTTTCAACACTGGGATTTCGGGCTTAAGAAACCTTCTGGGGCCAGAGATATGGGCCAGTGGCTAAAAGCATTGACTGCTCTTACAGAGGTCCTAAGTTCAATTCCCAGAAACCACATAGTGCCTCATAATCATATGTAATGACATCTGATTCCATGTTCATGTGTGTGCTAAGATAGAACACACACACATACACATGTACAAAGATTTTAATATCAACACTTTCCAGACCAGCTATTTGAGTATTTTTTAATTCTTCTGTAAGCTAATACATAGCTCTTCTACCTTTTGCAGATCTAGAAATGACTACAGTTTATCCCCAGAACCTTGTAAAGACATAGCAGCCTTACACTTACTTCACAGATTCATCTTGTTAACATCTGAGGGCCCTACCACAAGGCAGGCCAGGCCTCTTTCTGGCTCCTCACAAAGGCAGCCAAACCTCCACTGTTGTCCCTAGGATGAAGGTGGTTACAAAAGGCTTCTAGGTTTTCAGGTGTGGGGAAGAATTCAACTGGGCTAGAAAAGAGGAAGCAGCCACAGCCTGATGCTTGGGTGGAGTGGGAGAAAAGGTTACGCTGGAAAAATGATCAGCTTTAGCAGTTGGAAATTTGAGAAACAGGTTGTGGGGAGAGGGGGAAGTTGTGGTAAGGAAGCAAAGCAGGTTTTCCCAGGTTAGGGACCAGCCAGAAAAGGGTGGGGCTGGAGTGCTATGCACATAATTTTTAATGTGTATAGTTCCAAGGAGTTGGGAGAAAATGTAAGAAATGTGCATAAAGTTATGAATCATCCACACAGTTAGAAGAGCCTATAATCTATTATTTCTGAATTTCCAGTACACAGCTTCACTAATTTTTTACATTCACACAATATTTTGCCACACAGAATACCAGGACCAGCCAACTTAGGAAGACAGCAGGTGTCAGGACCACTTCCACCCTCCTCCATGCCAGCTCATTAACCCTCTCATAACACAAGCATGACACCTGGGCCTGAGGAGGAGGGTGACAGAGAACCCAGGTGACATCATTGTCAAACTGTCAGTGTCATTATATCAGCTGGGCGGTTTCCATAACTAAAGCTGAGTCAGAGGGTGAACTAGGGGAGGAGGGTGAGTCATAGGTGACTGGCAAGAAAGGAAAACAGAGCATCTGGGGCAAGTGTGTTTCCTGGAGGTGCTCTTCTTATAAAAAGCCAGCTACCCATTGCCTCCACACAGAATCCACACCAATAGAAAACCTGCTCTTCTCTGAGTATTAGGTAAGTCTCTGCTTGCAACTGATTTGAAATTCTTGCTTATTTTTCCCTATGAAAAACTGTTCAAAGCAAATGTCTATTACAGAGTTGATGTGGGGTGCTGCCTACAGTTAGAGAACAGTAGCATTGTTTGCTTAAATAATAGTACAGTTTGGGTCTAGAAACTTGAGAGGTGATTCAGTTGGTCACCTTAGTAGAGAGCCTTGGAATCAGAGATTAAGGCCTAGGAAGGAAACCTCCATTCAAATGTTCATGGAAGTTCACAGCTGGGTACAGGTTAAGGCTTCAGTCCAGATATCTTTCAGAACTATTGCAGTTCTTACTGGTAGGCATATCAATAGAGAAATTTAATTCATTGGAGGGATCTACAAAAGTAAATTTTTAGGCCAGTGTGGAGCATACCATACTTGTAGTCTGGCAGAGAAGGTGACATGTGAAATTGAAATGCGATTCATAGACAGTGGTAGTGAAAGAAGTAATGGTGGGGAGGGGCTGTGCAGGGGAAGCATGGCTCAAGGACAGCCCCTTAGTGGTAGCACACACCATGAACTATGATGGAAGAACATTTGATAGGCAGAGACAGAAGTGTAGAAAATATGTAGGAAACCATGAGAGCATAAACTAAAAGGGCAAAAGCATATGGGCACGGACTAACACTTTGCAAGTCATACTGTGATCTATACAAGGAGGCTGGTATGCTACACACCGCTTTCCAGATGTCCTGGTGTGTAGGTTCACAAGCCTCTCAGAAGCCATACTTTATTGCTTTTTAAAAAGAATTATTAATATTTTGGCTTGCATATGGTTTAGTGTAAGATTTGTATATGCACATGTCATTATCCTTTGCTCACTTATCCTTTGGAGCTTCTTCAACTAGGTAGATAACATGACCAGGGAGAATGAGAGGAAGGAAAGAACCCACTGAGACAGACAAGAGCAAACCACACTTCTGCTAATCATGTTTTAAAAGTCCAGAAATGATCATACCATATTTTATTCTCAAGTGTGGAAGTCAGCATGGAGAGGGGCTCTTTTTCTCTAAAGGGTCCTGAAATTAAATTGACTTGATTTTGAGGTTACCTTCCCTTTCAGTGAATCACTAAATTGTCTTTTCTGTTTCCAGGACCAAGTGCTATCTAATCATGAGTTCCCACCAGCAGAAGCAACCCTGCTCTGTACCCCCTCAGCTGCACCAGCAGCAGGTGAAGCAGCCTTGCCAGCCACCACCTCAGGAACCTTGTGCCCCCAAAACCAAGGATCCCTGCCACCCTGTTCCTGAGCCCTGCAACCCCAAGGTGCCAGAGCCCTGCCACCCCAAGGCACCTGAGCCCTGCCAGCCTAAGGTGCCAGAGCCCTGCCAGCCTAAGGTGCCAGAGCCCTGCCAGCCTAAGGCGCCAGAGCCCTGCCAGCCTAAGGCGCCAGAGCCCTGCCAGCCTAAGGTGCCAGAGCCCTGCCAGCCTAAAGCGCCAGAGCCTTGCCACCCTGTTGTTCCTGAGCCCTGCCCCTCAACTGTCACTCCATCACCATATCAGCAGAAGACAAAGCAGAAGTAATGCTGTCCACAGCCTGAAGACCTGATCACTAGATGCTGAGGCTGCTGCCCATCCTGCTTATGAGTCAGTCCCGTTGCCTTGTGCTACCAATGCTGTGACCTTCAGTCCTAATCCCTCTCTCCTTGCACCACCTAAAAAGTTGACTCTCATCCTCATCCTTAAGGGCTCCTGAGCCTCTTAACATTGTCCAAAGTCATATTGAATGACTACTCTTTTCATGGCTCAGGATTCATCTGGAGGGGGTGGGAAGTGAGACAAGTGTATGTTCAATATTTCCCCCCCATTAAATGCTATTTAACTCCATACCTTGCTGTGTATGTATCAGTGGCTGACTGCACTATCATTGCTTTCTCAGTGTGAAGGGGGAACTAGCACAACAGAAACTACTCAGTAGGTCTATAGCTAAAAGATGCCTAAAGATGCCTCATTTTGTGATTGAGTATGTGGTGTGTGTGTGTGTGTGTGTGTGTGTGTGCATGTTCATATAGCTATAATATATACAGAACAGACTGGTATTTAAGAAGATTTAAAAACAGAAGAGTATTTAAGGCCACATGGTGTCTATTACTATTACTTTGGGAAGTCAAGGGGTTTTCTTCTTTCACCCAAGTGGATCACATCCAAAGGTGTTTGATGCATATTTTGACTCATCGCCGACTGTGAAGACTTTGCCCCAGATTATTCTTATTCTGTTCAGTTGATTATCTTAAAACTGTTTCAAAGAAACAGTGATTGTGTATTCAACCTGAATATTTATCTTTCATCCATCTTTCCTTTTTTTATATCTACAACACATAGTGCCAAAATTGAGGATCTGACCTCCAGCAGGAGACAAATCCTTCACACAGACATTGAAACACATATCCACAGAGTCAGATCTCCAAAATCATGCAGCATATACTCCAACCACATCACTTCAGTCATTCCCCTTTGACTACCACTGAGTGCTCACTGAGGATAGTACCTGCCCTAAGAGTAACCTAAGAAAAAATGGTCCCATGTCTTCTCTATGTAAACATCCTTTCCTATCCGCCTCTGTCTTCCTCACATTTATATGCATTGTCCGTCATTGTACTTTTTACTTCTCTATGTAAATCTTAAGAGAAAATGAATTACATGGAAAGGGTTAAAGAAAAGTGAAAACTGGTTTCAGAAGACAGATTAGTGCAGATAAGACAAAAAACATAAAGTTGAGTGTGAGTGGGTTAGTAGGAAATACATATTGGAACAAGCTAATGTTGAAAAGTATCTTGTTCATGTTCCAGATAACTGACATGGGGTGATAATTACTAAAGGTCACCAAGAAATACAATTTCTGAGTACCCAAATCTATAGCTCATGTCCCTAGTTTACCCTACTGACCCTCTTTTACCTTTCCCTGATAATCAGAGTGACTGCATTCACGAAACTGACTAAAGAAGTCAAGAGGAAATTTCAGAGGGGCTTCAGTGTTCCCTGAGATGTGTCTAACAGTAGACATGTAGTACTTGTGGGGTGTACATGGGCTCCAAGTTTGGAAAATGCTCAGAGATACTTAGGAAGCAAAAGACAAAAATTGATTGCCAAGAATTTATAAGTTGGACAGCTGGCAATCTGGCAGAGAGAATGACACCATGTGTGTATATATGTGGTGAGGTGATTTTAAATCATGGCTTGTTACCAGGATGAGAAATGTCATTAGTATCTCTAGGAACACTCATCATTGGCAGACCTTGTGTTAAGACACTGGACAGAACACTAGCTTTCAGATGTATAAGGGAAGAAGACTTTGAGGGTTGAGCAAAAGCAATCAAATTCTTTACTCTTTGGGAGGCTGAGGCAGAAGGATTCAAAAGGATTATAAATCCATATAGAATTATCAATTCATTCTGGCCAGCCTCAAAAAAATAAGTGAAAAAAATATTTTGGGGGGTATACTTTAGTGATAGATCATGTGACTAGCATGGGTGAAACTGTACATTCAGTACCCAGAAGCACACGCAAAAAACATGCTTTGCACATCTTCTGCACCCCACTGGGAATCAGTCGCTCCTGACACATTTCAGTGTTACACACAACAGGAAGGATGAGACTGAGACACCATCCCCATGGGAGAATGCCTGGCTGTTTGGAGACTGAATGTGTAACCATATTATGACCAAATAAGAATAATCAACAGAGAAAAAATCCTGTACGGTATCAGAATCATAAAATATACCATGGCATGTAATTCACAGTGTCCTATCTGTGTACAAAGCAAAGGGAATTAGAGGAGTAGATTTGGGAGAAACTGGCAGTTTTTTTTTTTTTTTTCTGAAGGCTCAAAGCACTTTCCAGAAAATCACCTCAAGGATCTGTTGATTTTTTTTTCTTCCTCCCCTCCCATGCTCTCCCTTGTGCTCCCCCCTCTCTCTCTCTCTGTGTTTGTGTATATGTGTGTGAGTGTGTGCATGTGCACGTGCACATGGATGCAGAGGGCAGAAACATGTTTGGATGGAATAACCAATATTACTTCCTTACTCTATTTAGTTCACAACTACTCTAGTTTGACTCTCTGATTTTTGAAACTGGAATCCCAAGATTACAGGGCACTGGGCAGGAACAGAACTATCTTTTCTCCCCACCCCACACAGCTCCTTTCCTTCTGTGAGAGGCTGTCATTCCCTGTGTCAACAGTAGAGGGAAGTTGCTGAGTTTTGAGGACGGGCCAAAGAAGTACAGGTTCACATCATGATTTGCTGACTGCTCCTTGTGCAGGTAAATACATGAGTGCTCAATCTCCTCTTTTCTTGACTGCATCTTGGTCTTCTCACTGTCATATCAGTGCTGTTAGAAAGGCCACAAGTTCTCAGGTGACAAGCCTGCCAGAAACAAACAAAATATTGTAAAGGTTCATTTGTATCTTTCAATCTGACTACCAGGCTATTAAAAAATTTAACCCAAACACGTGGAAGTTTCTCCAAGAATCTCATACTGAGAAAAAGAAAAGGCCCTTGCCAGAGGGATAACTTGTCTCTCCAGAAAGATATTTCACACAGTTCTAAAAACTTAACACTTTCCAGGATGAGATTACAGCCCAGACAATGAGGGACACACTTTCACCAGACCTGCTTAGATGGCATATCTGTGGCCAGATATTTAAACTTTAATATTACTTAAGGCAGATAGACTTGGGACAGTGGGTGTCTTGTATGAACACATAGAATAAATTGTTTTCTACTTCCCACTGTTAATTTGGGCCTTTCAACAATATTTTCGAGTTTATTTATTTTATTGAAAATATATGGTGTATGAGAATTTGACTGCATGCATGTAAATGCACTACATGTGTGCCTGGTACCAAAGGATATAAAAAAAGAGTGTCAGATACCCTGAAACTGGAGTCTCAGATGGCTTTGAGATACCATGTGAGTGCCGAAACCCAAACCAGATAGATCCTCTGAAAGAGTTAAGCACTGAGCCACCTCTCCAGCCCTAAGGTGGCTCTTTTATCCAGTAAAATTTGGCATGGGTATTTGATATTACCCATGTGTGCTGAAGAAAAACTATAGTATCTCATTTATACAATAACTTTATATGAGATAGCTCATACTAGACTGGTGGCTGAATCCTCCTTAGCTCTGTTTAGGCATCTGTTCTGTGGGTAACTGTGCCAACCACCTTCCTAATCAGTTTCCTCTATATTCAGCTTCCTCCAAAGGCAACTTTCTCCACAGGCAACTTTCTCCACTTGAATCCACATCTTCCTGCTCTTTCTTTGCTCCCTGTTCATTTTCTGAATTATGTTTAATACTTGCCCACCCAACATAATTCCCCAGAGTCAAATGAACAGCCTGGATTGTTTGGTTATTAGACCTCCTCTGGTATTTTTATAGTTTTATAGTTTCTGGTATTTTGATAGTTTCAGAGCTCAATGTGTACAGGTCATCCTAAACTTCTCTGTACTTCCCATGTCTTATACTCTATCTGGACTCAGATCTCACTTCCCATGAAGTCAAGAACATTCTCTGTATACACTGGACTCAGCCTGCTCCATCAAATTGTCCAAGCCACTGAATGTTGATAGTTCATCCTTTTGCTAAATGATTGATTTGACAGAAACATCTGCCCTATAGATTCGCAAGGAAGTTTTGTTCTATCAAGTCCCCTAGGTGAGTCGGGCTCCTTGCCCTGTGTAGTTTAAACACCAAGTCTTTCCACCTCACATTGCTGTATGGCTTGAAAAGACTGACTAATGGGCAGGAAAACTTATTTCTGGAGCCCAGAGGTGATCTTCATCAATGGGCCAACTGTCCACTGGCCATTTGGGGTTATGAACAGGGACTGTTTTCTACATATCATAATCTTTTTTTTAAAGCTTTTGTATTATTTTATATGTATGTATGTATGTATGTATGTATGTATGTATGTATGTATGTATGTTTTGTTTGTATGAATACCTGTGTACCACCTGCATTCTTGCTGTCTGGGAAGCCCAGAAAAGGGTGGTAGATCACTGGAACTCCGTTCTAGGACTCAAATCTATGTCCTCTAAAAGAACACCTAATGTTTTGGGTTTTGGGGGGTTTTTGTTTTGTTTTGTTTTTTTGGTTTTTTGAGACAAGGTTTCTCTGGACAGCCCTGGCTGTCCTGGAGTGGAGCTCACTTTGTAGACCAGGCTGACCTCAAACTCAGAACTCTGCCTGCCTCTGCCTCCTGAGTGCTGGGATTAAAGGTGTGCACCACCACACCCGGCCTTACACCTAATGTTCTTAAGCACTGAACCATTTCTCCAACCGTTGCTTCATGATGACAAGATTAAGAATTTCATAGATGCAACGACACAACTCTGATATGGGTATTATAGTATGTTTCATGGGAGTTATGTCTCTTGAACGTTTTTGTTTTTGTCTTGTGTATTTCAGTTGGGTCACATATTTGCTTAGCATTTTTCTTTATTAGAACTGGTAACTCACAAGAATGTCAGACTGTCATTATATAAAACTTACCATGAAGTGATAGCATAGATATTCAAATTATGAATTCTTTTAACATTGATCAATTAAAACATTTATCAAAACGGTAATGAAATAAGCTATTTTCATCAACTAAGAACAGAAGAACTGTTGTCCACCTTAATGTTTTTTAGTCAGAATTACTATTGCTTTGCTCTCATCAACTAAGAATATAAAAACTGATGTCTGCTAATGTGTCTTAGGTTACTATTGCTATATTTTTATTTTTATCAAGTAAGACTCTATGAACTGGTGTCTTCTAACATAACAAATTTCCTCTTCCCAAAAGACAATTTGATATCACCTGTTCATCATAGATTCCATGGCCTCAATAGGAAATGTAAGCCTGAAAATCCTTACACTTACAGCTCAGCTTTCATCAGACCTTGCTCTTTCCACCTTGGCCTCTGTACAGATTTGGCATGCTCTCAAGTTGTATTTTAAGTCTGTCTTTATTTCATTCCAGATATCTATATTTCAATCCCTTCATCTCTCTCCCTGCCCTTCACCCCCCTGCTGAAATGCCAGTTTCATCAAGAGCTAAAATCTGATAGGGCTTTTAGCTTTTAATCCCACCCTCATTGGATAACCACATACCTTATTTTCCACAGGAGTTATGTGAATGAAAGGAAACACCATATATTTTGTCTTTCTGTCTGCCTTACTTCACCTAATATGGTCACCTTCACTCACATTTATTTTGACACATGACTCACAGCTAGTGTCTAGTGTCTAGGGTCTAGTGGCTGCTGTTCTGTACTGTCTTCAAATACAGTCTTTGCAGTCTCAAGTTTCTTGGGTGGACATACCATATAAGTAATATTACCTTAGGCTGGGCATTGAATTCTTTAGTTTTGTATTTAAACTTAGCTTACAAAGTTGTAGGTTTCCTTATGACATTTCCACACACATTTAGTTGTGGCAGATCACTCTCCCCTTACCTATTTCTCTGCAAAATCAGCATGTGCTGGTATCTCCTAAGTGATACCCAAAAATACCTGTTGGCATCCTTTCAGCCCAAAGTACTGTCTGTCCCTTATGATAAGATGACTTTCTTGGAGGAAACACATAGGTGGATCTTACATTTTAATCAATTCTTATTTTTATTTTTTGATTGGAAAATTTAGACCATTAATAATAAGTTACTACTGAAAAGTATGTAGCAATTCCTGCCATTTTGTTGGTTTTACAGTAATTGGGGACAAAACTGAAGCTGAGAGGGAGGTTAATGGGTGTCTGTTGTGGGGTTATCAGGGATTAATTTTATGGCCAGCAGTAACTGTCTGTGACCTCTGATTACTTTTTTTTATGATTTAAACCGGGAACTATAATCTCCTTTGAATTTGTTATTTAAGATCTCAAGGACAGGCACCTGCAGAGTTCAGCCATTTATTAGGAAGAGTGGTAGTTTTTGGCAACTGGCAGAGGCAGGGTTTGGCTCCTCAGGATGTCTTTATTAAGGGGGAGTTTTATGGGTCATGCCATTCTAATGCTAGGCTGGATTACCTCAGAGCAGCCAGGGAGGGGGAGGGAGCCCTGGGCTTGCTGTAGGAGATCACAGCACAAAAACAAGGTGTGTGCATATACCTCATATACCTCTTGCCACAGGCAGGAGGGAGGATGGGAGCTTCTGTGGGGGAAACGCAGAGGCAAACTGCACACAACACTGGAATCTCCTTGGTGAAACTTTTAAGAAATGGGACAATTATTCACAGAGAGCTAGCATCAGTAATTCACAACATAACAATATACCTTGGGCCGCAGCAGCCATCTTCTAATAATTCGCCAAAATGACAAACACAAGGGAAAGAGGAGAGGTATTCATTAGGCCTTTTAAGAAACATAGAATTGTTCCTTTAGCTACATACAGGCAAATGTACAAGGAGGGTGATATTCTAGACATCATGGGAATAGGCACTGTTCAAAAAGGCATGCCCCATGTGTTACCACAGCAAACCAGAAGAGTCTACATTGTCACTTGGCATGCTGTGGGCATCATTGTATACCAGCAAGTTAAGGGGCAATATTCTGGCCAAGAGGATCAATTGAGTACATCAAGCACTCAAAGAGCAGAGACAGCTTCCTGAAGAGGGTGAAGGAGAATGATCAGAAGAAAAGGGAAGCCAAAGAGAAGGGTACCTGGGTTCAATTGAAGCACCAACCTACACCACTCAGAGCAGCACACTTTGTGAGGACTAACAGAGAAGAGCAGGTCCTATTGGAGATTAGGCCATGAATCCATATGAAATCATCTCCATATACACAAAAGATGCCCCACTATGCCACAGGGACAGGAGTGCCACTATGTTCATAGAAAGCATCTTTTCTAAAGGACAGTTCCCGATTGGCTGACACTGCTTGTGTCAACACTCTTTGGTCTCTCAGGCAGTCCCCAATTAGTTCCTCCTGCAGGAGATGCCTTTGCAGCTTGGCTGCCCCCTGCATTTATGTAGAGGTGGCCCTGTTGTTCCTCCTACCAGAGTGTGTGTTTCATAATGCTGTAACGCAGATTCTCATAATCAGTCTTAGCAGAAAGTCTTATGAGCAGCTTGTCTACTTGGGAACAAAATCATAAAAAAAAAAAAAAAGAATATGAGACAAAGGGAGAATTTAACCAAGTACCCCAAAATGACCATTTTCAAAAATATTACTGAACATACTCCCTGGACAACTAGAACTTGAGTCTCAGGATTTTCTGAGAGAACAGAAAATAAATTGTTATGGATATATCATCCCTAAGAAGAAGAAAGAAACATCTATGTGTAACTTAAGATAATTGTGATGACTTGATAATAAAAGATACTGAACTTTAAGCTTTCATATGATAAATGCATTATAGATTCTCACATACAGCTTGTAACATGCTATCAGAGCACCTGCATCAGAAAAACAAAGGACCTTAAGAAATGTGTAATGATAGCTGTGAGAATAAAATCCAAAAGATTTGGAGAGTGTTTTGAAGAGGTGATTAGTAACATCCAAAACCAGGTCTCAAAAAAGTCTCAGGACAATGAAGTTGGAAGGAAAACAACTCTCCATTCTCGGAGAAGAGAGAAGAACTAAGGTAGCTAAATATGTGAGACACAACCTTAATATCTGTCAGAGTTATCTTCTCTGACACTGAAGCCAGATCCTTGGGCATAAGCAACACTGCCAAGGAAGAAATGGAGCTTCTCTGAAGTGTAAAACCTGCACTCATTGTGCCAACCCATCAAACAGAATCAACAGGGTTGGGGTAAAATTAACTCAAACTGTTGAAGGCAGAAAAGTTTTAATTGGGGAGATGAAGCATTATTCAGGGAACAGAATAAGGAAGTCTCCCCTCAGCCATGGACAATTTTACCTGAATAGATTTGTAGGTCTGTTGAGAAATAAGGAGGGAGGGAAGAAGGGAGTGGGAGAAAGCAAGACAGAAGGAAGAGGAGGAGGAGGGAGAGAGGATTTGAAGTCAATGAGAGCCATAGGGCTCTGATTTCTCAAGGGGATTTCATTTCCTAGGGAAAGAAACAGAAAATAAAAACTATTTCTTCTAGAACCAAGATCAACACTCTAAGGGGAACATAAGAGAGACATATTTCCTAAGCGGAGTATGAGATCATCAGAGACACCGAGGGAGCCAGTACCATTCATAAATGGGCTAATGGAGGAGCAGAAAGCAGGATCCCTAATGAAGCAGCAAGTTTATCAGAGCTGTCATAACTAGGTTCCTAAGAGGTGTTTAATGAGGAAGGAACCTGGATCTGTCTCTAAAGCAGAGCTAATAAGATACAGAAACTTGAGCTTAGGTATGGTGTGGCTCTGGTATCACCCCAGAAAGAAACAACTGGTCGAATCCTAACTGAGACAGAAGTGAATGCAAAAGGCAGGCAATGAAAGCATGTGCTTCCATGAGCCTTCTCGCTCCTCCCACCTCATACCATAATACCATAATCTATGTCAAAGAATGACTAATTTCCCAATGCAGCCTTGTAGTTCTCATTAATCTGAAACCCTCCCTCTTGTCTTCCTCTTCCTCCTCCTTGTTCTTCCTCTCTCTCCCTTTCTCCCACTCCTTTCTTCTCTCCTTCCTTCATTTCTTACTGACTCTCTACTTTTACAGACCTACACATCTATTCAGATAAAACTGCCCACTGTCTGAGGGGAGATTTTACCCTTTAACAAGGATCTCCCTTGGCCCAGATCCTCTAAGCAAGAGGAACTAATATGATTCAATCATTTGGCATCCTCTGTGTCTTCTGGAAGAACCAGAAAAGCTGTCTCCTCCCCTATTTCACTTCAATTCTCAAGAGACTCTGTAGGATGAGTCTGAGTTAAAGGTTAGGGGCCTAGCCAAGAAGCACAACTTTCTGGTCCCCAAAACAAACAAACAAAAATAATAATTTTTTTCTTCCTGTTTTAATCCATTGCCCACCCCCACTAGAAGTCTATTGTCTCCATAACAATCACACCCCAATGAGCAGACATAGAATATCCAAGTGATAATCACTATTAAAGAGGAAATATAGGAGTGTGTGTGTGTATAAGTCAGAGATTTTTATCCTAAAAACAAGAGCTGTCAAAATGGAAAATCCCACTTTCTTAGAACTGTATATGGGGGTGGCCAGGGGTCAGGTGACCATTGTACAAATTGTCAAAGAATTAATAAAAATATTACTAAACGATAAAACTAAAGAATAAAATAGGGGCAAATCTTAAGCAGTGACAACAAAGGTGAGGATATTTGATCCACTCCAGGCAAATAATCAACTCTGAATTTAGTGAACAATAATTCATTAAGCTGCAAAATATTATGGGTGAGAGTTACAAAGAACCTCAAGACAAATCCGCTTATTAAATGTTTAGAGTCTCTCATTTTCATACTAGCAATAGCTATACATTGTAGATACCATTTCCCCACACTGCATCAGACTACTTAACTACAATAAATCTTGGAATCATCTCTGGGTTCTAGACTCTTTTACCACTAAAGTAAGCAATGATATGGACCTACAGCAGCATGAGAATTTCTAACAGAACAGATGATGTCATTCTCTCTGCCAGTTTGGCAACTACTCATCACCTTGTTAGACAACCTCTTCATACAGCTGCCACACAGGTCTAAGGTATTGCCATTGGAATCTGGGCTGGATACCCATCATACAGGAAACATCTGTCAAAAAAGAATGTCACATGCTTATTTGTAGAAGATTGTCATAAAAGAATTTTAGTGACATATAAAATGTTCAGATTATATCAACAAAATGCAGGCTTCAGTAACATGAATGAAAAACCTCATCATGCTAATAATGTGTGCATACATGTAGAATTATACAAAAAGATCTGACATTAAACTTGGCAAGATGAACTTGTCTCTGATAATGTTTACTTTCTTTTTTTTTAATAGCCTGTGTTCCATCCCATTATATAGAGTAAGTTTTCATGGGTCAGAAAATATTGAGATAAATGATTGCCTATTAGGCTGGAGAGATGACCCAGCACTAAGAAGACCTGAGCTTAGTTCCTTGTACCTACATATGGCAGCTCACAACTATCTGTAAGACACACACACACACACACACACACACACACACACACACACACACTTCACTATGTTTAGAAGAATAGGAGTCACTGTCCTCCATTTGAAGGGATATTCAAGGCCCAAGCTGTACCACATGCCTATGATAAAGTTTTGCTTACAATTAGGCTCAGTAAGTGATTAACTCCATCTTATCCACCTTATATTATTTTTTCTCTCTTCATGAGATAGAGAATTTTCACCTTTCAACTTAAAGAGAGCACACCATGGATTTTCTCTGGTACATTCTAATATCACACTCAGTGTGTATTTTGAAGTCATTTTATGTGAAATAAGGGTTGTTTGAAAAAGTCACACTACATTATCACAACAGTAGATCCAACAACTATTGACTAAATATATGAATACTAACTAACTAAAAGGAGGATAGTACATATAGTGTAGATATTTTGGACAAAGAGGTGATTTTCAGTCTTAGAAGAATAGAGCAAGAAGGAATGAGACTTCATAATCCTATTCTGAATGAAATAGAGATTAAGATTTGTGATTATTTGGGGGGATTTCCACGTAATATTTTTGGACAGTCATTTCCTTTGTATAACTGAATAATGTACAGGAAGAACATAGATTAGCAGGAAATATTGATATAATCTCTGGCTATTATTATAATTATATAATGTCTATTTCTTACTTTATTTCTATTCACTTTTTTCTATATATATGGTGCCCAAAATTAAGCATATAACATGCTTGACATTGTATTATATTCTTGCTGATTTAGGTCATTTGTTACTATATAATATCCAATCTTGTCTGTATAGCCCTTTACAAGATTTATTTTATTTGATCCATTTATGTTTAAATTTTAGATGTGTGTGGACCACACAAAAATATTTGTTAATACTTTTCATTATTTTCAAGTTGTTTGAATCTTCGGGGCTAAATTAATCTTTTCTGGACACAGAAAGTTCCATCATGTCTCTGTTAGTTAAAAAAGGCAATTCATTTACAATCAAAGCAGTTGCAGAGAGGGAAGACCCAATGTCTGTCATCTCACTTTTTGTTTTATATGTGATTATTGCTATTTATATCTCATTCCCTGCATCCATTATTTGTTAATTGACTTATTTTTGCTTAGATCATATTTCCTCACTTGCTTTGTTTATATTCCACTACTATAAGTATTTCCTTTGTAGTTAACATGGGGTCTACATATAACATCATGAAACTATACTCTAAAATCATGTCATCTTTATTTCAAGAACTTATCAAAGTTGTACCTCTATAATTCCATCCTACTCTTTTCACATTATATCTTTACATTATGTGTACAAATCACAGCAATGAAAACAAAGAACAGAGTTAAATAGTACTTATTAATAATAATTCTTAAAATAGTACTGCCTTTACTAATTGTCTATGTATTTATTTTTAGGAGATTACAGAGATTCACAATATCACCATATCTCCAACTACATAATTATACTGACAAACTATGCTTGATTTAACAAGTTCATAATTCGAATCTGTTTAAAAACTATTGTCCCTACATTAAGGCTTAAGCCCTAGGTTATAATTATTTTTAGTCCATTTCTGTACTTAGTATGACAACATCTTTCCATCTCATTGCATCCAGTGTCATGATAAGCAGCCTTGCCCTCTGGAACATCTTTTTTTTTTTCCAATTTTTATTAGATATTTTCTTCATTTACATTTCAAATGCTATCCTAAAAGTCCCCTATTCCCTCCCCCACCCCCCCGCCCGACCCCCCTACCCACCCACTCCCACATCTTGGCACTAGCATTCCCCTGTACTGTGGCATATAAGGTTTGCATGACCAACGGGCCTCTCTTCCCAATGATGGCCAACTAGGCCATCTTCTGCAACATACGCAGCTAGAGACACGAGCTCTGGGGGTACTGGTTAGTTCATAATATTCTTCCACCTATAGGGTTGGAGACTCCTTCAGCTCCTTGGATACATTCTCTAGCTCCTCCCTTAGGAACCCTGTGTTCAATCTAATAGCTGACTGTGAGCATCCACTTCTGTGTTTGCTAGGCACTGGCATAGCCTCACACGAGACAATTATATCGGGACCCTTTCAGTAATATCTTGCTGGCATATGCAATAGAGTCTGTGTTTGGTGGCTGATTATGGGATGGATCCCTGGCTGCAGCAGTCACTGGTTGGTCCATCCTTTTGTCTCAGCTCCACACTTGATCTCTGTAAATTCTTCAATGTGTGCCTTATTCCTAATTAGAAGAAGGGGAGAAGTGTCCACACTTTGGTCTTCATTCTTCTTGAGTTTCATGTGTTTTGCAAATTGTATCTTGGGTAATCTAAGTTTCTGGGCTAATATCCACTTATCAGTGAGTACATGTTTTGTGAGTTCTTTTGTGATTGGGTTACCTCACTAAGGATGATACCCTCCAGATCCATCCATTTGCCTAGGAATTTCATAAATTCATTGTTTTTAATAGCTGAGTAGTACTCCATTGTGTAAATGAACCACATTTTCTGTATCCATTCCTTTGTAGAGGGACATCTGGGTTCTTTCCAGCTTCAGGCTATTATAAATAAGGCTGTTATGAACATAGTGGAACATGTGTCCTTATTACCAGTT
This sequence comes from Mus minutoides, assembly GCA_902729485.2. NCBI lineage: Eukaryota > Metazoa > Chordata > Mammalia > Rodentia > Muridae > Mus > Mus minutoides. The sequence continues at coordinate 1,197,831 of LR749654.1, read as the reverse complement.
GGAATATCTTCTGGATATATGACCAGGATAGGTATTGCAGGATCCTCCAGTACCCAGACTGATTTCCAGAGTTGTAGTACAAGCTTGCAATCCCACCAACAATGGAGGAGTGTTCCTCTTTCTCCACATCCACGCCAGCCTCTGCTATCACCTAAATTTTTTATCTTAGCCATTCTTACTGGTGTGAGGTGGTATCTCAGGGTTATTTTGATTTGCATTTCCCTGATGATTAAGTATGTTGAACATTTTTTCAGTTGCTTCTCAGCCATTCAGTATTCCTCAGTTGAGAATTCTTTGTTTAGCTCTGTGCCTCATTCTTTAATGGGGTTATTTGATTTTCTGGTGTCCACCTTCTTGAATTCTTTATATATATTGGATATTAGTCCCCTATCTAATTTAGGATTAGTAAATATCCTTTCCCAATCTGTTGCTGGCCTTTTAATTTTATTGACAGTATCTTTTGCCTTACAGAAGCTTTGCAACTTTATGAGGTCCCATTTGTCAATTTTTGATCTTACAGCACAAGCCCTTGCTGATCTATTCAGGAATTTTTCCCCTGTGCCCATATTTTTGAGACTTTTTCCCACTTTCTCCTCTACAAGTTTCAGTGTCTCTGGTTTTATGTGGAGTTCCTTAAACCACTTAGACGTAACCTTAGTACAAGGAGATAAAAATGGATCAATTCCCATTCTACACAATAACCGCCAGTTGTGCCAGCAGCATTTGTTGAAAATGCTGTCTTTTTTCCACAGGATGTTTTTATCTCCCTTGTCAAAGATCAGGTGACCATAGGTGTGTGGATTCATTTCTGGGTCTTCAATCCTATTCCATTGATCTACCTGTCTGTCACTATACCAGTACCATACAGTTTTTTATTACAATTGCTCTGTAGTACAGCTTGAGGTCAGGCATGGTGAGTCCTCTGGAACATCTTTAACGCAGTCCTAAGAATCTATAGTGGACCAAGGCTATCCTATATTCTAGAGATTACTGATGGCTTTTCCTATGCACGGTAGTACAGACAAAAACATAGTGGTATTGTTAATAGTTAAAAGTCCCCTGTAATCTGGGTGAAGTGACTTAAAGTGCCAGCATCATCCCTCTTCTCAATATATATATATATATATATATATATATATATATATATATATATATTTTTTCTCCCTCATTGGGTGTCATTCAATGCAGATTCAACTATGCTAACGCAGTTCCAACACTCACGTGGAAAATGAACAACACTCTACTCAGTGATACCTTTGTCAAGGAAGAAATAAAGAAAGAAATAAAAGACTTTTAGAGTTTAATGAAAATGAAGCCACAACATACCCAAACTTATGGGACACAATGAAAGTAGTCGTAAAAGGAAAACTCATAGCCCTGAGTGCCTCCAAAAAGAAACTAGAGAGAGCATACTCTAGCAGCCTGACAGCACACCTAGAAGCTCCAGAACAAAAGGAAGCAAATTCACCCAAGAGGAGGAGACTGCAGGAAATAATCAAACTCAGGGCTGAAATCAACCAAGTGGAAACAAAAAGAACTATTCAAAGAATCAATCAAACCAGGAGCTGGTTCTTTGAGAAAATCAACAAGATAGATAAACCCTTAGCCAGACTAACTAGAGGGTACAGGGACAGTATCCTAATTAACAAAATCAGAAATTAAAAAGGAGACATAACAACTGATCCTGAGGAAATCCAAAACATCATCAGAACCTACTACAAAAAGCTATACTCAACAAAACTGGAAAACCTGGATGAAATGGACAATTTCCTGATAGGTATCAGGTACCAAAGTTAAATCAGTATCAGATAAATGATCTAAACAGCCCCATCTCCTTTAAAGAAATAGAAGCTGTCATTAAAAAATCCCAGGACCAGATAGGTTTAGTGCAGAGTTCTATCAGACCTTCAAAGAAGACCTAATTCCAACTCTCCTCAAACTATTCCACAAAATAGAAACAGAAGGTTCTCTACCCAATTAAATCTATGATTCTGATACTTAAACCACACAAAGATCCAACAAAGAAAGAGAACTTCAGACCAATTTCCCTTATGAATATCGATGCAAAATACTCAATAAAATCCTCAAAAACAAAAGAATTCAAGAACACATCAAAATGATCATCCATCATGACCAAGTAGGCTTCATCCCAGGGATGCAGGGATGGTTTAATATAGGGAAATCCATCAATGTAACCCGCTATATAAACAAACTCAAAGACAAAAATCACATGATCATCTTGTTTAATTAATTTTCTATTTAGTATCATTTTATTATTATTTATTATAATTAAGAGACTTCCATAAGTCAAGGAAGATTCTTGAATGTTTGGACTTTTGAACAGTGTTAAGAAGGCTAAAGACAATAGGGATAAAGAGTGATGCACAGACTGAAGGAAAGGCCATCCAGAGGCTTCCCTGTCTAGGGTTCCACCTCATCTGCAGACATCAAACCTAGACACTATTGTGAATGCCAAGAAATTCTTACTGACAGGAGCCTAGTATAGCTGTCCCATGAGAGGCTGTGCCAGAACCTGACCAATACAGATGCAGATTCAAGCAGCCAATCATCAGTCTGAGAGCCAGGACCCCAATGGAGGACTTAGGGGAAGGACTGAAGGAGCTGAAGGGGTTTGTAATCCCATAGGAAGAACAACAATATCAACCACCCAGACCCCCACAGAGCTCTCAGGGACTAAACCATCAACCAAAGAGTACACATGGAGGGGCCCAAGAATCCAACTGCATATATAGCAGAGGATTGCCTTATCTGGCATCAATGGGAGGGTAGCCCCTTGGTCCTGTGGAAGCTGGATGACCTAGCATAGGGGAATGGTAAGATGCTGAGACAGGAGTAGGTGGGTGGGGGCACCCTCATTAAAGCAGAGGAAGGGAGAAGCAATAGGGGAGAGGAGAAGTTGGGAAGGGGATTAACATTTTCAATCCAGTTTCATTAACCTATATATGTGTCTCTTACAGTAAGAAATATTTTATTACAGTTCCTCTGAACCAAGTATTGAAATAGCAAAGTATGTCTGCCTATTTTGTATACTTTTTTTCTTTGTTATTCTATGTGTATTTTAGAACCAACTTGTCAATTTCTTTTGGAAGAAGATCTTAGAATTCTTCAATCTGGGGATGGACTGAGTATTTAAACTATCTTGCTTCATATCAGTGATTTTTTGCACATTTGGTATCTTGAGTAACCACATATAGTTGGTGCTAATGATAGACCTTATTGAATGTCTTTTTATTGCTCACTTAGGTGTCTCTACCATGCCGTATCAATTTGGCTTCTAGGAGGGCTTTAGAGTGAGTACCTAGTTAGTTTCACTAGAAAGCAAATGCACCAAAGCTTGATGACCTTCCCTGGAAACACACTGTGTTGGTTTCAGTCACTATTGCTGAGGGAATTAAGAGCTGACCATGTGATTTCAAAGATGAATGATTAAGTGGCAACTCATACCTAGATCATCCTGGATTCCACCCTTTGAACACATTTTCTTTGCTGATTTTTATCTGTGTCTCTTCACGGTCACTTACTATAAATGTTATTGTGTATGAAATTAATAAACTCAACAATTGGGAAGTCACAGTACTCTACTTGACATTCTAGTTTCAGAGTCTCTAGCAAAACTTGTGGATCAACTCCAAATATTTGTGCTAATACACCAGTAAACTTTTGTCTAATTCTGAAGCAAACACTGATTCATATCACTGAAAAATTATTTATACTCTCCCCTCTCTTCCAAATAAAATACATGCAGGTTAAAAATCTTAGCCTAGATTGCCTAAATAAAATTTTATGCATATATAAGTTACTTACAAAAGTATTAATAGAGGAAAGGAATAAGGAGTAAAATTAGTTAAAAGCAGGCAGGAGAGATGGCTCATGGCTTAAGAGATTTTATTGCTCTTACAGAGGACCCAAGTTTGATCAATGACACTCATGCAAGGTTTCTTAAAACCTCCTGTGTCTCCAGTACCAGGGGTACCTGATGCCTTTGGCCTTCATGGGCCCTGGGACTCAGGTGTACATTGTATGCATACACAGAATTCAAAATAAAATATAAATGTTTTATAAGACAAAGTAGTGAAAGAAAAAGGAACTATAATGATGATGGTGACATACCACATAAATAAATTCAGTAATATAAGATACAAAATCAAAATAATATTTCTGCATACGCATAGCACAGTTTCCATAAAAAGAAATTGTAAGAACAAATTCCACTTGTAATACCTACAATAAAATATCTATCAATAAACTTAATAACAAGATTATAAATGTCTTGTTGTAGGATATTTGATTACACTGTGAACTCCAAGTTTGTGTTATTTACTAAAATATGTGTTTCTAGTTGTGGGGTGGCTCAGCCCTGTTAACATGTACCTTTGATTCCTCGGGCTGGAATATAAACACATCTTTAGTACACACTTTTAGTCCTAAACAATGAAGGTAAAGTTAGTTTGTAGAAGAAGGCAGCCATGTTTGAAAGTGATGTCTAATTGAGTGGCAGACAAAGTAAAGAATTAGAGGAAGATTTGACAGAATAGGATATGCCCAACTCTCATGAGAAGAGAAAGAAAAGCTATTTAAGAGAGCACAGAGAGTGAAAGAAAAAAAAAGCAATTTATCATAAGTTATATAGAAAGAACAAACTAGGTACAAGTGAAGATATAACAAGCCAGAAGGGTTGAATATATTGCCAAATTTGGTATGTGGCCAAGTGGAGTAATTCAGGAGAATCCAGATTGAATCACTCAGCTTGGAGAAAAGTTTTATCCAGAATAGCTGAGTTGAGCAGCCAACTAGAGTTCAAAAAGAACCAGGAAGAGGTGAGCTTATTCAGTAGCGTTTCTCGAAGGCTGAAACTACTCAAAGTCTAGATAAGATTCTACAGAGACTAGAAGGCTTCAGGAATAGGCCTAGGTTAGCAAACAGAGACAATAAAGCCCCCAGTCAATAATCTTTTAGGTGAATAAAAGTTATATTTACAGTGTCTAATGTGGAAACTATGAAACACTGATAGAAGAAACTGAAAATAATACAAATACATGGAAAGACATTATATGATTGTTGGTTGGAGACATCATGTTAAAATATCTCTGAAATACCTACCAAAATATCAAAATACAAAAAATCCTGCAATTTGTACCCAAGGAGCTGAAGGGGTCTGCAACCCTATAGGTGGAACAACAATATGAACTAACCAGTACCCCCAGAGCTCATGTCTCTAGCTGCATATGTAGCAGAAGATGGCCTAGTTGACCATCACTGGGAAGAGAGGCACCTTGGTCTTGCAAACTTTATATGCCCCAGTACAGGGGAACG
>LR749654.1:870382-941152 GCA_902729485.2 Mus minutoides | reverse complement strand
ATAGTGGTAACACTACCAATGAGAACAGATCAAGGCAATAATGGTGAAGGCTATTGCTATCATTCTGGTGTTTGAGATGGTGATTATGGAGGTAGAAGTGGTAGTGGTACAGATGGTGGTACTTTCGATGCTAGTGGTTAATGGCAATTATGCTAAGAAGGTGTGATGGTGCTGATATTAGTGGTGATGATAATGAATAGAAGTAGTACAATAGCAATGACGGCATTGGTAATGGTGGCAGTGGAGGTAATAATGGGACAACAGAGGTAATGTCACTAAAGTAGATATTGCTGTGGAGGTGATGATAATGATGATGAGAATGAGTGGAGGTGACACTGATGTTCCTAGTGGTCACAGCTGTAATGATAATGGGTGGAAGTGGTGGTATTGACTGTGATGATGAGCAGAGAAGTAGCAGGAATCAGGTAATGATAATGACAGAGCAAGCAGATGATAACCATTCTGCGCTTGACATTTGGCATGGAATTAGAAGCAGTAGAAGTATAGACATAGTGTTGGAGATTATGAAAAGAAAAATATTCCATCTGAAAGGTGTACAAAGCAAATAATAATAGTAATAACTCTGTTCCCAGGTCTACCAAAGTACATACAAAGTGTATGAGGAGATTGGTGACCTCCAATAAAATGACTTCCAAATTGGATACACTACTGAACTTCACGTGCTCTTAATCTCAGGCTTCTCTGTCCATTCCATTGTGGTTTCTCTAGGATGTTAATTTTATATGCATCCTTTAGACAAAGAAAAATTGAAGAGAGTAAAAAGGCTTTATCAATATATCCTGTCCATAGCAAACTTGTAACAATGATGATGATAATGATAGCAATAGTGTTTCTTTTAGCTCACCCTGCATAAGCTGTGGCCATACCTGCTAGAGCCTGGCCACATTAATTGCCACTTCCTATGTAGGAAGGTCACTATGTAGGAGGGGAGGTTACATTCCAAGAGTGGTAGCACACCTCTGGGCACACCTGTCCCAACATTCCCACAGACACCGAGTTCAGCTAAGAACAGTTGTCCTTTTCTATAACAAACATCAATATAAATAATTAGGCTCGGGAATTTAGAAAGCAATTTATTTAATAGAAAGAAATGGAAGAAGGTGGAAGAAAGAAAGAGAAGGTGGCAGAAGGATGGAAGAAGGAAGGGAGAGGGGCAAATCCCCATGGCTATAGCAGCCTGTCCAGGCATGGAGTAATAACACCAGCTATGGCATCTCTGGAACTCAGAAGTATTTCTGAAACTCATTTTAGCAAAGGCAAGAACTAATTTGGACTGAATCCAGCCTAGTTCCATCTTTGTCAGCCAAAGGCTCGGCTGAATGACATCCATTGTCTCTCACTTGAATCACTGGGATTAGGAGCAACAACTAATGTCACCAAGCTCCTACACGCCCTTGGTTCCTTCCTCTGGATTTTTATTGAGCTTCTAGATCTAACATTATGCTCAGCAAAAATGTGAATTACGTGTGACACCAATATGCTCTGTCCATAGCCAACTTGCAATGGCAATGATAATGATAGTAGTGATGGAAATATGTCACCATGGGCTGGATCTGTGATCTGGTCACCAGGGCAAGTTTACCCTCCAATGAAATCACATCCATGTAAGGCCATAAATGCAAAGCTCCTCCTAAAGTCATCCTCACTGACATCCTATTTCAAAATCTGGTCACCAAGCTCCCCCTGAGTCCTTTGTAGGCAATGCAAAGAACAACATTGTATGGCCCACAAATTATCTTCTTTATTTTCTCATGGAAGATTAAGAGGTTAGCTAGAACTTCAGCTTCTATGGGTCCTCAATTTTCTGGATCCCTCAGAGAATTCAGCCTGGAATAGCCCCAGGACTAAAAGACCAACAAAAGGACCTTTAACTCAGAGACTTTGGGGTCTAATCTCTAGACACACTCAACACTTTACTTGAACATCTCCAACCCTCTTTGATTACCCAGCAAAGGAGAAGATGGGCTGGCAAAAAAAAAATGAGGAATTTTAAGAATTATCTAGGCCTTCTGACATGAAATTCGCAATCAAAGCTAGAGGAAACCTTAGCTCAACTACACCTATTCACTTTTTTGTTCAAATAAGAATAGTAAGACAGTGCTGCTCAGCATAAAGTTCAGTCTTTTTACCATTGAACTAGAATGCATGTTCCTAAGACAAAATCAAAGATTTGTTTGTTGAATCTACCTAGAACAATTTATAGCAGCTACATTGTTCTCAGGGCCTACCTATTGACACTTATTTGATAAGAATGTCATCATAAAAACATAAAAGGTGCTTTAATAAAAACAAAATAAAATAAAATTACAACAAAACAAACAAACCTGAGAGCCCTGGACCCAGGAAAACCTGGCTGCCAACGTTATGAGCCAAGACTCAGTTACTTCTGGATGTGTAACCTTAACAAGGTTTTTACACCCCATACTTCACTCTTATCCAAAATCTGTAGACAACGGTGACATAGATGATGATGAAGGTGGAATGTAGCATGGGATACATGGAGAACATTGTACATAGGGTGTGCAGCATATATAGTTTGAACTCAGTGGATGACCACTATTACTACTGGCAAAAATAGTACCGAATGACTTAAAGGGGAAAAAATGAGCTAAGAAAAGGCAAAGTTAACCAGAATTTTGGTCCAACATGAGCCCCAGAGAATACAAGCCCACCAGAGAAAGCACCTGAGCACACTCGACATGGCGTAATCAACACCTGGGAATGTGGCAGATTCTTTTGCTTCATCTTATTTCTTTTGTACTACAGCCCTGACCCTTATTCCCAGTAGGCTGAATAAGTAGAAAGCCACTCCGAGCCATTAGATGGTTACCCCCTAATTTAAATGAATTGTCAATCTTCATTTGACACTTTAGTCATCCCCAAGTCTTTTCTAGCAGCTTTACCAAAGAGATCGTCTTTAGTCCGCACAGCAGCTTTAAGTCATCAGCAAAACAAATCCATTTTACATGTAAAGAGAAGGTTCAGAAAAGTTAAGGAACACAATGTAGTCCTGCAGCAGTCAAGACATTAAATCAGGTTTACACCCAGGTTTCCATAATTCAGGGATCATTTCTAGGAATGAACTGGAAGCAGAATGGAAGTGTCCGGGGCCCCTCCAGGCTACCTCAGAAGCTCCTCAGACACACCACCTAAGTATGCCTCTGCCTTTGTCCAAAGAGGCCTTGTCAGTGTCTGCTCTTGGGGCTGCTCTGGGTTCAACAATCTGCTCCTGATGGAGGTGGGTCTGTGTGCTCTAAGAGAAGGGAGCCTGCTATACAACCCTGGTTGAAGACAGCAGGAACCCTGCATTACACCACACTTCCAAGGAGGTCTTGCACCCTCCATGGAAAGAAACATGCACTTGTTTCTTCTGTGGTTTCTCCAAGGTCAATGCCCCACCACAGTTGCTATGCATTTAATATGTTTCTCCAGGTCAACTCACTATTTTCACTTGATGAAATTATTTTAAAAGACATTTTCCCTCAGCATTATCTTCCTTTACCTCACCCTTAAGCAATCATATTTATAAAATTATAGACCCAAAGTACTTGTCCTAATGCATATCAAAAGAGAGCTACAACTATTAGAAGAAGGAGAACTCATGATTCACCAGTAGCAAGCAAGCATGGTCTGGTTCATGCAACTCCTCAGAAATCTATGAGGAGAAAAAATGTGTTAATTAGTGTGAGGTGCAATCAAGTGCCAAGAATAATTTTATGCAGATACTGACATCACATTTGTGTTGAAAACGAAAGAACAATAATTCAGAAACCAATGATGACAAACAGTTTAAAACTTGTAAAACGATATGACCTCACTTTACCTCTTATGGGGTCAACTTGTCTTATGGCTAGAATGAAACCAGAGAATGCTGATATTTTGGAGAAGAGATGGTAATTTTCTCTAGACTAAAACCAACTTTGTCACAAATCTGGATAAGATTTTTCTGTCCTTCCTACCTTCCTCTTCTCTTTCCTTCCCTCCATTTCCTTCTTTATTTCTTATCTTTTTATATACTATGTGTCCACAGAATCTGGACTCATTAAAAGGTGCAATTACATCCCTGCTTACCAGGAGCAGTCTTGTTGAGAAGGTGAAAATGAAAAATAGTAAGAAAACTTAATATTGTCTCATCAAAGACAAACACCTGATATCTAGCCCAGGATGCTAACAATCCAAAAGTTGCAGTCATCTACTTTTTCTGCTACTAGCATTCATTATGGCCATATCAGACATTGTGCTATATTCTTGAGATGTAAGACAGCAAATGAGTCTAATCTTGTCTTCTCAGGGAAACCTTAGTCTAATGGGAAACAGGATTGCTGGACTGCAAGAAAAGATATTTTCTCAGTTAGGTTGTTACACCATGTGGTGGGGGCCTTCATGGATGAGGTTTTTGATAAGAGCATTGAAATATAAATAGAAATTACAATAATTAAAGTACAGCAAATGATATGAATGCATAAAATCCCTGACTCAGCAGGAAGGGCAGAGTTGTACTTACACAGTGAGTGTTAGACATAAATCTCTACTTGATTATGAAATGAGGACACTGAAGAATTCTAGTAGAAGAATGGTCATAATTTTGGTATGTTCTGATTTGCTAGAGGCAGAGATAACGAAGCACCATGTGGGTCAGCTCTACACCAACATTGCTAGCAGTAACAATGCCATTACTGAGTAGTACACCAAGAGCTAACAAATGAGAATCAAAGAGAAGCCCCTGGCCAGGGAGGAGGCCAGCAGCCTATCTGCTTTCCAGGGGAAGGGAACTAGTTCTTGAGAGACTGTAGGATGAGGGGAGACAGGCTGATACCTAAAGAAGACAAGGGTTGTGTACATACATAACACATGTAACACACACATACTTCTATCTCACACATATAAACATGTCTATGCATACCTCAAACACAGCCATGTGGAAATGCATAGATACATTTATACACATCACATATGTACATGCTTGTACCCATGTATGAACACATATATATGCTTATATATCATTCAGATACACAGACATCTCTATACATTTGCACTCTACAGCAATGTTAGTGCCAGACTGAAGACTGAAGAGATTGGTTTTCCATTCTGCAGTCTTAACAAAAATGTCACCTCTTTTAAGAAGATCTCTTCCCTCCTCTGTATTCCCCAAGCCTCAGCATTTAGCTATCAAGCATTCTAACCCCTTTCTTTTCTGAATGTACCTCTAGACTGTCTTCTCCCTCTCCTGTCCTGCATTGTTTCCAATTACTTACACATCAAAAGAGGTGGCTTCTAACCTCACATTCTCAAGGGAATCCTGGCCCAGAAGCTCATGAAGAAAAGATGATAATTAAGGAAATGAGATAAAATCATCATACATAGAGAAATCAAGGATTCTATAAAGGAAAACAGAGGCTGGAGCACAAGATTATGTCCAAAAAAGTTAGGGCCACCAAAAGGAAGTTTTGAGACAGGTAAGGCACTCTATACACAATCGGTTGTTGTCACTGGCCTCGTAACTTTACTGTTCATACAGGAGAAGGTGCTCACAATCCACAGTAGGGCAGAGAGACAATCCAGACTCAAAGAAATCGGTCCAGTCACTACAGGGCAGCTGAAGGTCTACGTGTTAAGATGGGGAGTGAGTAACAGAACTCAGCAGTGAAGTTTTATTGAGATCACAAAGGGTTGCACAGACCAAAAAGTGGCACTGGGTTATCTGCCTAACAGTGTCACAAGAAAGTCAGCTTCCGAAGTTGAAGGTTGATTTTAGGTCATTGATTTGCTTTGCTGTGTCAGTTGCTGTTGTTAATGGACTTTTGTTTGCTTGTTCCTCTGATTTCCAGCAAAAATAAGTAAGTTACTTGTAGCTGAGACGCCATCACCAGAGGATTCACTCCCCAGAGCACATCCGCACGCAAGTTAATCTTGGTCCAAAGTACCATAAGCCAGTTTAGGAAGATGGAAGCAGTGTAGACTACCTACATGCCTTTCTTAATCCTATACAATTGTCCACACCCTTGCTAATAACACTATTTAAAGGTTATTCATAGCATAGGCCACCTTCACTCATCCATTCTTCCTGCTGTACCCTCCCAGTTCCCTCACTCTCAACTTAATGGGGAAAAATGTTTTCAGAGAGAAAAAAAATACCAAAATTCTCAAAATTCCTGATTCGAGGTTAGGGCTGACTGGCACTCAGGGAGGACTGAAGTCTCCATGTTTTCTTCTCAGAAGTTTGTTGTTCTCTCCACCACATTCAGTTTCTTCCCTACCTCTGCCACTTGCCATGTTTCCCTTCTTTCTGTCCAGAAAGGGGTGCCATAAGAAGGGGTCAAAGGAACTGGATCACATTTATGGATGACAAAACTGGAGGCTAGTAACTTACTGAGTTTACAAGCTGCACGTGAGCACACACACACACACACACACACACACACAGAGAGAGAGAGAGACAGAGAGAGAGAGAGAGAGAGAGAGAGAGATACACACGCACACACACACACACACACACACACACACACACACACATTCCCAAGACCACACACACATTCCCAAGACCTCAGCAGAGGACAGATGATGATGATGATGATGTCCTTCAGACCAGGTCAAAACTAACAGGGTTTCTTCTGTACTTCAGACTTGATCCAAAAAGCTAACAGTAAGTAGCTGGAGTCTGATGCAGGCAATATTCAGAAAACATACAGAAAACAGAAGGAAAGGGGGAATTAGGTACTTTGCATGGAAGGTGGTAGATAAGAGGAGAAAATAGATAGATGTGGCCAATTATTTAAGATGGTTTAGTGACAAATTAAATCAGATTTTATTTTATAGGGCCATCCCTTTAGTTGGTGAACAGATGTTTATTAAGTATTTACTCTGAGATCCAGCTCTAAGTTAGATGACACTGTGGAGGTTTAAGCAATCAAGTCTTATCTGAGTGATGTGGAACCCCCAAAATTCTTACTCCATGGACCAAGGCATTGTAACTTTTTTTTTACTAGATATCTTCCAATTAAACTGTAATGATTCTTATGGGTTTTTTTGGGGGGGGGGTAGTTCAGCAGGTTCAGCTATTGAAATAAGGTCTTCAACTTGAAGAATGTTTAAAATTTGAGAATAATCACCAAGTTTGAAGAATACCATTTATTGGTCAGGACAGAGACTGCATCCACACTTCAGTTGTGAACTTTTTATAAGTTGCAGGAATAGAGAAGTGACAGCCAAAGCTCACTGCAGTAACAGGCAGTCTTAAGAGCAGCATGCAATCAAATTTGACACTGCACTTCTGAGGGTGATACCGAAGGGATACGATCTGAGACTGGCCTGGGCATCAGGAGAGACCATGTCTCAAAGGAAAATAGCAAAATCGATGAATTTTAGGTTCAGGTCACCTCTGAATCTAAAAGACAGGGGTTAAGGCTTTCAAAAAAATAGGATAAAGGCTGTAGGTTTGAAATGCTTCTGCTTTTTCCTTTCTGTCCTATTGATTTCCAGATTCTATTTGACTTTAGGCTCAGTTAAAATAACACAGATGAGCCATACAAATAAATAAAAGGATAGGCCAGTTACGGAGCCAACATTCTTCAGCTACCAACAGCTGTAACACACCTGAGAAGCCTCCAGTTATGTTCCTTATTTCAGAACCAAGCTGGACCACAATGTGGATGCCATTCAAAGCTCCTCCCTTCTTGTAAAGTTTACATATGAGCTCAAGATGTGGGCCTTGCACCCGCAGGCTACATAGCAGCTGCTTTCTTGTAAAAGCTGGGCCTTGCTATTATGGGATGTTCTTTCAGGACAGAAGCTAACCTGCCCAGACTAGCAGCTTCTTTCAGATTGTCTGAATAAGCTATAAAACATTTTATATCTTTTTAACTACACCTTCTCATTCTGCCAGCTCAATCAAAATCTATAAAGGGAGAAGTGCAAAGTGGAACAACCAGGAAGCCAGAGTCTAGCTTTGGCTTTTTTGTGTGGCCTGGAGGAATGATTTAGCCTGTCTCTGCTGTGGGATCTTCATCTAGCTCTGTAAATTAGGGATGTGTAGAAGATAGCTACATGAGCTTCCAGCAGCATGAGCGGATAAAACTGCTTCTGAAGAGCTGGAAGAATTCATGAATGCAACCTGACCTCCCAGAGAGATTTATTAATCTGAAACTGGCTTAATTTTTATATTAATCTATTCACTTTACACACACACACACACACACACAAAAGCATGCACAGGTACTCATGACCAAAAGTTTGTGACCTCATCGGGATAATTCAGTTTTGTCTCCAGGCTTCAGTTTTGTCATCCATAAAGTCAATGCAACTCATTTCTGACTCTGTCTCTTGGATCCCTTCTTCCTATGGCACCCCTCTCTGGACAAAAAAAGAGAGATGTGGAAAGGGGCCAAAGTAGTAAAGACACTAGATGGGATGATGAGAACAACACAAGCACATACGCAGAAGTCAAAGAAACGAACTTAGGTTGTTTGGCATCCAGCACCTTCACTTGCTGGGCCATCTCACCAGACCTTATACTATCCTTGATACTTTAAAGGCTATGAGAATTTGAGCAAATCCAACACCTTCAGAGATACTTCAACATCTAAAAGAGAGGATATGGTATGGCTGAGTTCATGGGACTATAGAGAAAAATCAAACAGTAGCATCAGTAGTGTGCACAGCCTAGGATTGTATTCAGATGAAAAGTGTACAGGCCCAGGTATGCAATGTGCCTAGATACACTGCTCACCCTCTATGCATCCTTAAGCTCTTGGGGATCTTTACATAGAATAAGCATAGTACTTAATGCTGGTGAAATAATCACGTCCACAAATGACCTCCACTCAAAAGAAAGCCAATCTGATCCCACATCCCGATAAACACTCAGCACATAGGGGCCTTAAGATACAGAGTAAATGAAAGAACTGGAGCCTTCCCCAGGGAAAGCTATAACTCAAAAGACAGACCAATCCAACCAATGTGCACGAACAGGCTATGTAACTCACAGCAACTGCAACAGCTGTAGTATAATAACTAACTATATTATGCAGTACACAGTAACCAGAGTTCCTCAAGGCTTCAGACACGGAAAGTGATGAGGTATATGGAATGGATTTAATAGAGTTTCCAATTCAAATTCTCTCATAGAGAGGAAATTCTACCACGGAGAAAATCACTCAGACCTCAAATCCATTTTCTCTACTTAATACCCATAGATAACCAGCCCTTCCAACCAGAAAGTCTAAAGAGAGGAAAGAATTAGTAACCTCAAGAGAGTGCCTGGACTCTGAGAACTTCCTCAGAAGGGCCAGACTTGAAAACCATTCCTTATCTGACAAAGTATAAGAAAGTCTCCAAACATCTGTTCCTGGGATGCTGAGCTCCCATCCCCGTACCCTGTGAGCACGTTACACTTCACCAACCACTTCTCTAACTTCAGTTAGAGAAGCAGCTAGAGCTGTCAAGAGGAGTGGGTATGTAACTCTGGATCCTTAAACTTTGTAACCAGCAAGCTTATAGTAGGCTGTAGCTCCCCCAAATCAAGTAATATAATCTTGTCTCAGTTTTTAGCCCTAAGAATCAGGTGCCTTGTCTGTGATGCAGCCTTCTCAAACAGATTCCAGGCCCTTCCTTCCATAAATCTCTTCCAAGAGAGCTTATAAATACAGCCTGATTTTGCAAAATTGTACCCATGCTTGTATTGTCTTCTCTCCCTCCCCCTTCTCTGCTAGGAAGAAGATCTCTGCAGAAGTTGGGAGTTCCTGCAGAGATAAGTTAAACTTAGAAACAAGGAGTCTTTAACATTTGTGTGTTTATGAGTTGGAGCCTGATATTTCTTCAAAGATTATCCAGGATTGTATCTGAGACTTAACACATGGAACTTCCAAGTCTCACTCCTAGATGTCTGAAAGCCTCAAGAGTCCTCATTTCCAGTGAGTCTCACTGAATACCTGTTAATACTCAGAACCATCTATTTAAGTCTCTATCCCTTCTACAAACACAAGTAGAGGTAGGGGCAGAGACCACGGTCCAATCTGTCAGGTTGTCTAAATGAGACATGCTAGTGAGAATGCATTTGAAGGTTAAGTTGTCCAAAGATGATAAATCTTAAACCTTTGGTAGGCCAAGTCTTACAAAACCCTAAATATGCATGTGTTGTAAGTTTGCAAAAGCCTATTATTTCCCACCGAATGGGATACAACATGGTAATCAGCTTTTTATACAGATATCCCAATAGGAAGATTTTTGGTCTTGGGGATTACCCAATACACTTCTAGTACACTCACTCATGCAAGATTAGTTGAGTGATATGATCCACAGATCTGGTACTACTGCATGGCCCTGTTACCCATACTGTCTCCCTGGGAACAAAGTGGACATACTACTTAAAGGTTTTTATTTTTCCCCAATAAATGATATTCAGGTTGACAAAAGCAATCACAGAGCTATCTCCGGCCTCCTCCCCAACTCTTCCAATGACATTCACACTCTGGGTCTCTCTAATGTTTAACATAACACCCTGTCCACTTGTGCTAGCTGTACCAGTAAACACAGAATTTTCAAATTTTACCTTATATATGAGAGTAGAATAGAATGATAGTTACTATATAGTAGAAGGGGAAGGAAAAAGAAGCAGGCAGAGGATGGTTAGTGAATACCAAAATATAGTTAGTAAGAAGAATATGTTTCCATGTTCTTTGCCACAGTAGGGTGAGTACCATTTACAGTAATTTGTTTTATACCTCAGAATGATTAGAAGCTCAAAGTTCCCAGAAAAATAAAATGTTAATTATCTTGATCTCATCATTTCCCGTGTATCAAATTATAACACTCATAGCTGTAGGGCTATCCACAACAGCATGGGAGACCTAATTGGAATGAGTATGTTATTGATGGGGATATGAAACTGGGAAGGGGTATGCAGAATTCTGAAAAAAAAATTGTGGTGGTAGTGGTGGGGTGAAGTTTAGTATGACCAAACAGATTGTATATATACATTACATTCTCAAATAATACATTTTAACATAAATAATTAATAATTTTTGAGACAGTCTCATTGGCCTGGAACTCATTAGGTAAACCAGTTTGGCTTCAAACTCACAGACATACATCTACCTTTACTTCATGTGTGCTGTAATTAAAGACATGTTCCACCATACCTAAATTAATAAATAATATTTTTAAAGAGACGTTTAGGACATAAGTAGACTATTTACAATTATTCTTTTGATTTAGTTTTATTCAGTTATCATTAGAAACTCTGTAATCTGGAGAAATCATTGATTGTGATATCAAATACAGAGCCCATTATGATCCAACCCACTTTGTTTCCATTAAGGACCATGACATTGACAACAAAAGGTGTTATTATGACTGTCTCAATAGTGACACCACTTGGCATATGGCTGGTCTTAAGATGTGCCATCAAGATAATATACATTGGTTTCCAAAACCAAATAAGAGAAAATGAATGCAAAATGTCTCAGTAACATTTTTATATTTATTGCATGTGTTTGTGTTACTATTTGAATACAGTGAAATAAATTAAGCATATTAAAACAACAAAAAAAGGAATTCATCCCAGTTTACCACACACAAAAAGATGTAAATATAGGAGGGAACTCTTAGAAAGAAGAAAACCAGGAAAGGCCCAAGGTGGTAAATGAGTGTTAAAATGACAAAAATTCATTATGAAGTACATTAAGCTGCCAATTAAAAATGGAAGAACTATCATACTACAATCCATAAAAATACATAAATTAAAACTAAATGTAGTTCTTAGACATTTTGAATTGTTAGTTGTTTGGAGTCGACTCTACTTGAGTTTTCCAAGGTTTAGAATTCCACATAGAAATTTTATGACCCTCAAAACCTCTGGGGCTGTATGAAAGACTGAAAGTGCCTTCCTATCTCTCACCCTGTGCAAAAACCAATTCAAAATGAAGCTAAATCTGTAACTTAAGACCTAAAACTTTGAAACTAATAAAGGAAACACCTCAAGATAGAACACATAGGCAATGACTTTGTGACAAAGGCTCCAATAGCTCAAGGAATTACAGAAAAAAATTAACAAACATAATTATAAGAAATATAAAATGCTTTGCAGTACAGAAGAAACGGTAAAAGAGGCAGCTTGCAGAATGGTGGGAGGGGGACTTCACAGGCTACTCACCCAATAGACAACTAAGATACCATATATATAATTTTAAAACTGAACACCAAAAAGAACACATAATTTAATATATAAATGAGCAAATAAAGAAAATAGACACTTTAAAAAAAGATATATGTATATTATGTATTTTCATACACTGTCACTGTCTTCAGATATAGCATAAGGGGGAACCAGATCCCTGGATTGGTTGTAAGCCACCAGGTGGCTGCTGTGAATTGAACCCAGGACCTCTGGAGGAGCAGTCAGTGCTCTTAACCATTGAGCCACCTCTGTAGCCCTAAAATAGGCACTTTTAAAACAGTCAAAAATTCAACATTTTAGTATTGCAGATATGCAAACTAAAGCTATATGGAGACTCCCCATATCACTCTAGTCGGAGTGATTTTCAATAAGAAGGAAGTATAAACATGCAAAACTGCAAGGATTTGAAGGGGTTGAGAACACTAACAATACTAATGAAAATGTAAATAAGTCCAGCCACTACAGAAATCAATGTGGAGATTTCTCAGAATATGGAAAATACAACTTGCATATGACAGAGCTATATCACTTCTGGGTATACACCCAACAGAATCAAGTCAACTCATGCCAGAGTTGCCTGTATACACGAGTTTATTGCATCACGATAGTCAGGCTATGGAACCAGCACAGATGTTGGTTAGACAAGAAAATGTGGCACATGTGCACAATGGAATTTTATTCAGCCTCAAAGGAGAATAAATATATTTGTTGCAGGAAAATGAAAACTAAAGATCATTATGTTAAGCAAAATAAGCTAGTCTCACAAACATAAGTGTCTTATGTCTCGGACATCTGGAATCTGTGGAAGGGAACAAAAGGACACTAAAGTGGAAAGGGTCTATTAGGGACTCAGAAGGAGAAAGTGGCAAGGAGGCAAGAAAGAATGATAATGGGAATGAGTATGATCAAATTATATTATACGTATGTATAGAAATATAATAAACTTATTTTGTATAATGCATAATTCACTTTTAATAAAAAATCAACATTTCATTTAACACATAAGAGTATGAAAGCACTTTTCAGCTCAGATTTTATATATATATATATATATATATATATATATATATATATATATATAATACATAAACACATAAAAGGAAGGAAGGTTATAATTTCTGAATTACAGACTTCTCTTGCCCAAAATAACCTACTGACCTCATGCTAACTTGGACTTTTCCTGCAGCTTGGTGAGTGCATTGTAATGGGCTGATGTGGTCCACAGATCAGTGCTAAGAGCCACGGTTCAAACTTGTTCCCATGTTGTCTGACTAAACAAAATAACTCCTACCCATGGCAATCACTATTAAATGAAGGTGCTGTTTCCCTCCAAAGCCACCATGGTGTCTCAGCTTCAAACTGAGAAACCTTCCCTCTCCAACAGATCCTGGCTTCTCTCCATAGTATATCCTCCATGGACAGGAACACCCAGGATCCTCCTTGGGTAACCTGAGTTCATACTGTCCAAACTGAAACAAGTGCCACAAGTTTCTGACAGCCAAAGTCTAATCAGGATCGTTTAGATCATTAATGCTTCCCCATAATTAAGACAATTTCTGATTAGAATTATTCTTTCAACACAGCTGGGTGGAACAAGGTTCAACAGTGGTATCTTAATAGCAACTGAGTTCCAATGATGAAAGAAGGGAAAAACACTATGTTCTTCATACACAGAGGGGGTGCTGCTCTTGGCCCTAGGGTCATCAGAGAACTGAGTAAATCTTATAGGAAAACAGTTGAGATGGCTTCACACACCTTCTTTCCAATAGGGTTCAAGGGCCAGCATGATTGGAAGTAAGAGTGTTCTGTCATGTGAGAAAAGAGCAAAAGTATCAACATCACATACTATATCGTACATTCATATTTCATAACTTCCATTTTCATGTTTCCGTGAAATAAATAGTAGGATTCCTGCTTGGTAGACAAAATGGGGATCAGACAGCTCAAGAATCAACAAGTACTCAGTAACTGCCCTCTTGGTGGCATTGCATGAACTACGGTGGCTTTGCCCATGGTGACATAGCTTGAAAATAGTAATGGAAAGATCTCTAAGTCCATTATTCCTCTATGGCGGCACCTCAGAGGTCAGAGTCACTGTGCAGCACCACAGGACATTAGAACCAAAGGGCCATGGTGGAAAGGCCGCCAGGGTCTGTCTCGTTAGTTCTCACCTTTGTAAGTAAGTAAAGTCAGTAGTCAGTACCAAAGATCAAAACACCTGCTCTCACGAGGAATAACTTAAAGTAGACTAGAGTCATGTTAGTTACAGTACTGTCTTGTCCATGGTATACCATCCCAAACTGGGAGCTGGGGAACTCATGAACTCTCAAAACCAATAAACTAAGCAGAACGGAAGCAACCTGATGAAGCGTTCATAAAACTGGAATGGAGAAACTGTGGCATAAGAGAGATGGATGCTAAAATTTTGAGAATTTCCAAGATAATGAAATCAAAATCGAACATAAAAATTAGAAAGATACAACTGAACTAGCTTCTATGTCTTAGACAATGTCTTAGATCTCTAGATTCCCTGAGGCTGCTTCACAAGTCTGGAACCTAGTCCTCAAAGAATAGCCCTCTGGTTATGGCACGCAACCTATACAGAAGTTTTGAAAACAATTTCTGCCATCTACACTGCTGGCCATCTCTAATGACCAACCTGCTCACTGTTACATCAGAGAAGTGGCCAGTCATACACTAAACTGCCTATCCCTATCCCAAGAATTTGAAATCTTCATGAATGGGTCAATCCTTTGCCTGCAATCACAGGGAGGAGGTGCCTGATCAATAGATGAGTCAGAGCAGGCCAAGAGTATAAAACACAGGAGCCCCAGTGTCCCTCACATCAGCATCACCTCCTTCCCTCACTCATCTCCCCTGGTGCTTCAGGTAAGTGTGGGCTCTCCTGGCTGTCTGGTCTCTCCAGCTGGCCTTGCTCAGCTTGTAGAGATTAAGGGACAGGGCCTCCCTCCCCTTTGGAAGGGACTCTGTTCAAATTGAGAAGGGCTTTAGGAAAGCACTGGGAGAATGGCAAGCTGCTGCTGGGCAGATGATGTGTCTGGTCTTCTGGGCAGAATGTTAAATTCCACCACGAAGATAGGACTATCTCCTGCTTCTCTGATACCCAGGGAGCAGAGGGTTAGAATACTGGATGACTGCAGTTGCAGGCTTCCATGGGCTGGATGAACCTTCCTGCCAGGAGTGGCTGAATCCACTATTGGGAAGGAAGAGGGACAATAAGTCATAGAATGGTGCTGATGGGAGGTTTGAGAAGCCACAAAAACCCAAGCTCTGCTTTATGAGGTCAGATGTTCTGACAGATAAATGACTTGTGAGATGCTGAACTACACAGCTTCCTACTAGCTACAGTTCTCTACCAAATTTAGACTCCTGCATATCTTCAAAAAGATGCCTGCTTTCTTCTGGTTAGATGTACTGGTCCAAAAGGTTCAGAGCTCTTCCATTTGTTTGCAGACGGGACCATAGTAGAGCTGTCTTGTCTAATAACTGGCCCTTGGAGCATATCCTCACTCAATAGGACAGATCCAGAGTTTAAACTAAGGACTTTATGCAGGAAATGCTAATGTCCAAACAAATCTTTTCTTGTTGTGCTGGGAATGGGTAAAATCCACGTGGAAATTTTTGCCTACTGAATTTAAAGAATCAGCACTGGGACTTGGGAGCACACTTAGAAATGGAGTGTTTATTAATGGAAGATCAAAAGCAGGTGAGAATGTGGGGGTTCTGCTTTCCGAATCACATAGTAGAAGAAAGGCAGAGTTGAGGATAAAGGGGAGCACTAGCGGGACTTTTGAAGAGCTATCTAGTCCAGGAATGGAGTCCAAACACCTAGTCTGCATAAAGCTAGGAGTCAGAAGGATGTTGGCAGGGATGCATCTGCCTCCTTCGCAGTGTCCTCTTGCTGCTGTAGGTCTAATGTTGCTCTTCTGCTCTTCTTCCAGGGTTCCCCTTCTCCTTAAACAAGATGTCTCACCAGAAAAAGCAGCCCACTCCCTGCCCTCCTGTGGGTTGTGGAAAGACCTCTGGTGGAGGAGGCGGCGGCGGCGGCGGCGGCGGCTGCGGCGGTGGCGGCTATTATAGCGGTGGTGGTAGTGGTGGCGGCTCTGGCTGCGGAGGTGGCTCATCTGGAGGAGGCTCTAGCTGCGGAGGCGGAGGCGGTGGTTCCTATGGAGGTGGTTCCAGCTGCGGCGGCGGAGGCGGCTCCGGTGGGGGCGTCAAGTACTCCGGAGGCGGCGGTGGCTCTAGCTGCGGCGGTGGTCACTCCGGGGGCGGCGGCGGCGGCTCCAGCTGCGGCGGTGGCTACTCCGGAGGGGGCGGTGGCTCCAGCTGCGGCGGTGGCAGCTACTCAGGGGGTGGCTCCAGCTGTGGAGGCGGTGGCGGCTCTGGTGGGGGCGTCAAGTACTCCGGTGGCGGCGGAGGCGGCGGCTCTAGCTGCGGCGGCGGCTACTCCGGGGGCGGAGGCGGCGGCTCCAGCTGCGGAGGTGGATCAGGAGGCGGTGGCTCCTACTGCGGAGGGTCCTCCGGAGGCGGCAGCTCCGGTGGCTGCGGCGGCGGTTCCGGAGGGGGCAAGTACTCCGGTGGCGGCGGTGGCTCCAGCTGCGGAGGCGGCTATTCCGGCGGCGGTGGAAGCAGCGGCGGCTCTAGCTGTGGCGGCGGCTACTCAGGCGGTGGTGGATCCAGCTGCGGAGGCGGCGGATACTCCGGTGGTGGCGGCGGCAGCGGCTGCGGAGGTGGTTCCTCCGGTGGTGGCGGAGGCGGATCCTCCCAACAGTATCAGTGCCAGAGCTACGGAGGCGGTTCTAGCGGTGGCTCCAGCTGCGGCGGTGGCTACTCCGGGGGCGGAGGCTCTAGCTGCGGAGGCGGCTCCTCCGGTGGTGGCTCCAGTTGCGGCGGCAGCGGCGGCGGAGGCTATTCCGGTGGTGGCGGTGGTAGCTGCGGCGGCTCCTCTGGCGGCGGCGGCGGGGGCTATTACTCCTCGCAGCAGACCAGTCAGTCCTCCTGCGCCCCCCAGCAGAGCTACGGAGGGGGCTCTTCCGGCGGAGGTGGTAGCTGCGGAGGTGGTTCGTCCGGAGGCGGCGGCGGCGGTGGCTGCGGTGGAGGCTACTCCGGAGGCGGCGGTGGCTGTGGAGGTGGCTCTTCCGGGGGCAGCGGCGGTGGCTGCGGAGGCGGCTCTTCCGGGGGCAGCGGCGGTGGCTGCGGAGGTGGCTACTCCGGAGGCGGCGGCGGCGGTGGCTCCAGCTGCGGAGGTGGCTCCTCTGGGGGCGGATCTGGAGGTGGCAAGGGTGTGCCAGTCTGCCACCAGACCCAGCAGAAGCAGGCTCCTACCTGGCCCTGCAAGTAAGGTCACCGGGCTGCAACGGAGACAACAGAGCTGGAAGAGTTCTCCGTGGGCGCCGATGGGCTTAACTTTCTCATGAATTTGCCTGAGGTTTCCAACCCCTTCACATGTTAAGCGCTCCCTCCCCCAGAAGAAGCCATTGAGTCGCTAAAGGTGTATCTTGTTCAGCAGATTTTTCATCTTGGTTTCTGAATGACTACCTCCCAATTCTAGTGTCTCCTCAGTCAATAAATTTGCAATTCATGAGAATCTCTGAGTTTGCTGTAGTCTTTGTAGCTTGTAAATTTACTCAGTTCATTCTGTTTTTGCTTTTTCCATTCATTAGTTCACATTAAAATTCATTGAACAAGTGTTCTATCCAAAGGTGGGGGAGTAGATAGATGGAAAGGGGCAAAGGATAACCAAGGATGAGAAGAGTCTGGGGTGTGGCTTAAAATCATGAGATGGTCCCTAAAAACAAAAGAAAAGTCTTTACTGGACATCCTCACTTCACTGAAATTGGGCCTGCCCAGGCAATTTGTAGCAGTGCAGCGTTTACTCTCCAAGTTCTGGTAGCAGGATGGCTCTCAGATTAGGTTAGCTACCAGAGGTCCAAGTCCACTGACATATTCTGACCAAAGAAGGACACACACCCCTGAACAAAAGACCCCTGCCCATGTGATCTTCCTGAACACTATAACTACTTTCCTTACTCATGACCCATGATAGAGCTTTGAGGCAAAGATACAAACCCTCTATGTCTTCTCAAGATTGCCAGTTCTTGAATAAGCCTGATACCTTCTTACCAGCACAGCTCTCCTGAATACTGAGATTGAGGCAGGGGAAAGTCTGGCTTTGTTAGTCTGTTAGAAAAATATTATATCAGATAATCAAGATTCTCTACAGTGTGTGAGACACTTTACTGAGCATCTATAGGGATAGAAGGCAGCCCTCTTGAAGGATTGAACGTGTAGCTTTCGTCCAACTTGAGAAGGTGCATCTTAAGTATTCAAGATGCTTAACATCAGTATCACAGAGGTCACTGGAAACATTAGGGGCCTCCTGATTAGCAAGCAAAAAGCTAGAGTTGCTCAAAGGGATGTGTGACAACCGTCCACTGGCCAGATCCTGTTTTACAGTCAGCTTTTATCAGCTTTAGGTAAATGCTAACTTACTGACTTACTCAAATTAATTGTGCCACATTAAAAAGCCAATGTGCCTTCCTACATTTAGCTAATGATAGAAATGAAAAGATTTCATCTGACTCTTCCGTATGGAGTCATCACTACCTTCATCATTTGCATCAGAGATAGAGCATGCCAGGTAGCAACCTCAATGACATGGTAGTCCTACCACCACATTTTTATGGAGTAAATGTATTTTTTTAGCATGGTTATATGTGCATATAATACATCCTGATTACTCACGTCCCTATCATTTCTTATTCCTCCCCCTCCCAACCTCTATCAATCCTTACCTTCCCTACAATTCCCTTTACCATGTTTTTATTATTTTTGTACGTTTGTTTTGTGAACCACTGAGTTAACCAGGGCCATCTCTATGACCATGGGTTTAGATTCTGATGAAATCCCACTGGGTACACAATTGAAAATAGTGACTCCCCTTCACAGAATCTATCAGTAGATAATAATTCAACAGGGAGTGGTGTGGCTTTCTCCATCCATGGCTAACTGTTGACAGGACAGTCTTGTGCAGGCCCAGTGCAAGCAACCATAGCTGCTGTGAGCTCATGTTTGCAATGGCTGTGTTATGCATAGGAGATAGTATTTTGGAGCCATTATCCATGTCTGGCTCTTATATTCCACCTTCTCAGGATGTTCCTTGAGTCTTTGAATGTTTTGGTTAGAACTGAGCGCTCAGTCTTCATTCATTTTCAGAATCTTGAGCATCAAAGGATTCTAGACTTACTACTGTTCTGCGCAAAGAGAGGCTTCTTTGATTAAATTTGAGAATAGAATTCATCTGTTGTATAAACACAGATGTATAGAGGGAAACTTGATGCTTCATCAATTTAGCTCAAAAATGGTAGTAAGATTCCTCCTAGGGCAGTGGGTCTCAACCTTTGGAGGTCCAATGGCCCTCTCACTGGGGCCACTCAAAACCATTGGAAACACAGATTTTTACATTATGATTCAAAATAGTATCAAAATAGAAGCAGCAACAAAAATGACTTCATTGCTAGTGGTCACAACATCATAAGGAACTATATTTAAGGGTCACAGCATTAGGAAGGTTAAGTCATTGTCTTAGAGACTATGACTTCCCTATCCACCAAGTTTATAATACTAGGCATGAATTTCCTCCTGTGAATCAGGCCTCCAATCCAGAGGGCAGCTAGTTACCCCATAACCGTTGTTCTACTATCACACAAGTAGCACATCTTGCCTTACTAATTAATATCATAATCTGAGGGGTTCAGAGAGTAAGACCATTGATATATTTTCTCCCCTAGCAGCCTGCTTAGTATCTTTCTCCCAGCACTATGAAAGCTAATCAGCAGATAGGAATTTTCCAGCTCCTTGATTTCTTCATATCTTGCAACTAAGATAGGTTATAGCCTAAGCAATAAGGTCTGATCATCTAGTAGTAGTGAGCAGCCAAAGAAATACACTGACACATACACACACACACACACACACACACACACACGCATCTGCATATATACACACACGCATCTACATACACATATATGTATATGTGTGTGTGTGTGTGTGTGTGTGTGTGTGTGTGCGTGCAGGGCATGTCTGTTATGGTGGTCTATCAACCAGCTTTTGTTTTATTGTATGTGAATATGATAGGATCTTGGTATTCTGAAAAAAAAGCTTACAAATATTGGAAAAAGTGAGGCTTTCAGCAGAGGCAAAAAGGTAGTGGGCTTGATTATTGACAGTATAGCAGCTTTGATTACATTAATAGCTAGCACCACTGCTTCTGCAATTGCTTTGATGCAAGAATTGAAGACATCCACTTTGTCAGTCATTTAGCAAAAAATGTTACTAGTGTTCTGAGTACTCAAGAAGATTTAGACAGGCATGTGGAACAGTGGATTGATGTTCTTTATGATATTACTCAATTTATTGGAGTGGCAGTTTAGCGTTTAAGAATAAAAAGCCATCTCAAGTGTCACATTCAATACCAATAGATTTGTGTCTCCTCAAAAATTGACATAGATGGCCACTACCATTGGGAGAAAATTCAAAGACACTTGCATGGTATTTGGCATGATTCTAACATCTCTCTAGATATTTCAACTTTGCATGCTGAGATTATGAATTAAAGACTGCTGCTCCACTAAGTTTTAATGCTGTGGATACTGCTGATAAAATTATTCCTGGCTTAAGGTCAGCGTTTTCATCTTGGTCAAGCTTCAAGAATGGCATATATAGTTTGATCATGTTGGCCCTTCTTGTCCTGGAAATACTTTTTTTATTAGATACTTTCATTATTTACATTTCAAATGTTATCCCCTTTCCTAGTTTCCCCTCCTAAACCCCCCTATCACTTTACCCTGACCTCTGCTCACCAACCTATGTACTCCTGCTTGCTGGCCCTGGCAGTCCCCTGTACTGGGCATAGAACCTTCATAGGACCAAGGGTCTCTGCTGTTAGGAATACTTTTATTCCTGCCCATTTTTATAAATATTGCCTTTAACAACATCAACATGTTGGTGGCCAAAATACATGGCTTGAAACTAAAAAAGGATCCCCAGATAGTGCCATTAATTTAACAGGCTGGGAGTTAATGATGGGAAAGATTCTGCACAGAGCCTTACCAACCTAAGAGATAAATGGATTGCTTTGGATAATGCATATTCAATACTGGATAAGGAAAATATTCTTGTCAGAACAGCCTAAGACAGATATAGTCTTATTTATGAAACAAAAAAGGGGAAGATGTGGAGCTCTTGTGGCTGCTTCAAGGAATTTGGCAAGAATATTAACATTGGGCTAGGAAAAATAGAATAAGCTCAGACATTGAACTAGGACAAGGCTCAAGATGAATACAGTTGAGCAATGTGTTCTGTGTTTGGTTGTCTCAAGAAGTCCTTGAATATAATAGTCATAGGAACTTTGTTTATGCCTTGAATATTTCTTGACTACTTTGTCTTTGATCTAGAACTGATCCTATTCTTTGAATGTACCTAGAATGGTATAAAAGGAGACAGGAGGCAGGGGAGGGAGACAGCTTCAGCATTTGCAGAAGTCATGTTATAATGTTATATAATTGTCTTTTCTTTTCTTTCTTTCTTTTCTTTTTAATCCTCACTCCCTTCCTAAAGACCCCGTTGATTGACTGAGCTTGCTTGGTTTTATATATATATATATATATATATATATATATATATATATATATATATATATATATATATATATATATATATATATACATAAACATACATATATTCATTATGAATATATATCTGCACAGATGAGGGCAGAGAGAGAGAGATGTTTATAGGGTTATATAGTTAAAGTTTTATAATAGCTTGTATTAGTTTGGGCAATTCTGAGCCTTTCTTAACCAACAACTCATAATAAATTATTTCATACAGGGTCATGGGAATTTTGTTTAGTAACCATTGGTTGTAGATGCATGTAATGGCTAGTTTTTGTCAACTTGACACAGCTGGAGTTATCACAGAGAAAGGAGCTTCAGTTGAGGAAATGCCTCCATGAGATCCAACTGTAAGGCATTTTCTCAATTAGTGATCAAGGGGAAAAGGCCCCTTGTGGGTGGGACCAACTCTGGGCTGGCAGTCTTGGGTTCTATAAGAAAGCAGGCTGAGCAAGCCAGGGGAAACAAGCCAGTAAAGAACATCCCTCCATGGCCTCTGCATCAGCTCCTGCTTCCTGACCTGCTTGAGTTCCAGTCCTGACTTCCTTGGTGATGAACAGCTGTATGGAAGTGTAAGCCGAATAAACCCTTTCCTCCCCAACTTGCTTCTTGGTCATGATGTTTGTGCAGGAATAGAAACCCTGACTAAGACAATGCATCAACATCCAACCATGTAGATTCTTCCTCCTAAAATCTTTTTAAAACTACATAAGATACTATATTATAGGATACTAAATTTTTGTACAGATTTTTCATATAGCCTTCATTTTGGTTAACCATCATCCCCAATTTTTTTCTCCTCTATCACTCCATTGCTCCCATACCAAATGAAACCTTTCAACTCCATGTATTCTCCCTCTCTGCTTTCATTTTATCTATATTGTATGATCTCAACTCCCTTAATCTATCTCCCTACCAATAACCCTTTTCTTTCTTTTTTTTTTTTTTTTTTTTTTTTTTTTTTTTTTTTTTTTTTTTTTTTTTTTTTTTTTTTTTTTTTTTTTTTTTTTTTTTTTTTTTTTTTTTTTTTTTTTTTTTTTTTTTAAGATTTATTTTATTTAGTATATGTAAGTACACTGTAGCTGTCTTCAGACGCTCCAGAAGATGGAGCCAGATCTTGTTACGGATGGTTGTGAGCCACCATGTGGTTGCTGGGATTTGAACTTATCACCTTCGGAAGAGCAGTCGGGTGCTCTTACCCGCTGAGCCATCTCACCAGCCCCTCTTTTTTTTTTTTTTAATTTGGCATTCTGTACTTTACTCATTTTAAGAGATTGTTGGTTTTGTGATATTTACCTTAACTATGCAGCCATAGATTTTTTTAAATTTTTATTAGATATTTTCTTCATTTACATTTCAAATGTTATCCAGAAATTTCCCTATACCCTCCCCCATACCCGCCCTGCTCCCCTAACCACCCACTCCCACATCTTGGCCCTGGTGTTCCCCTGTACTGGGGCATACAAAGTCTGCATGACCAAGGGGCCTCTCTTCTCAATGATGGCCAACTAGGCCATCTTCTTCTATATATGCAGCTAGAGACCTGAGCTCTGGGGGTACTAGTTAGTCCATGAATAACCCTTTTCTAAACTGGTGGCCTACAACTTTAGTTCCAGTATTTGATGCAGAAGTAGATGGAACAATGTGAGCTCAAGGTCAGGATAGTCTATGTAATGGGTTCCAAGCTAGTCAGGACTATGTAATAGGACCCTGTCTCAAAAACAACTAAACTAAACCAAACAAACAAACAAACAAACAAAGAACAAACAAACAAACCAAAAATCCCAACCATTTCTAGTTTTCTAGTTTTTACTTGAACATCAAGTTAAACAAGCATAACTAAAGTTTTAAAAATAGGATCCATATATATGTGAGAACATATAGCATTTCTCTTTGTGGTCCTCTGTTACTGAGATGAGTTAACCCACTCCATTGTAGAACAGGCAGCCATACTAGGTCTTAAGATTCAATTTCTTAATGAAGCAGGCAAAGGTCCTCAGGAGAACCAGACAATGGGTTACCAGCCAATTGCAGGATAAACCCCCAGCTGAGTCAGCTCCTGGGATATCTTGTCTAGAGAGACACTGAGCCCTGAATTGGGGCAGGTCCTGAAATTTCTAAAAGGCCTGACCAAAAGTGATAAAACTGATATAGCAACCAATCAGAAATTGTACTAATGTAACTGCCACATGCCTAGCCAATTATGTTAAAGATCACCTAAATCTTCCAGAAAAATCTCCTAGCTCTGCATAAAAAGGGGCCTCTGAACTCCTCTCCTGGTCACTATTTTGATGAATGGTTGACCCCCACATGCTGGTTGTTTCTGTGTAATAGACAAAGCTAACACCAGCTAACTTTGATATGTTCTTTGCCTTTGCATACTATTTGAGTCTGGTGTCTTCCTTCAAAAATTCTCAGATGCTAACGTTACCTCATCCAGTATTGTTTCACCTATTTTCATTACTTTACCTAAACTTTTTATAACTTTTTTTTCTAATTTAGTGCTGAATAAAATTGTGCTGTAAGTATATAACACATTTTCATTATTCTTTCTACAGTTGATAGACATATAGGTTGATTTCATTTTGTAGCCATTATATACATAGCAGGGATAAAGATGGGTGAGCATTAATCGTTCTGTTAGAATATAGAGTCCTTCAGGAACAAGTTCAAGAGTGATATATCTGGGTCGTTGGGAGTTTTATTTCTAGTTGTTTTTATTAATTCCCATACTATTTTTTAAAGTGTCTGGACTCTTACACTTCTGTGAGCAGTGATATATAAAACAATACCCTTACTCAACACACAAATCAACATTTATTGTTATTTGCATCCTTGACAATGGCCATTTGTGTTTGGATGAATTAGTTAAACCGCTTTGGCTCCCACCCAAGAGCTCTGTGGATTCACGAATGAAAGACACACACATGCACATGCATGTGTACACGTGCACCCGTGCACACACACCAACCAGCTAACTTTGATATGTCTTGACTAGCTCAATGGCTGAACATTTCTAAACTTCCCAGTAGCTAGCACATATTTCCCTCTGGTGTTCCTGGCTTGACATCTTTTAAAATCTATATAAATCTTTTAAAGATAAATCTTAACATCTTTAAACATCTGTAATCTTTTAAAATCTAAATCTTTTAATAGCATTTTATCTGTGCTACCCTGTTACCTTCTGGAGAGCCCCATCCACAGGGCCACATGCCTTTTCTATGTACATTGTTGGATAGTTTCTCTCCTGCAGCTATTAAATCTGATACCTCTACCTGAGTCATGGAAATCCCTCTTCTTCCCCTCTTGTTCAGTCCCTTGCCCACACAAATCTAAAAGTCCCACCTCGTCTCTTTGTTCAGCCATTGGCTGTATGGAAATTCTTTATCATCATTTGAAGGCAGCTGGGGGCAGGGACCCTCAGGTCTGGAAGTGCAGCATTTAGGAGCTAAAATAAGACAAAGAATTAGAACCAATTTCCAATATCTCATGCTTTCTGTCCAAATTTTAAAAAAAGGCTCTTCTCTCAGATACAAATTGAGCATAACCATACAATTATGTAAATTACAAGGTATGACATATAATTAACATCCAGTCTATCATATTTGTTAATTAGATAAAGTACTCCACTATTTATCCTGATTTAAAGAGTTTATAATTCGAAGTTCCCCAGAGGACTTTCCACTCCACAGGTGCCCTAGCACACCCGGGATCTTGGGATCACTGGTGAGTGGAATGCAACATCTGTTTCAAAACAACCCAGTGGGGTTTGGGCCAGCAGGAACAGGGACACAGGAAACCCACCCTACCAGCAGCTGTGGTTCATTTTGGTCAGCACCAGACCGCCTTTACCTTGGGCACAAACTTGGCAGACAGTCTCAAGGTCCTAAGAGGACTCTCCACACTGCAGGTGCCCTAGCACCCAGGATGTTAGGATCACTGAGAAGAGTTGGCCTCCAGAGAGGGCCCTGACCCTGGGACTCAGGTGAGATCACCATCTTGTATCCCGGGTCTCTCAGAGACCAGTCCATGCAGGAGAGTGCAGGGCCACAGAAGCAACAGAGATTCTTGGATAGGGTCACTTTGTACCTTCATGCTCAGCCAGGAGGCAGAGCTGAGACCAAGACCTCTGGGCACCTTCCCTACAAGAGGAGAGCTTGCCTGCAAAGAGTGCTCTGACCACATGGACTAAGGAGAGAGTTGGATCCCCAGGAGTGCTGAAAGAGGCTAACAGAATCACAGAAGGAACAAGCTTCAGCCAGAGACAGCTAGAACATCTAACACCAGAGATTACCAGATGGTGAAAGGCAAACTTAAGAATCTTACTAACAGAAATTGAGACAATTCAGCATCATCAGAACACAGTACTCCCACACAGTGAATCCTGGATACCCCAACACACCCGAAAAGCAAGATTCAGATTTAAAATCATATCTCATGATACTGGTAGAGGATTTTAAGAAGGACATTAATAACTCACTTAAAGAAATACAGGAGAACACTGCTAAACAAGTAAAAGCCCTTAAAGAGGAAACACAAAAGTCCCTCAAAGAATTACAGGAAAACAGGGTTAAACAGGTAGAAGACCTTAAAGAGGAAACACAAAAATCCCTTAAAGAATTGCAGGAAAATACTACCAAACAGGTGATAGAATTGAACAAAACCATCCAAGATCTAAAAATGGAAATAGAAACAATAAAGAAAATCTAAAAGGAGATAATTCTGGAGACAGAAATCCTAGAAAAGAAATCAGGAACCATAGATGCGAGCATCAGCAACAAAATACAAGAGATGGAAGAGAGAGTATCAGATGCAGAAGATTCCATAGAAAACATGGACACAACAATAAAGGAAATGCAAAATCCAAAAAAGATCCTAACTCAAAACAGAGACAGCAATGCTCACATTCATCTATATGATGGAACAGAGGGCCCCCAATGGAGGAGCTAGAGAAATTACCCAAGGAGTTGAAGGGGTCTCCAACCCTTTAGGTGGAACAACAATATGAACTAAACAGTACCCCCTGAGATCATGTCTCTCGCTGCATATGTAGTAGAAGATGGCCTAGTCAGCCATAACTAGGAAGAGAGGCCCCTTGGTCTTACAAACTTTATATGCCCCAGTACAGGGGAATGCCAGGGCCAGGAAGTGGGAGTGGATAGGTAGGGGATCAGGGCAGGGGGAGGGTATAGGGAACTTTTGGGATAGCATTTGAAATGTAAATAAAGAAAATATCTAATAAAAAAAGACTTTGCTTATGTATGTAATTGTTACCTGCATGTACATGTACCACTTACATGCTAGGTACCCACAGAGGTCAGAAGAGGTGCTAGATCTTCTGAAATTGGAGTACAGATGGTTGTGAGCCACCATGTGGGTGCTGAGAAACCTGGATCTACTACAAGAGCAGCACATGCTCTTAATGTCTTGTCTGTTTTTCCCATCTTTAATCTATTCATCTCTTGACTGTTACTGGGCACTTAAGCTAAGACTGTAACTTGAGTATTGGAAGACATCTACAATAAACATGAATGTGCAGCTATCTCTGTTGTACACTAACTTAGACTCCTTTAGGTATATTCCCAGAGTGGTATCACTGTTTATTAGGATATTAGAATAGTTCTTTTCATATTAGGATAGTACTTTTCAACTAGCAGCACATAAGTATTTCATGTTTAGTAGCTCTGTCGTTGTTTTCTTATTGGTAGCTATCTATCTGTTGTTTTCTTATTGATAGCTATATATCTAACTATCTGTAGTTTCTTTCTTTAAAAAATAGTACAATTCATTTTATTGTATCTATGTGTGTGTCATAAATTTTTCCATGTTTTCTTCCAATATTTTTATAGTTTCATGTATTATATTTAAGTTTTTATCTTGAAGTTTATTTTTATATGTGATATATAATGAGGTTCTACTTTCATTCTTATACATGGTATACAGTTATACCAATATTATTTAATGTAATAATTTGTCCTTTCACTATTTTGTGTTCTTGGTTGTATTTCAAACATCAGTTCACCATAAATGAATATGTTTATCTTGCCTCATTACTCTTGGTATATTTCCAATTATTTTCTTTTGCTCCTTTGCCTACCTTTTCTGACAAGGTCTTGGGACACAGTATCAGGCGGACATCGCAAAGGTTTTCCCCGCTTTGCTGTTGCTCTTAAGAGAAGCTCTCAACTTTTCCACACTGAGTGTGACATGAACTGTGTTATATGTGTTACATGTGGCTTTGTTATGTTGAGGTATTTTCCTTCTGTATTGTATCCAATGATAGGTTTAAGTTTTTGTTATGCATATTCATTTATTTTTTTTTATCTGCCTGTAGGGAGGGTGCATGACTCCATGACACTGAGTATTTTAGTTAGGGTTTTTATTGCTGTGATAAAACATCATTATCACAAAGCAAGTTGG
The DNA here is from genome assembly GCA_902729485.2 of Mus minutoides. NCBI lineage: Eukaryota > Metazoa > Chordata > Mammalia > Rodentia > Muridae > Mus > Mus minutoides. The sequence continues at coordinate 912,844 of LR749654.1, read as the reverse complement.
GGAGGAAAGGGTTTATTTGTCTTATACTTCCACATTGCTGTTACTCACCAAAGGGAGTCAGGAACTCAAATAATCAGAAAGCCTGGATCTAGAAGCCTTGGATGGATGCTACTTACTGGCTGACTTCCTATGGCTTGTTCAGTCTGTTTTCTTATACAATCCAGGACTATCAGCCCAGAGATAGCACCATAAATGAATGGGCTGAGCCCTCTCACATCAATCACTAATTGAGAAAAATGCCTTAAAGCTGGATCTGTGAGGCATTTATTTCCTCAACAGAGGCTCTTCCCTCTCTCATGATTCCCGCTCATGTCAAGTTGATACAAAGTTAGCCAATATATTGTATATGTGGAGATCAAAGGACAACTTGAAGGAATTGTTCTCTCCTTTCATCCTGTGGGTTCCAGGGATTGCATCCAGGTTGCTGGCCTTGGCTTCAAGTGCCTTTACCTGCTGAGCCATCTTGAAGTTCCTAATGGGAGGAGTTAACCAAGAAAATATGTCAAACTTTGTTAAATAAGTGTTCTACATGAGTTAATAGGATCATGTGGTTTTTGTATATTGAATCATCCTTGTGATGTTTTCACTGAGCTGCAAGCTCCTGATTACAAACATTCAATTGAGGGATTTGTAATTTTCTTTATTTGGTATGTTGGGGTATAATTTTATTTTATTTTCCCCCTTTTTCCTTTTTTTTTTTTTGTAAAATTTTTATCTGGCCTTCATATTAGAAAACTACTTGGATCATAAAATAAAATTGGCAGTATTTTCAGGCCTAAAATTTTCTTAGAAGAGCTTGAGAAGAATTTTCTATTGGCCTTAAAATGTTTGGAAGTTTTGAGCAGTAAGGCTGTTATCCCAGGACTTGGATTTAGTTCATTCACATTCTCTAATTCCTTGAGATACGACATCAGGTTGTATTTTTGGGAGTGGAGTTGGAGGGTTTTCTTTTGAATGGAGGAATTTCTTTCTACAAACTTCCCTCTTTCAACTTTTGTGTGTGTGTGTGTGTGCATCCCATAAGATTTAGTATATTTTATTTCTATTTTTGTTTCTTCATTGACCTATTAATTACTGAAGAACATGGCTGATTTAACTTATATTTTAAATATTCAAACACTCATTTTTTTCCTGCTTCTAGTTTTGGAAAACTTGATATAATTTCTTAAGTTTCTTAAGACGTGTTTGTTGCACAGTATTTCACTTTTCCTAGAGAACATACTGTTCCCATTTGGAAATAATTCACACTTGCTGTTGGATTGTATAATCTCTATATGTCTGTGGTGTATATTTGTTCTGAATTATAGTTATATCCTGTGGGTTTTTATTATTATTTGTTTTAATCTAGATATTTTCATTGTTAAAAATGGAATACTGATATCACTCACTGTTGTTTTGGTATTTGTGTTAATAATTGGCATAGTTTTCTTTCAACCTGAAGCATTTCCATTAGTATTTTTTATATGACAGGGAGGATTCATGCTGATGAACTTTTTCTACTTCTGGTGTTTATTAGCCCTTGGTTTGGTTTCATTTGATTTGGTGTTTGGAGTTACTGTTTGTTTGCCTGGAAAAGCTTGTATCTCTAGTTCATCGTTGAAAGACAGCATTGCTAAGAAAAGTTTGCTTGCTTAGCAATCTTTCTTGTTTAATATTTTGAATTACTATGCTGTTTTTCTTAGCCTGTAATGTTCCTGTTAGAAAAATCTGAGATTAGCTTTGTTTTAGTCACTTTTCTATTGCTGTGATAAGACACCATGTCCAAGACAACTTAGAAAATATTTATTTGGGTCTTTTGAAATCAGAGGGTTAGCATTCATGATGATGTTGCAGGGTTCTGGCATCAGGAACTGCTGATGCTTTATATCTTGATCCATGGGTAGGAAGCAGAAAGAAACACATATTGGGAATGGCATGAATCTTCTGAAACTTCAAAGCCCATTCTAGGAGAAAGGAGACTCTCTTCAATGGAGTAACTGCAAGTTGTACAGAGCGTTTCAGGAAGCAACTTTAATGCTTCCATCCTGGAGCAGGCTTTTTAGAGATGCAGCTTCCACTGAGTGACTCTACAAATATCCTCTTACCAAATCTGGTAAGAAAAATCAATACATTGGTTTACTTAGCTAGACTTTGGTGGAATAATTGCTTTGTCTGTCATCAGTGTTATATCTGGCCTGTACAGACATCTGATGGGAAGGATTGGTTTCATGGCCCCAACAATGGATGATAAGACAGGTAGCCAAAGATATCTCCTGGAAAGTATTTGCAATGTGGATGTTGTCCTGCATATGAACCTTGGATTTGACAATGGAGGTGGAGGAAAAATAAAAGGAAAGATGCAGTGAAGGTATTGGCTTGACACTTCTTACAGTTAGAAGTTAAATCTGTGCTAAGGAGTTCTTCAGATCCCCAAACTTGAAACCCCTGAGAAGCACTGGACATTGAATAGGGAAAGGGAGGCCTGATAGAATAGATGTTACTCTTCGAATCAGATCAGTAATAGGAAGAGAGAACTCCATGATTCCCCACGTATACAAGTACATATATACAGTACAGAATATTATAATTATGGAATACCTTGCATCTGAACTGCTTCAATTGAGGAAGATTTTTAAACAGATGCAGGAGCTTCTCATAACCTGATTGATGAAGCTGTGAGACAAGGAGGTAGATTGGTTTTGTTATGGAAGCAGAGAAGCAGTAATATAACTACTCATTCTTCTTCTTTGATATAAAGGCTACCATCTTGTTATAGCCACAAATCTGTATTCCAGGGAAACATGAAGCTTCCAGAATCATGTGCATAAGGGCAAAGAACTGGACAAGAGATATGTGGTTAGAAATTGAGTAAAGTCTATTAAGAAGGAGAGAAAAAAAAAAAACCAAAGGTTATCCAGATCTACAGAGAGAAATCCTCTTTTGAAAAGCAAACACACAGCCGGGCATGGTGGTGCACACCCTTAATCCCAGCACTTGGGAGGCAGAGGCAGGCAGATTTCTGAGTTCGAGGCCAGCCTAGTCTACAGAGTGAATTCCAAAAAAACCAAAAACCAAACCAAAACACACACACACACACACACACACACACACACACACACACACGGAAAAAAGAATTGAGAACAGGAGTGGACTAATAAATTGAGGGAAGAAAAATCACACTCAAGAGGTCAGAATCCTGAGATGGATGAGCTTTACAGGTCATAATACCTTCTTCTGAATGTGTATACTATGGGCTTTTCATGGAAATACTCTTCCTGTTGTATGTATTCCCAGTGGGGACAGACTTCCAATCTTTTCTCTGCCACCTGGCTTCTTTCTTATGTAAGTCTTGATGTTTCTTTCCTTGGCTTCTGCTCTTTTGCTGCTGCATTCCCAGGCAATAGAAGAGAAAACACTCTCTACTGAACTGCTTATTGAAATGTTTAGGGATACTTGGCTCTTGTCAGTTTGTAGAGGTTCCCATAGATAGCAGCAATGTAAAGACTAGAGGAGGAAGTGACTGAGAGAATTTGGTATGAGAAAGGAGGTGCTTGATTCCTGGTTCACTGGTACCATGTGGAACTGTGTTCTTAAGACAATTAAGGAAGGATTTGATTCATCAGTGACCTTGGAACTGATATAAAGCTTTAGTAGTGCTAATAGGCTCTGTTGTGGAACATGATCTTCATGATCCAGGAAAGGTTTAGCAAGTCTGAGTTAATAGGCCAGTATATACGTTTATTTTTTAAGGTGCTAAAGTATTCAGGAGGAAATGGGAAAAAAGGTAAAATAGAAAAATCCTGTCTGGATAACTCAAAGGAAATATAACAAAAATTTTAAGTTCATAGTGGAAAAACAGAAATCCAAATTCTTGGCTTTTGAGTGTTTAGAAGGTGTCACAGTCTGACTGACAGTTCATGCAAGGGCCTACAGGAGTGAAAAATGAGGCTATAAGAAGTCATTCCTGTGTGGAGGGAAAGACATTAAAAAGAAGTGAGAAAAGATGGGTTTCAAATAGGGAATTTTTGGAAGTCTGTTCCAGAAATCCCAATTAGTAAAATTTTACTTCTGGCAACCTGAGAGCCAAGCAGAACATAGTATTTATTGAGTATATGTACTCTAACACATAAAATTCTTCTAAAGCACCCAAAGCAATGGTCAGAAGAAGGAAGAACTATACACGTATAAGGGACCAAGTCTGTCTTAGGGATCTCCTACTGTACTCTAACAGAGGAACAAAAAGTCTGTGTTTCTCTGTGGCAAGAGAACATTCTTGAGTGAGATGTACTGATATGGCACACCCTACATACCAGTTGATTTCATCTGAGATGTGGAGTTTAAAGAGTCACTCATTTCATTATTGAGCAAGGTGGGAGCTTGTACAGTTGCTCAACCCAAAGTAAGACCATGAATATCAAACATTGCAGACTGCTCAGTGTGGGGCGGGTTATGACATTAAATAAATATTTAAAAAATCAGCAAAGAGTTAGAAAGTGTATAAATTATTTACCAACCCAAAGCCTTTTCAACATCCCACTGTGTCCTATGAAGCAGCTTCAGTAGGAGTGGATTTTAGGGAGCTAAATAAATTAGAGTCCCATATTTATGTTGCAGAATTCAACACTTGCCATGTACCACCCCAGCCAGGTATGGGGGTCCCTGGGATGTGGGTTCTCCAGGTCAGGTGGGTAAGTATTTGGTGGTGACAAACAGAAGCAAACACAGAGGCAGTTTGAATCTGAGTGTATCAATGTGCAGTAGATTCAGAGGTCAGACACAGGCATGAAATTACTGTAAGTACTCTCTTACGGTAAGACACATACAATAACTGGCAAAATTATTAAGAGAAAAATTCTACAGCAGTGTTTTTCTATAAACATAAGAGAGCTGTAAGTATTCTTAGAGAAATTTTAGACTTTTTGATTGCTGTTTAATAACTCATTCTTTCATTCAATTAACTTATCCTTTGTGGGATTTTGCAGTAGGTGGGAGCACCAGTAGACTTAATTATCCTCAGCTTAGGTAAGCATAGGAGTATTTGATAAATTACTGTCCTTGTCACTTTCAGTTCTCTGTAGACACATGTTCTGGTTTCAATCTTGTAGTGTGATGAAACACCCCACCACAAAGCAACTTGGAGAATAAAGAGGTTTGGTTCCTCTCACAGCTTCATATTATGCTCCTTTCCTATGAGGAATAACAAGCTTCTGATGAAGGGGCTGCAACAGATGGTCACATCACATCCCCAGGAGCAGAGACAATGAATTCATGTGTGTTCTCTGGCTTGCTTGATTGTGCTCAACTAGATTCATCTACTCATATAGTTTAGGAAAACTAGCCTAGGGGATGATGTCACCCATAGTAGAATGGATATCCCACATTAATTATCTTAATTAAGTGTTTGAACTGAGAAGCTCAACAGATCAAATTATCTCTAAATATCAAGTGGAATATCTGAAGCTGAAAAGTACGAAGACAGAAATGAAAATATTTAATAAGTCCAACACGAGTGTTGACCAAAGAGGAAAAAAAAGAATCTTTTAACTTGAAGGAAGATTCTTGGAAAATACACAGTGAACAGAATTAAAAAAAAAAAAAAAGATTTCAGGATTTTTAAAAATATTAAAAAATCAGAGGTTTCTAGATTATCATGTGTCTTATGTACCTTTCTTTTTTTTCTAGAATTATTTGTCTATTATATATATATGGGTACACTGTAGCTGTCTTCAGACACAACAGAAGAGGGCGTGTCGGATTCCATTACAGATGGTGGTAAACCACCATATGGTTGCTGGTAATTGAACTCAGGAACTCTGGAAGAGCAGTCAGAGCTCTTAACTGCTGAGCCATTTCTCCAGGCCTTATTTACCTTTCTATTGTTTTAAAGAGAAACCATGATCAAGGCAACTTAAGAAAGAAAGCTAGGGTTTCCTTACAGTTTCAGGTTAGTATATGAACATCATAGTAAGACCAGTGGATGGCAGGTAGTCATGATGCTGGAACAGAAACTGAGAGCAGAGGCAGAGAAAATGACTGGGCCCAATGTAGGCTTCTGAATTTTCAATACCTACTGCCAGTAACACACATTTTGATCAAGGCCACACCCACACCTGATCCTGCCCCCTTCCCTCTCCCTTCCTTCTCCAAACCAGGTCTCTCTCTCCCTCTGCCTCATGTCATCATTTTGTTCCCCCTTTTACGTGGGACTGAAGTATCCACATTTGGATCTTCCTTCTTGTTAAGCTTCGTATGGACTGTAAGTTATATCATGGGTATTCTGAGCTTTTTGGCTAATATCTACTTATTAGTGTATACATATCATGGATGTCCTTTGGGGTCTAGGTTACCTCACTGAGGATGAGACTTTCTAGTTTAATTTGCCTGAAAAATTCGTGATGTCCTCATTTTTAATAGTTGTGTAAATGTACCACATTTTCTGTATTCATTTTTCCATTGAGGGGAATCTTGGTTGTTTCCAGCTTCTGGTTATTATAAATAAGGCTGTTATAAACATAGTTGAGCATATGTCCCTGTGATATATTGGACCATTTTTAGGTTATATGTTCTGGAGTGGAGTGGTATAGCTGAGACCATAGTTAGAACTATTTCCAATTTCCCGAGGAACCTCCAGATTGATTTCCAGAGTAGTTTCACCAGATTTTGATCTGACCAACAATGGAGGAGTGTTCCTCTTTTTCAGACTGGAAGCACAATATTCTCTTGTGTATTTAAATTTTGATAAGAGAATTTATACCAGTATAGATGTTCGAACAACAAAAATAAGCTAATAAAAGCAGTTATAGGAAATAGAAAAAAAAAACTAGAGGAGATAATTCATGGATGTGCTTATGGTCTCAATGCTGATGATACGTTCATAAATACTTATCCTCAAATTCTTTAAGATATATATATATATATATATATATATATATATATATATATATATATTAAACAATTTTAATGTTTATTTTATTTAGTCCTTATAGGTTTGTGTGTATGAGTGTGTGTGTGCACGCGCTCATATGCATGCAACACACGCTTGAATATGTGTACAAACATAGAGATACACACCATGGCCCATATGCCAAGGTTTTTTCTCTGAAATTGGTTCTCTCCTTCCACCTTTACACCTTTTAGTTCTTGGAATAAAAAGTGTCACCCTTTTACAACAAACACTTTTACATACTAAGCTATCTCATTGCACCCCCAACATTGGCAGTTTTTATGCCATTTAACCCCAGTAATGTGCTTTAAAAGTAAAACTGGTATAAATTTCACATCATTTTAATTCTGTTGGCATTCTCTGAGGTTATCTTTGGTATTATATATTTCAAATGTTCTTCACATCAGTCTGAATGCTCTCTGTTAGGTCTCTGCCTCTCTACCTCTCAGAAATCAGGCACAGCCCCTGTAGTCGGTCCTATAGGAAGAAATGATCATCCCTCTTGTAGGCCCCAGAGGTGGGAAGGGAAAAGAAAGCCCACTGGAAAGTTCCCTGAATTTCTCTTGTTGCTGAAACAGTTTCAGAAGAAAAAGGTCATGGCTTCCCTGCCTTTAAGAGTCTCAGATGGGACTGGATAATTCTTTGGTTACACAGGAGGCATAGATAAGTATGAGTGAATATTTTTATTGAAAATATGTTTTCATTTTGTGTTCAAGTCTAATAAAGTGGTCTGTGTGGTCTAACAGTAAAAGACTAAAATGCTAAGTAAACAGCTAGATCTGTGGACCAGTGTTTTCAGGAACTGATCTTGGGCAAATCACCCAATATTCTGCACTCTGGAAAGTAAGAGTACAACACAGCACACCACAGCTATAACGTCAGTTTACATGAAAGAAACTCATCTGAGATTTGAGTCATGGCCATGGGGACCTTTCCATGCAGATTTGTGCACATATGAAAGGGTGTCTGGCTTTTTGTCCAGTGGTTGTTCTTTAGAGAATTAGACCACTATATTGTCTTTGGTAATTATTGACTGTAGTCCCCAAAAAGCCTTGTGAAAATGTTATATCCTATGTAACAGCAGAGTAACATAAAATAAAACTACATATTATAAGACCATTTATTATGGCTTTGTAACAGCTGCATACCTGTATTTTAAGGAACAGATGCATTTACTACGTTTTGAAGTTTATTGGTATTTCTCTTTATGTAACATATTGTGGTGATGCCCATTTTCTACATTGTGGAATACTTGTCTGGGGTGCCTGGCACTGTAAAGATGGATGATATTTCTCCAGATAGTCTCATGGGTCATCTTTCTTCCTCAGATGCAAATGACAATCTGCTTGGGTATCATGTTGAATAAAGTAGACATTTGAAAACAAAACAAACAAAACAAAAGTAGTTCATCTTCATTTTACTGTGGTCTCTCAATCTATGCCTTTGGAATTCCTGCCTGTTCCCCCCCCCCCCCCCAAACCTCAATCCAGGCAATCCTTACTCGCCCTCTGCTGGTTGATTCAAGAATTGCACCTATATTTCACATGATAGCCCTTTAAGCCCAGAGAGTTTCCTTTTCTCTCTCTCTTGCAGTATTGCCCTACAGGAAGCCTTGTGATTGATAGGTATTTTCTAAACAGAGTTTTACTTGTTTAGTACTTAATCCAGAAAGCATAGCATGTGTTATGTTTGAGAGAGAGAGAGAGAGAGAGAGAGAGAGAGAGAGAGAGAGAGACAAGGATATGCTTTGGTAGAGGTGCGGCAGTATGGTGAGGATGGAAGGGATGCCTTAGCGAGCCCATGCTGAGGCATCCCTTCCCCCTGAGGTACAGCCATGTGATGGATATAGTATGGAATAGAGTTTACTTAAGGCATGGGAAGTGGAGTTGGGAAGGGAGTAGGGACAGAGGGGGTGGGAGGAGAGGCCAGCAGGAAAATGCGGAGAGAGAGGGAGGAGGGGTAAGTGGAGAAAGAGAGACAAGGAGCAGAGAGCAAGAGAGTAAGAGAACAAGGAGGGGATAAACAGCCCCTTATAGTAAGACAAAAATACCTGGCTCTTGCCAGGAAACAGTGGGGCTGAGCCTAGAAGGAATGCCAACATCCCTCCCTTTTGGTTTAATTTATAAAAGGAAAACCTAGAAAGAGGTGATGGTGAAGCAAGAATAGGGTTGTCATGATCTTTGTTACTTCAATTTGGGGTGATGTGTCTCTGGGAAACCTAAGAAAATGGGTATGAGGATGTAGGTCTAGTCTTAGGAACGTTGGCCGTTTCCTTGCTGTTCAGGGTCTGTGGAACCATTTGTGAATAGGAAGGAGAAGATCCAGTAGAAGCATCCATTAGAGTAGATCAGAGCACCTGCTGGCTGCTTCTCTGGAGCATTCCTGGATGTAGATTTTGAATAAATGACTGGACTTGACAAGATGGTCACACACACACACACACACACACACACACACACACACACACACACATTAGAAGTAGAGAATAAAGTTAACTACGTTTGGGAGAAAAAAAATTTTCTTAGGTGTACTTGATGGTTGGGGTGAGGGGAGTCCTGATCTCAGGGATCAAGAGAAGAATCCCACCCTCTGAAATAGGTAACAAACAGAAACTCAGGTTATTGATTGGCAAGTGTACTTATCTGGATGGAGTTTACTTGGTCATTGAGAAATAGATCTGAGTGAGTTTCCTAGAGCTTATAAAAGTTTATAAAAGAGATAAGTTTGTTAACAGCATGAACAGTTTTAAGATGAGCTTAGGAAAGATAAAAACCTTTTGTGGAGCAGAGGGAGCAACAAGGGCTTTTTCTTCTGTCTAGAAGACAGAATATATATATATATATATATATATATATATATATATATATATATGCAATATGAGACAATTTTAAGTTTACATTTAAAAGACAATTAAAAGAAACTTGAAACCTTGACCTTGTGAATATGACAGCTAATCATATAGATTTATCATGATAAACACTTTTAGTCTATAGTTAAAAGACAATTAAAGGAAACTTAAAATTTGAACTTGTGACTATAAATGTAGGATTGTATAGTAGAATGTTTTATTAAAGTTAGGCTAATTTATAAGAACTCTATTATTGATTAATGTTAGGGCAATGGCATAACAAGGGGGAGGGGATAGGAAGCATTTAGTCACTGGGAACTGTGTTTAGAAAAGGAAGTAACCGAAGGTTACATCTGTGAAAAGTTACATCTGAACTTGTGTATCCTTTATTGTGAAGCCTGTTAGTAAGGCAAACCTGTCTGTCTTAACTAGTTAGCAAATTGACCAACAAGCTAATAAAGTGATGGATTACCTTAGGGTGAAGAGCCAGAGGTCTGTTTTCTAGCTCTCAAGCTTCAGTTAGCTTTGCTGTCAAAGTAGTCAGGAATCTGGGAAGAATTATAAATTATAATCTAGATGTTATTAATTAAAATGACAGAGGTTAGTCAATAGTCCACTACCTGAACAATTCCTGTTCACTGTGGTCTCCATCACAACTTGAGCTGTGTAAGTCTGGCCATGAGGCCCAGAAGATAAGAAGGTTTTTTTTGTTTGTTTGTTTATTTTTTTGTTTTTGTTTTTTTTTTTTCCCTGTGGAGTAGGAATGTAGGAGAAAATAACTCACCTTGACTTAGGCATTTAATTAACACTCTTGCTATCTTCTGTTTGCCCACAGTTTAAGGCAAGCCCTGGCAGCAGGCAAGGGAACGGAGTAGTGTTTCTCAGCGGTTATACCACAATCCAGGTAGAATCTTGTTGCTGTGTCCATGTCTTCTCAGAGACCTTGGTGGGTAAACTGTCAGGATTTAGGAGTCTCTGTCTATCATAATAAGTTTAAACACTTAACATTATATTTAGTAGATTTCTGACAAGATTGAGAGCCAATATCTATTAAGCTATATATGAGTTTGACAACCTGTGACTATTTAATTACTTGTTTTAGAATTAATCTAGTAAATAGAGTATATTGTAACTTAATGGCAGGAGCAAAAAACAAGGCTAAATGTATATTTAAGGCAGTGATTCTTAAATTATGGCAATGATCTGAGTTAGACAATCTGTTTTTGTTATATCTTAGAACAGAACTGCAGAAGCATGACAGAGACAAACAAAAGACGAATCTCAGTGGAGCAGTATGAGGGGCTCAGGGCAGCCTGGGGACAAGTATACAGCTGGTGCACAGAGCTTACTTGAGGCGACCAGCAGAACCAGGACACTGGGAAGCTGCTCCTGACAGTCTCGGAGAGGAGAGCCAGCCCTTGATGTCAGGAATTTTCCTCAAAGTCAATAACAACAAGGCCAACAGCAGTGTTAGCAAGAAGCTTCAACAGCTGACCCCTGGAGGGAAGAAGGAGGGAGCAAGGGGGTGGCTGCCAGGTCCCTAAGGCAAGGAGAAGCTGCTGTCCAGGGCTTCAACGCTCTGCACAAGGCACGGATTAAGAGAGTGAGGAGTGGGTCCAAAGCGTGCAGTGTAGTCAGTGGGCAGGGAACCAGGAGCAGAGAACAAGCAGCAAGAGAATGGGGGTTGGGGCGGTAAGGAAAAGCCCACAGATCGCTAGCAAGTTGTAAAAATGCCTTTAAGCAGCCATGTAGAATTATTGGTTTGTGGATAATGGGGCCAAATTTAGCCTGTCAATTAGACAGGGAGAGGTGTCAGTGAAGACATCCCTTCTGGTTAAGAGTAGAAGCTATCCAGGCAGTGGTGGCACATGCCTTTAGTCCCAGCACAGATTACTGAGTTCTAGGTCTGCCTGGTCCACAGAGTGAGTTCCAGGACAGCCAGGGTTATACAGAAAAACCCTGTCTCTAAAACCACCACCACAACAACAAAAACCAAAAACAAAACAACAAAAGAGTAGAAGTTAGTGACTTGCCTGTTCTGTTCCAGTGTCCTGAGGGTAAATGTGGTAGCTAGAAACAACAGCCAAGCCAGATCACCAGGTTATCACTTGGTCACAGGTGAATTTGGGGGGCTGAACTCAGGGCCAGGGGAATTGTTCACCCAGGCCTGGGATTTCACAACAGTGAGAAAAGGAACTGACTCAGAGAAGCGGAGCAAAAGGTTTCACCTAAGGAAAAATGTCCTAGAATGAGGGGGTCAATGAGAAGACCAGTCTTAAAAACTGTGAATGCCTCCATCCTCAAGGACTCTAGGGTGGCTGTGAGCTCAACAGCCCTTCCATGGGATCATGGGATAATTACACTGACCAGTATTGTGAGAGGGCTCACCAGTTGGCCAGTGTTTGGATAGGTAGGTCTAGCAAGCAATCTAATATGACTGGAATTACATGTGACAGTGGGAGATGTAAACCTGCAAGTTTCTACTCCGAGTCTCATAGCACCAATGTTGTGTTTTATAAAAAGAGAGAGCCAGGATATGTTTTATAGAATGAGCTAATAGCATGTTCCTGTATCACCTAGGGACCTTGGGAATACACAGAAGTACAGACAAAGAAAAGAACATTGGCTTTGAGCTGAGACTCTGTGCAGAGGGGACCTCTGCTCCGTGCAGGTGCATATTGAGAGTTATCTGGTCATAGACCTTTATAGAGTATGTGTTCTTTAAAGAAGATATTACGGGATGTAAAACAACTTATTTTGCTAAGTCATCACTGTGACAAACAATGGGCTTCTCTCAGCAACTATATTAAAGGTACAGATGATGAAATTCAGATACCAATTCAACATTCCCATTTTTAAATTGTTGCTTATCTTATCAATGGTCATCACATTAACTTTAAATAAAACCCATTAACAGTAGAATACAGAGGTGGACGGTCAGGATGAGAAAGGGAAAAAGTTCTTATTTGGAAGTCAGGTTTGATATGAAAAGGCAGTTCTGGGGCAAGAGCCCCCAGCAGATACTTCCCAGTTGTTGGCGGGGTTGATAGAGGGTGGGAGGAACCACTTCAGGCAGCTTTCACCAGAGGGATTCCTCTTGACTGTATCTATTGTGAAATTCACTTAACTTTCCTAAGCTATGAAGCAGGTCACACAAGGTTGAGAAACTATCATATACTACAGCTAAGATACACTCTGAAGACATAAAGATGCATAAGTGCTAGTCCTTCAAGAGTTCAAACTCTAGTTGAAGGCAAACTGATAAAGGAATGACACCATTTGACAAATGTTTATTTATCACCTAGATGCAAAGAGCAAATCTTAGGGTAAGACTGAATTCCAGGCTCCACAAAACTCTCCAGCAGATGACCTATTGAGAGACATGAGCCAATATCCCAGTCCATCAGGAAAAGCAAGAGTGCTCAGGGTCCTTAATTAGGGATTTCTATGTTAAGGATGAAGGGTGGATGCTGTCCTTAGGTTTCAAGAATGATTAAGCTATCCGTCAAAGCTCACTCAGAGGCACTGACCTATAAGGCCTGCTATATCCAGAAAACATGTGATACTGGCTGAGTCAGAGGAGAGCAAAGACAAAGAAGGGAGTATGTGCCTGAAATGAGGGCTAAGTGCAGATTTATAAGAGCCTGGTGGACCAACACAAGTTCTGACTTTATCCTGTGATGTTTGTTTCATAGTTGATTTGATAGTTGTTTTTTATTGGTTTTTTTTTTTTAATTGCTGAATGGGCAATGCAAAAAGTAAAAAGCCAATAACATAATAAACAAATGGGAACATAACTCTGGCCAGAGCACAGAAAATAAGGCAGATGTTACAGTTGGGAGCTGTTTCTAAGCTTGCAACTAGCAGATGTGAGCCTTAGTCAATGTGTTTTGATGTCTGCTATGCTCTCAGCTGCTGGTCGGCACTTGATTTACATAATCTCATCCACTCTTCACGGTGGACTTCTAGATGAAGAACTTGTACATCTCATCTTGTAGATCTGAAAACAGAAGCTTAGATTTGGTCCCAGTATCATTTGGATCCAAAGTATAGCTTCTGAACCCGTAACAGTGCAGCTCCCTACTCTCAGTGTGGGTGGAAAAGAAGGAAAGACTGATATGCAATTTTCTAGCTTGGACGAGGCTTTTAGAGGAAAAAGAAAGCACACTTACTGTTAGATTGTGAGAGCTGAAACTTCCATTGCAAAGTTCATTGTATAAAGATACTTGGCAAGCCGGGCGTGGTGGCGCACGCCTTTAATCCCAGCACTCGGGAGGCAGAGGCAGGCGGATTTCTGAGTTCAAGGCCAGCCTGGTCTACAAAGTGAGTTCCAGGACAGCCAGAACTACACAGAGAAACCCTGTCTCGGAAAAAAAAAAAAAAGAAAAAAAAAGATACTTGGCACTGAAAGAAAGATCTTGATTGAATTCACAGAATAAGGCATTTCCAGTGTAGGTAAAACTGTGATTGGGGGTGAGATAATCTGTAGAAACATAGAGACAGGAAAGGACAGAGAATTTTGATATTCCATGTAGGCAGAAGAAAGGCATCGTAGAAGAAAGTGATAAAAGGTAACCAAGAAGCAAGGGATTCAGCATGTTCTTCTCCAGGGCTCAAGGGCTCAGCTTGTCTCTGCTAAGAAAAATGGAGTATTGTCTGTGACCTTGTATTTCTGGATACTGGTCCAAAGATTAATAAAATGAACAAAAGTCTGGAGAAACGGCTCAGCAGGTTACAACAAGCATCAAGACCTGAGTTCAAATCTCCAATAATTATGTAAAAGGCTAGGCAAGGGTTTGTAACAGCAATGCTGTGGAGTATAGAGACAGGTGCATCAGTGGAACTCCAGATTCTTGGAGAGATTCCATCTCAGAGGAGTAAGGTGCAAAGTGATAAAACAGAGCACTTGATATCCTTCTCTGGCTACCATTTGCACATATGTGTTCTGTCATGCAAATAACACATCCATAAACACATTTACACATACAAAACTACACCAGAGCTGTCAGCCCTGTGGTGCTTCTCTACTACTCTCAGTGAAAAATCAGATAAGAATCTCAGTGAAAACATCAACATTGAACTGTAGAGCTGTTTCTGAGAAGCACCACTTCATCCTTCCCCTTGTACAAGAGCTTGCATTTCTGTGCTGAGGTGCCATTGAAAGTCAAAGTGGGAAATGATTCTGTACTTACAGTTTCAGAATGTCCTGATACAGGAGACAGAAATGGTCTGCCCCTGAAACCCAATTCCCCACAGCAATGACAATTACTAATTAGACATCTAAGCTGAGGGGCTGTGTGGATCAAACCTGCTGAGTAGAAATATAATATGTCCCTAATGAGAGCTACAGACGCAATGCGCAGAATGGAAAGAAGCAGATACACCTGAGTGTTTCACAAGCTGCAGACGGCTGTGAAAAAAAAAATCTCAAAGAATCAGCATAAATCCTGGAACTGGGAAGTAAAGTCACATCACAGGATGTGAGATTAATAAAAGCCAACTGCTTTGCTGCATACCAGTCATGAAAAAGTCCATATTTGAAAGAAAAAAGAGTATAATTCATAACAATAACAAAATCAATAAGATTCTGAGTACAAATTAAACATGTTTAGAATTTATATCAGACTATGACAGAACTAATAAACTAAAAAAATAAAATAAAATCTCATAGAGCAATAGTTTAGATTCTAAACGGAACGGCTCAATGTAGTTAAGGTATCAGTCCTCCCAACTTGATCTCTAGGCTTGAGGAAAACCCAGCCAAGATGGTAGAAAGCTGTTTTGTTCAAACTGAGAAATGGATTTTAAAGTCTATATGGAAAAGCAAAAGTCCTAGAAGAAACAATGTAATACTCCAGAAGAAAAAAAAAAGTAGTTTGAATGATTAATATCATTTAATTTTGAGACATGTTAGAAAGCTACAGTAATCAATACTGAGTGGTACTGGTGAAAGAACAGACATATAGCCCAGTATACCACAGGCGAAGCCAGACTGCTCTAAGAAACAAGCATTTCCAATAAGGAAAGACAATAATCCTTTTAAAAAGTTGTGTTGGAATCATGAGATTCTTTACACATAAATTATGAGCCTAGATATACACACATTTTGCAGAGATTAATTAAAAATGAACTGTAGTTTTGAATACAAAATTAAAGACTTCCTGGAAGAAACAAGAGAGAGTGTAGGTGCCCCTGAGCATGGTAACAAGCTCTGAGATACAAGACCAAAAAGCACATTTGCAAATTGAACTTGATTGAAATTTATAATTTTATTTTATAAATTATGCTTTAAAAATGAAAAGATAACAGATCGGGAGAAAAGGCTTATATAACATCTATCTAATAAAGGCCCTACATATAAAATATGCAAATAACTCACAAAATGGTAAGGGCTATTCCCCTAGCTTTGTTCAGCTCTCAACTTTGGTCAAGAAGGTTCTTATTGCAGAGGGTCTGGTTAATGTAGGGGTTCATAACTGTTCAAAATGCCAAGAACAATTGACTATGGCTACTCAGTCACAACACATTTATATCAGTAGCTCACGGCTCAGACATCAAGGAAGAAGGGGAAGAAAGAATAGAGGAGCCAGAAGATAAGGAGTGGTGTGGTGAGATGCTAACACAGTAAGATATGACATGACTTATTGAGGTCATAACAGCTGGACTTACTTGAATTTAAAAACAATGAATTCATAAAATTCTTAGTCAAAAGAATGGATCTGGAGGTATCCTAAGTGAGGTAACCCAATCACAAAAGAACACGCATGGTATGTACTCACTGATAAGTGGATATTAGCCCAGAAGCTCAGAATACCCAAGATACAATTTGCAAAACACATGAAACTCGAGAAGAAAGAAGACCAAAGTGTGGACAATCCTTCTTAGAAGGGGGAACAAAATACCCTTGGAAGAAGTTACAGAGACAAAGTTCAGAGCAGAGACTTTAGGCATGACCATCCAGGGACAACCCCACCTGGGGATCCATCCCATAAACAACCACCAAACCCAGGCACTATTGCAGATGCCAACAAGAGCTTGCTGACAGGAGCCTGATAAAGCTGTCTCCTGAGAGGCTCTGCCAGTGCCTGACAAA
The DNA here is from genome assembly GCA_902729485.2 of Mus minutoides. Lineage (NCBI taxonomy): Eukaryota > Metazoa > Chordata > Mammalia > Rodentia > Muridae > Mus > Mus minutoides. The sequence goes on along the minus strand of LR749654.1, from coordinate 895,981 downwards.
TACAGAAGTGGATGCTCACAGTCATTCATTAGAGGGAGCACAGGGTCCCCAATGAAGGGGTTAGAGAAAGTACCCAAGGAGCTGAAGGGGTTTGCAGGCCCCTAGGAGGAAGAACAATATGAACTAACCAGTAACCCCAGAGCTCCCTGTAACTAAACCACCAATGAAAGAAAGCACACAGAGAGACTAATGGCTCTAGCTGCATATGTAGCTGAGGATGGCCTAGTTGGTCATCAACAGGAGGAGAGGCCCTTGGTCTTGTGAAGGTTCTATACCCCAGTATAGGGCAATGCTTGGGCCAGGAAGGAGGAGTGGGTGGGTTGGGGAGAAGGGGGAAGGGAGAGAAGATAGGGGATTTTTGGAGGGGAAACTAGGAAAGGGGATAACATTTGAAATGTAAATAAAGAAAATATCTAATAAAAAATTAAAAATATAAAAAAGAGGGGAGTATGTTGAGGGGCCTAGGGGGAACTGGAGGAAGAGAATGTGTGTATCAGCAAATTACACTGTATAAATGTAAGAGATTTGCAAAGAATAAAATAAAAAGGTCAATGATAAATAAATTAAGTAGAAAATTGACAAAATTTCTAAAAACATATCTCATACTCATGCATGAGTGCATGGAGTACAACCAATTTAAGCTTATCCTTGATTAGCTTACAAATATATGAGGTTCAAACAATGGTTATTTTATTTGACAATTACTGGGGGACTACCCCCTAATCTATTTTTCTAAGTGATGACCTAACTCCCCAGTGGTGTTCCACAAATACTTTCTGTTTCTCTGGGTCATAGTCTCATGGTACATCTCATTTCATGGTGCCTTCTCTGCTCCTTTATGTGTTCTTCTTCCCCTTTTTTCTTCACCCCCAACCAGGTAACTTAAAATCCATGTACCTCTAATCCCTCCAGTAATTGACTATAGCCATTTTTATTTAACCAATAATTTTAAAATAAGAAACAAGGTTTGCACAACAAAAGTTGTAAAACGTGAAAATATACTCATAGGCCTAGACTTTCAGGTACAGAATTTAGCATTACAATACATAGCAATAGACCAAATCTCAAAACACACACACACACACACACACACACACACACACACACACACACACGCGCACACACACACACACACACACACACACACACACACAGACTAAAACACATTAAACCTTTGTCATTAGGAAATTTCAAACTAAAGCAGCAATGACATACCAGTATTCATCTTTTAGAACAGCTAGACTCAAAAGACAGACAATACTTAGTGCTTATGGAGATGAAACAAAAAGAGCCTTCACCCATTGTTTGTAGAAACAAAATGTGTCTTTAGGAAGATAGATGACAATTCCCTATGTAGGTAAAGCATTGTGCATACAATTCAGCATTTATATTCCTAGGGACATAGCTAAAGACTTTAATGCAGTGTGCATATGGAAACACTCATATGAATATTTAGAACAGTTTTATTCATAATCAGAAGAACCTAGATATAGGGCTAGAGAATAACTCAACAGTTAAGAGCACTTGCTACTCTTGCCAGTAAAAGAAGTCAATCTTAAAGGGCTACTGTTTAATTCCAATTATATGATATTCCTGAAAAGCAAAAACTATGATAGCAAAAATATTAATAATAATAATAATAATAATAATAATAATAATAATAATAATAATAATAGATTTACTGGTTTAAATATGTGGCCAGGATTGAATAGGAAAAGCAGGGGAAGTTCTAAGGAAATGAAACCATTGTGTGTGATCCTACAGTTGTGAATGCATGAGAGTGGATTTACTAAAATCCATTGACCTGCACAGAACTTCAAGTGGTCTTTAATGCATGCACATTTTAATATCATTTGGAATGAAGGGAGAATTTGAAGATAGAATGAAGGGCATCATTTTTTAATGCATATGGGTATTTAGTCTGCATACATGTCAGTCAGTGTATCATGTGAGTGGTTGGTGCCCACAGAAACCAGAGAACATCAGAATGCTGGGATTGAACTTACAGTTTAAGCTGCCATGTGGGTGCTGAAAATTGAACTGGATCCTCCGGAAAAGCAGCAAGGGCTCTTAATCAAGGAGGCCTCTCTCCAGCCCTGAATGTGGTTTTAAAATACTAGTTATATTGCACATGTGTAAAGCAAATTAATTGACAGCATTGGAGGGAAAGATGCTTAACTAAGTAATTTAGCCATTAGCAGTCTCTGAAATTAAAGGCAAAGCAGACTGAATGTGCGCATGTTGTCTTCCTTAAGGCAGTTGTTTGCCTCAGGTGGATGATTCTAATACTAAGAACTAAGTCAGCAAATCATAAGGACAGTCATTTTGCAAAATACTTGGCCAGTACTTCTGACACAAGGTTGTCAAAAACATAGGATCTCTAAGAGAACTTTCACAGGCACAAGGAGCCTATAGAGACGCCACAGCTACATATAGTATGGTATTCCCAACGTTACTGACTCCAGAATTGAAGGACATACGATTCAAAGCAAACAAACATGAAGTGGAAACTTCTGGATTCTTTGGAAAGTCAGTTTTTTTTTTTTTTCAAATGATGTCTTGCTGGGGCACACGGGTGGAAAAGTGTTTTGTAAAGCAGACCCATGAAAGAAAGTTTTGCTGAAGCAGACACAGGTGAAAGGACACATGACGCGTGACACATGAAAAGACATTTAATGTTTAGAAAGAATATAAATGTGACAGTGGGAGCTAAAGCCTTGGCTTGCCTTGTTCCCCCTCACTGGTCCTTGCTGACAATACACATGTATTAGTTCTCCTTATATTGAATTGCTTGGCTTCACTTGTGGTGGCTTCATAAAGAGAAACTCACCAAAGAACTTGTGAGATTCCTGTGGCTTCTTGCCAATTGGTGGAGCTCACCACTTCTTCTGGATTGAGCTGTCCTTGCTCATTCATGTGTGGTGTCTGCCGAGTGGACTGGACTGCAGCTGCTGATTGATGTGTGGTATTTGCTAGTAGACTGGACTGAGCCACAATAGAAATTGGAATTGCCACAAAGAAATATTTCTAAATAGGTCCACTTTCCCTGTATCCCAATAACCTTTCTTTTCCACTACCTTTGGTCAATGGTGTGCTAAAGGGGAGATTGAACATTTATTAAAGTAGGTGGTAAAAAGTTTATACTTATGCAATCAAGAAGTATTCAAGACTCAAGGATCTGTCTGGAAGAGAAGGTAAAAATATAGTGAGAGGCAGAGGTGGTAGATGACTCCGAGGAGACATCTTCTGGACACAATAGGGATGGTGCACATATGAACTCAAAGAGACTGTGACCACACACAGAAGACCTGCACAAAGTCAAGCTACACAAACTCCCAGCATTGATAATGGGAACTGGACACAGAGTCCCACCACAATTCCAAAGGTTATTTGTAATATAGGAAAGGGAAAAATTATTTTTCTCCAATGGCTAGGAACTGGATACATCAATTACTCTCCAGGGCAGGCCCCATGCCCAAGTGTAGTTGGCCAAGACAAAATGGACTCCATGTTTTTGTGTGCTTTTTGCCTTTTTAGTTTAGTTTGTTTTGTTTGATTTTATTGTTTACTTTGATTTTTGTTTTGGAGAGGTTTGGAGTTCTTAGATCAAGAGAGAAAACAGATGAAGCAGCTGGGTAGACAGATGGGGAAGATCTGGGAGAAGCTGAAGAGGGAGGAATAATTAAAAATAACCTGAGTAATTTTTAAAACTAAGAAAATATGAATAAACTGAGAATTTCACTTAACAATAATCTATTTTTTTATAAATATAAAGCTATTCTAGAATATAAGGTTGATTTTCTAGCACTATAAAATGAATAAAATATAATATATACAGCAAATTTTGATATTCTATTTAACCCAACATGATCTCAAATATATATAAATATTTTATTCTTAAACTCCTTTGTAATATTTTAAGTTCCTCTCTTTCGTTCACATATCAATCCAGAAAGATTCACTATTTCCAAAATTTGACAAGATAACAAATTAAAATAGTTAAGGAAACACCCTCAACTTCGTTGTAATTAGAATCTTTTCTTTGTGTGGTGTGTCTTCACGTTCATGTGGGTGTTTGTACATATGTGTGCAGGTATATGTTCACATGTGTATTTTCAGAGGTCAGAGGTTGATGTTAAGTAACTTCATAATTATCTACTTTATTATTTGATACATGGACTCTCACTAAATGTAGAATTCATAGATTGCCTGGGCTGGTTGGACCAGGGGTCTGTCTGTCCCTATGCCATAGCACTGTGTTTGCAGAAATCCTGTGTTGATTTTTATGTGTGTGCTGGGGACTAGATTCAGCTCCTTGTGTTTGCAGAATGGGTGCAGTGACCTCTTTAGCCCCTACATCTAGAATATAAAACAAAATTTTCTTTGACTGTGAATAACATCATATATTACATTTCCTAAATCACCAGAAGTCCATGGATTGTGAAGTAAAGAGGTAAGCATCACTGGGTGAACTCACCATAATACCAGAAAAAAAAAAGTCTGGAAATGTGAACTTCATCACACATGAAAGATATCTAAGAACAGGGGGACATTGATTGTGAATGGTGTTAATCCAGTTACTGGAGACCCAAATACCCTCTTCCAGCTTCCATTGACATCATGAATGGATATGGTACATAACTATAGATGCAGGCAAAGCACTCACACGAATAAAGTAAATCTTTTAGAAAAGAACAAAATTAAGGGATATCCTTGCCTTCTAGCTAAAAATAAATAATTTTTTTAACATCATAAGAATACTAGGGGTTCTCAGTAGTAGAAATGAAATGCTAAACAGCAATAATGAGCAGTGCTGGTTTAACACATAGCACATGTATATGCACTTTCATTTTAACCCCAGTTCCTCTCCACCCAGTCATAGACTTACAAGACTTGGAAGATGGGTAGTACTTGTTTAGTGCTTTTATGACTGACAGAATGAATAGAATCAAGACAGGCATGGAAGCATACTAAGAGGGTAGAGGCAGAGGAATTCAGAGTTCAAGGCTCTCTTTGATTATACAGTGAGTTTGAAGCCTGCCTGGGATACATGAGATGCTTTCAGGGATTATAGACAGCTGGAGGTAGGTCCCTGCTAAATCAACAAAAGATAACAGCAAAGAAATAGACACTGAACCTCAGCTGAGTCTGGTTTTTTACTGTATAATGGAGACAGTGTTACCGTCCCGTTCACAGTAGTAGTCTTCTGTAGGTCAGATTGGGCGAGCAGCATAAAAGTGCCCTGGGTAGGTTGCCCAATACACACAAATATTTGATGGGTGGATGATGATCTAAGGATAAAGAAGTGAGCAATGACAAAAGAATTACAGAACCAAGACTCAAAACGATTTCAACAGATTTGAATGGACAAACCAGAGTCCTTCAATGTGGCTGACAAACATGCTTGTGAAGGCATGATGGGGTGAGAGGTGGGATAATAGCATCTTTGATAAAGTGAGGGCCCATGGTGTGATATAGTGGCTAGACAGGTAAGGCAGTCCTGGGAGGCATTGCAAAGATTGACAAAGATTCAGAAGAAGAAGAGGAGAAGGAGAAGGAGAAGGAGAAGGAGAAGAAGAAGGAGGAAGAGGAGGAAGAGGAGGAAGAGGAAGAAGAGGAGGAGGAGATGAACCTAAAACTACACCACTACCTAAAATTTTACATTTAACATCAAGTGAAGCATACTGTTAGTTCAAGGGAAATATTTGAATTTAGTTAACTCTGGCAGGGACCACTGATGTTTGTCACCAGCTATAAAGGCTTTCGAGCACCCAGAAGACAGTTGGTATAAGAAGGAAATAGTGACCCATTTCAGCATTGCTCTGTATTTATTGTGTGACCTTAAGAAACTGACTTGATCCCACAAAACCTATCCTATTTTCTTAAGTCTGATAGGAAGCTAGCTACTGATCTGCAGAGCTGGGGATTAAACAAAATCACACATGGCACGCACCCAGTACAGAGCATGTTCATGGGTGGGACAAACAAACAGCAGAAGGCCCTCAGTCACTCACCAAGTAATTCTCTTTTGTAGATAACTACACTTCACTTTAACCCTGAGTTACGTTCCCTCTAATCTTTTCATTTTTGCACAGGAGGGCCCTTCTTTACATCTCCCCAAAGGGGCTTAATAAATACAGACTCAGAGAAAACAACTGCACTTTTCACCTGCTTTTAAGTTAGACCAAGAAAGAATAGCAGCTAATGTTCACTAAATCTGATGTAGCAAGTCTGAAGTGCTAGCTGAGCCCTACTATGGGGCAGATTAGGGAGAGAACATGACTTAACATGGTCTCCTCAACAGTTTATTTTTATTTTATTTTTTATTAGATATTTTCTTTACTTACATTTCAAATGTTATCCCCTTTCCTGGTTGCACCTCGGAAAACTCCCTATCTTATCCCCTCTACCCCTGCTCACCAACCCAAACACTCCTGCTTCCCTGTCTTGGCATTCTCCTACACTGGGGCATGGAGACTTCCCTCAAAAGTTTATAATCTAGTGGGAAAGTCAAGTGTTGGGTGAAGAAAAAGAGGGAAGGAATAAAAAAAAAAAACCAGGGTAGCCAGGCAGTAGTGGCACACGCCTTTAATCCCAGCAGTTGGGAAGCAGAGGTATAGGCAGATTTCTGAGTTCCAGGCCTGCCTGGTATACAGAGTGAGTTCCAAAACAGCCAGGGCTACACAGAGAACCCATCTCTCAAAAAAACCAACCAACCAACCAACCAAAAAAACAAACAAAACAAAACAACAACAAAAACCAACAACCCCCAAACAAAAAACAAAACAAACAAAAACAAAACAAAACAAAAAAAGCAGGATGCCAAAGAAGGGTAACATGAGTCACTCTTAATTTGGTGACCTTAAGATTTCGACTTCTAGAACTGGATGCAAGCTAAGCTAGCAAATCAGTAGGAATTCCTAAGCTTTCTTCCAAAATAGCCATATCACTTAGGTCAGTGGGCCCCCAGCTTCCCTGAGAGGATCCCCCACTTTCCTGTCCATAAAGAGACACATTACCTCAGTCTACTGTGAAAAGACCTCTAAAAGTTTATGCCTCACCTCCCAGGAATTGCTCTCCCTCCCACCACTCCTTCCTTGTAATTACTGCCTTCTCTCCTTTAGTTCCTGCCCTTTTCAGGTGTGCCTTGCAGAACCCGCTAGGCTAGAAACACACCTGGACCAGCTATGCCTGCCTCTAAGCTCCTGAAAAACACATACCTTCCTTAGGATCACCACACCCCTGGCCGTCTGCCCTTTTCTTCCCACTCTCCAGGGTCTGTGGTGGCCTCAGGGCACAGCGCAGGTGATTTTTCAGGGTCTGAGTGAAAAATGAGCCCTGAGTATCTCCAAGCTAAGGTTTGATGCCATCATGCATTCCCACCATCTTGTTCCTTGTTCATTCTAGAATAATTCTGGAGAAAAGGCAAAGGCAGTGGCCAGAAGGATCACACAGAGATAGAAAATAGATGCATTGAGAGACAGAGATGTAGCGAAGATGTGGATGGGAGAAGAGCAAAGATAGAAAAAGTGGAGAAAAAGATACAGAAGTGTAGATAGGACAGGCCAAGGGACAAGGAGGAACATGGAAGCTTGACGGGAGGCACAGCAGAAGGAAGAGGCATCTCACAGGACAGCAGCAGCAGGTCATGTGCTCTCTAGGCTTGAAGCCCTCCCCATAGTAAGGTCACAGACTTCAGGGTGGGTCACAGAGATCCCAGAGAATGACTCTCCAGATCTCACAATTGGTAGGAATGCCACCACAAGGTGGAGATAAGGAGTGGCCTAGAATTAGAGCGTTAACTTGTAATGAATCTGGCAATCACAGCCAGTGGGCTGGGCTGTTATAACAATGCTGGGGTTTTCCATTCCGCAGCAAGTAACCAAGACTGGCGAAGTGGGAGTCCGCCCCCTCCTCCTGATAGCCCCAACCATTCCACCCCCCTCCTCCTGATGGCCCCAACCATTCCACCCCCCTCCTCCTGATGGCCCCAACCATTCCACCCCCCTCCTCCTGATGGCCCCAACCATTCCTCATGCTACCCATGCTTAGTTGGTGACATTAATGCACCTGGCCCTGGGTGGCGCCTTGGAGATGTTCCAGCAAGCACCAGGTACTGCTTCCAGGGAGGCCAGAATTGTCAGGGGGTAACAGGAAAAGGGACAAGTCACCAAGAGACCTGTGAAAGTCTGTGGGGACCAGGAAGAGGGTGTTCTGGAAAAGTTAGCCTTTAACCTTTAAAAGCAAGAGGCATCAGGATGGTGGATGAGCACAGGCAGGCAGAAGGGTTGGGAAGATGAGGCTGTGGTGTTTTACTCAGTCAGAAGGAGGCCACAGTATGCTTTCCACAAGGGGATGAGGAGAATCATGCCTCACCCCAGAACCAGAGTATATCCTTCTATTATCTAAATAGATGGGGAAAAACAAGCCATAGGCCTGCTTGTTCAATCTTATGTAAAATAGGGGCTTTGTCCTTTGTAGTGTTCACTTTTCTGGAACTAAAAGAAACCCAGCCTTTCCTGTACTCCTAGCTTAAATTGTAGAAAATAACCAAGTCATTGAGCTCAGGAAGTGAGTCCTCCCAGAGAAGGCTAGCAGTTCTGAGGGACATGTCAGCTCTCCTTCTCCATAGGTTCCCTCAGACCTGGCATTCTGTGGGTGCACCTGGCTCCTCCTTGCTCACCACAAACCTGTAAGTCTGCCGACATAGTACTCCCCCATGTGGCTGAGGAAGGTACCTAACAGAGCACATCCTTCGCCTGAGAGTCAAACAGGAGTAATAGACAAAGAGGAGGAGACTGCGCATGCCTCAGCTGAACATTGATTAAAGGGCAAGAGTAAGTTCTACAAACCCCTGCTCACAGTCACTCATTTAGTCTGCCTGCCAGTCATCGGAGGCTGATGCTAGTACACCCCTAAGTGGGCACTAGGAAGTATTTCTCAATAAAAAGACAGAAGAGACAGACTGTCTGCAGTAGGCTGCCTCAGAACTGTCCTTAAAAAAAGCACTTGCCAGCTGAGTGCTCTGAGTTTAGTTAAAGCATATATTTAAAACCCTTAAAGGTGGATAGTTTGGAGTAAACACCAATCTAGACCACGCAGGCCTCACAGAGCAGCCTCTGTACGAGCTGTCAGAGATGGCGGACTCACTAATTCCTTCCAAAGCCAGTGAGTCCCCGAGACCTGAAAGTGGTGACTAACTCGAAGAAAAGGGATCTCTACTTTGAGGGATAGTAAGAAAAGTCAATAAATCAATATTGATGACTTAGTCGCGTGCTTCTTTAACAAAATACTCAAGAATGGGTTAATCACAGTGGACAAAGATTTATTTTGTGTAGTCTGAACTCTGTCAAATTCAAGGTCATCATCTGGCCAAGGCCTTCTTGCTCTATCATCCTGTGGCAGAGTAGGAAAGCATAAGAGAGACTGTGTGTGTGGAAACACACTAATTTTATTAACAAACTCACTTTTACAGCAACAATATTAATAATTACACCTCAAAAGGTCCATCTCTAACACTACTGATTATTAGGGACTGGGTTTCTAATACATGGCTGTCAAGAGGTTCATTTAAAACCTGGCAGGTGCCTTTGAGTGAAACTTTTTCTTAACATCTCATGACTACAACTATAACTACTTCCTGTATGAGAGGTGTTGAATTCCCCTTTGCTGGGAAGTCTGTACCCAACCTCCATCCACACAGAAAGGACTGTACTGTGGAGAGTCTCTGACAGAAAGGCTTGTGGAGAGTCTCTGACAGAAAGGCTTGTGGAGAGTCTCTGACAGAAAGGCTTGTGGAGAGTCTCTGACAGAAAGGCTTGTGGAGAGTCTCTGACAGAAAGGCTTGTGGAGAGTCTCTGACAGAAAGGCTTGTGGAGAGTCTCTGACAGAAAGGCTTGTGAGGTTTGTGTTCTATCTATCCCTGCTGTGCAAATCAGAAGTGGCTGGTGTGTCTCTCCTAATTTGTACCCACTAGACAAATAATTTTTTTCCTGATTACATTCCTGGTATGCTTTAGGAAAAATGACAAATGAACTAAGTCAATCTAATGACATCCAAGGGAAAGGGTCTGTGAAAAGAAAAAAAAAATCGGAGTAAATATGAAGTTATAAAAGATATAAAAACACTCTAAAGGCAAAGGCCCAATACTAGTAGCACCAAAGGCAGGTATTGGGGAGTCCTGTCTCCCCTATAATGATAAAAAAAATCTTCTCCCTGATAAGGAGGAGCTGATGGGAACTGAGGGTCAACAGAACAGAGAGGCTTTGATCTCTCTCTCTCTCTCTCTCTCTCTCTCTCTCTCTCTCTCTCAGTTCAGCAGAGCCCAGCCAAGCAACGGGTGGACCACAGACACTGGACAGCACCTGTAAACACAGGTCTGCCTGGTTGGTCCCCAGTAAACTCCTAGAACAAGGCACAGATGACTGGAGACACAGAATCCATTACAGACATGTCACCACAGCCAGCATGAATCTCTGGGAAGGACCAGGGTAGATTACTAGAAATGTCCTCCAGGAGATCTTGAAGGATATCCATAAGAGAATACTATAATTGCAACACAAGAAAGAGTGACTAGGTGAAAGATAAGGACAAATTCCCACCAGGAGAAAGAGCATCCTTAGATGGGACTGTAGCATTTTTCAGTGCTTGAAGTGAGGCCAGGTCTTGATGATGTTGTACAATGCCTGTCCAGGGGACAGGATGTTGGACACATCACTGTGGCCCATTAACAGGTAGTTGGAGGTCAGGTACCCTTTGGCCACAGCACACTGGATCAGGCTCTGGGCTGCCTTCAGTGCAGCTTCATTTGGAGGCTTTTCTGTAAAACACATTTACCCACGATCATTAAGATCTCAGAGCTGCTTGGCTACAGCAGTGACAAATACGTAGATTCTACTCTTTCCATCTCTTTTCCTATCCTTTCCTACAATCAGCATAGCCAAAAAAACTAGTTAGGACAAAGCAAAGCCCAAAGAAGTGTTTTTATAATTCCATCTGGCCAAAATTTCTTTAGAAAATTAAAAATTGCCCTGGAATAGAACATGTAACATGACACAAATTCTGTGTGTGCAGAAGAACTACAGATTGTTCTGTGCTTTGTCATCACAGGCAACGGCACATTCCCACATTATTGCTATTGTTAATAAGGAAGGACACACGTTTCCCAAATGAAACATCAAATTTTCAAAAGACCTCCTTTTTTTCCTTCATTGTTCCATGCTTACCATGGATAGAGACATAAGGTGAAATCGAGTTTTGGATGGATGTGGCTGAATTGGGGGCAAATATTCTATTTGCTTTTAGTAGCACTCATTCTTTATTGAGAATTTTTGTTAAATCTAAAATATTCATACCATGTGTCACAATACTGTCTCCATTTCCCCCTTGTTTCCTGAGTATTCATTCCATATGGTACTTAATTAGGCAGAGCTCTTTGTCCTACTATGCCTTACCTACAAAGTTTCCCATGAAGGCAATTCCTAGAGCAATATCATTGTATCCATAGGTGTGAGAGCCTTCAATATTCCAGCCAACTCCTTCATATACTTCACCATCTTGGCCCACTAGAAAGCTAGGGTCGGGTAAAGGGAAACAAAGAAATCAGTGTGAGGACCACAATTTGCTTCATCCACTCCAATCCTTAATCCATTCTTTCATCCATTTATCACACTCTGTCCAGATATGCCACATGTGCTAGTGTGCAGAAAAGCAGAAATCAAAAGCCAAAACACGGTTCTGTACTTGGCCTTCATCCCCAGTCCCGAATCTAACTCGGCTACAATGACTGTGATGCTCCCCAACCTTCTCAGCACTAGGTGATTCCACCATTGATCCCTCTGGCTCTGCAGCACTCTCCTCCACAGGCTTCTATAGACGATGCTTTCCTCAGTCTCTCTTTTTCTCAAGTGATCTCTATCTCATCTGCCTTCCTTGAGCTACTGTGATTCTAAAACCCAACACTTCCTCCTTAGGACCCTGGACTAGCTCTTCTCTTTCTACTGAGCACATTCAGCCAGGTTAAACAATCATTCACTCCCACAGCTTCAACTATTTTCTGTAAAATCCACTGTGTCTAGAAAAACAACAAAACAAAACAAAACAAAACAAAACAAAACACCAACCTTTTTACATTTTATGTAGCCAGAAAATAAGGCATCATCTGAAATTCCCCCTTTTCCTTCTCAGAGCTCCAGTCAAGGACACCACTCATCAATTGTGTCTCCTACATCACTTTTAAATTCTTTTACTCTTTCTATACAACAGCCATTGTCCAACTCCAACTTGATTATTGTAACAGCACCCTGGCCAGGGTTTTGCTTTTTTTCTAATCTACTCTTAAAATCATACCCAAGAAGCTGGGAGAGATGGCTCCAGAATTGAGAACACTTGATGCTCTTGCACTGGACATGGGTTTGGTTTCCAGCACCCACATGGCAGCCTACAATCATTTGTACCTCCTGTTACAGAGGATCCGATATCCTCTTCTGACCTTTGTAGGCACTGGGTGTGTTTGTGGTACACATACATACATGGAGGCAAAATACACACACAAAATGACATAAGCAAATCTTCAAAAAGTATGGCTTTCCACGGTCTCCCGTTCCCCTTCATATAAAGTCAGTTTTCATTAGTTTTACTTTAAAAAATCTACATTGCAGTCAGGCTCCTGCAGCCCCCACCCTCACTATTTCTTCCTTTGTAAGTCCATTTTTAGATCTGAGTGGGCTGTGTTTTATTTCCTCAAGGACTCATGCCCTGTTCATATCCCAAGCCTTTGAATGTGTTGTTCTTTAACTATATCACTTCCCTTTGCCAAGCACTGCCCCCTGCCCACAAATCTTATTCATGTTCCATTAAGGATAGTCCTCTTCATTAGCCATTCTCTGATGCCTATCATTCCTCCAGAGATTTCTGGGCTCATCTTATCTGTGCCCAGATCTTCTCCCATCACTGTGATTAACAGTTTGCATTGTTATTATTTATCGTTTCTCTAACTCTACAGTCCGATGGCAGGTTTAAAAGTTGAGGAACAAGAATCAACTCAGCTGGTGTTTGCCCGTTTGCAATATCCAGATTTGTAGTTAGTTCCCTATTATCTGCCGTGACTGCAGCCAAGACCATGAAAAGTCCTGAAAAATGAAGCGGGTTCTCTCCAACATGCTGAGAGGTCTGGAAAGTCAGATACAGCTAGAGCATCAGCGGCATACTGCAGGAGCAAACTCATCCAAACCTAGTCACAAAATTCATGTTTGAAATTCCTAGTAAACGTGGGTAAAGGAACACCATCATAGAAGCAGGGGTGTAGGGGGGATGGGCATCCCATCCAGCAGGACTCAGTTATTTCCATGGGTCGAGAGGGACTGAGGCTTGAAAGAGAAAGAAGCGAGAGGTTTCCCACAGATGGGATAGGGGGTTTTCAGAGGGGAAACCAGGAAAGGGGATAACCCTTGGAATATAAATAAAGAAAATAACTAATAAAAACTTTTAAAGTCCCTAATAAACAACTAAAGTTTATCATTTTCTAAACCCAAGTCCCACCTATGAAAAGCACAAGGAATCCTTGTGCTTTTTAATATCTTCTGCTATTTAATTAAACTGTTTCTTGAAGATAATCCTGGCATGAAAGGAACCAGAAGAGAACATTGTATCTCATTCTGTGTCTTCAAAGATAGTATCTTGTCCCTACTATAGAGGTGAGACAAAAGAGCCCAGAGATGTTACAATCCCTGTGTGGTGAGTAGCAGAAGACTAACAAGATACTAACACTAGATAGAACAAGTTGGAGCTGGTCAGGATCTTCTTTCCTTATTGTTTAGAACAGGATATATAAGAAGGTATCATACTTCCTTGGGGTTTGTAGTTTTGATTTCTAATTGCTTCTTTTTCATTATTTGATTATTGTGATGTTCCCAGTCACAATGGAGAACATGCCTGAGCAGTTAAATAGCCCAAGCTATAGGCTGAATTCTATTCAGTCCATATTCTTGCAAGAATAATGTATAGCATCTGTGTAAAACACCTGCACTCTGCCAGCTTTGCTCTCCATGGCTCTGAAGAACAGATCATTTTCCACTTACTGATATGCAATGTCGCAGAAATCTTGGTTATCTATGTGAAAGGACTGTGTGTCTCTTACACGAACCAAACAGTCTGAAGACTCATTGCAGCTTTGCCCAGCAGTGTGGATGATGATGACAAATTTGGCTGGAAGGTTCATCTGAGGGCAGTGTGTCTCTCTGGCTTCCCAAGCAGACCGTGGTGTGATATTGGGGCATGCTGCAGCAAAGTGAAAAACCAAGAGGATGAGAATTTGTTTTGGACTGTTATGAAAGCAATATACAGCCAGAGGCTAGTTCACACAAGTCTCTTGTGTCCTGAAAATATGAACACCTTTGAATATGAACTTCCAGCAGGAGTCCGGAAAGGACAGCTGCCTGAATCAGTGCATTTTAATGGTATAGAAACCAATATGAAAGCTGAAAGGAACAGACTCATTGAACAGAGGCACAACTGTATTCTTCAAAACACAGGATATCTATATGCTTATATGTGTGCCACATGATAAGGTAGATACATGCAAATCAATTTACTCTTTTTTTTCCAGTCTTTTTATTTGATATTTTCTTCATTTACATTTCAAATGCTATCCTGAAAATGCCCTATACCCTCTCCCACCCCCTGCCCTGCTCCCGTACCCACCCACTCCCAGTTTACTCTTTAAACTGATCGAGTTTATGTGAAAAAATATGAATTCTATAAAGAATGCACAATGTTACAAAATTATCATTATTGAAGAGAATACCAGTCCAAATGCTAAAACATTTTTTGTAGAGATTTATAATTAAAAAAATGAAATTTAAAATATCACTTGTTCTGAGAGAAAAACTGTGTTAGCAGAGAACTAGCATACTGGAAGTGATTATTAATTTTATTTGTTTTAATTTATTGATCATTCTTTCTAAACTAGCATACCATTTTCATTATTCATTAGAATAACCATTATAAGGGCAGTGTGAGATAGAAATTCCAATTTTACCAACACTGTGGTCATGGAAAAGGTTGGCTGGCTTTGGAAAGGTAAGTGTGTGTGAGTGAGTGAGTGTGTGTGTGTGTGTGTGTGTGTGTGTGTGTGTGTGTGTGTGTATGTGTGTGTGTGCGTGTGTGTGTTTCCACAGTATATAAATATGTCTACTCATTTCCCATGTCTTAATTTCTTCTCTCACATCCATGATGTCTAACACACTTCATTTGTATCTTGCTCACTGAAGTGCCTGCCTCTTGATGGTAGAAGTTATGATTTTTTTTGAAATTGATAAATGGCAATGTGAAGATTTAGTGTTTCCTGTAGACTGTAAAAATATAAGTATACATTTATTCATGGTAAGAATGACAATAACATTGCTGTGAGTTGGAGAGGCAAGGGAAAACATGTCTCCTTAATTTCTACAATTAATAGGGATGTTGTCCAGTGGTGGAATACTTATCTAACTTTCCCAATTTCATAGTTTTGGCACATGTGAGATGTTCTAGGTCCAAGAAACCCTTGAAAGTCTAACAAGAGAACATCTCCAAATGTAGCTGGGAGTGATGCAATGCAGGGTATGATAGGTTAAGGGTCTGACCTTTTATGGGTATCTCTGAGTGTCGAGGAACCAAACAGGTCTCTTCTTTTAAGAGAAATGGCTGAATGTACTTGGGTGACAGGTAGCCATTCTGGATGGCAAAGAAGATCAGATCCTCTGTAGCTGATAAAGCAGCGGGACTGGGACTGCTTCCTTCATAGGAATAATAGGAAATAAAAACTGTTAGTAAGGAACTCCATCCTCGACAGTACCCACAGGGAGTGCAGGTCCTTACCAGACCTGAGTGACTGGTAGACAGGAAGAGAAAAGACAGGCAGAAAGATTTCTTGGTCAGAAATTTAAACAACCACAATTAGGAACATCTTGTAAGGGCCAAACACAGACTACTCTTTTTTCCTGGTATTGACCTATTAGCTTTCAATATCATCTCTGCCCTCTGTTATGCTCTGGTTGGGGGTGGAGGGTCATGTAAGCTACTTCAACTTCCTTGCTTTGGCTACTAGACTTCATTTTTCTCTACCAATAAAGGATACTAGAAGAAATAATCCGTGATGTCTGCCTCTGGCAACTAAAATATTAGTAGCAGATGACTTCATATTCCATTGGCCATAACTATGAACTCTATGTAAGAGGAAGATACAGCAACATATCAAGAAGTATAGATCACAGATGAGGAAAAAACTGCAATTCATAGAGTGCAACAGCAGAAAGGATTTCCAGAATCAGTGGTTATCAGGGATGGCAAATACAATATAGGCTAAAAAGATATGAGCATTGAGAAAAGAAGCTGGAGGAAGTGGGTGGGCCACTTTCTGGGTATGGAGGAAATTACCATTACCTATCTTACTGCCAAAGAAGGCAATGCCCAGGGAAACATTATTGTAGCCTTGAGTGTGCAAGCCTTGGACATACCAACCGACACCTTCGTACACCTTGCCATCATTTCCAACCAGAAAGCTGCCAAGGAGAAACAATGATTTAGTGGTAAACCTCTGTATTAAGAAAATTCATTTCCCCAAAGTGGTCATAGAGGCTCATAAAAGAATGAAGTTTCAATAACATAATGGGGAACAGATAATTTTAGATATTCTAAAGTAATAGGAATACATTTCCATTTTGGTTTTGACTTAGATTACATATGTTTTCCACATGTAATCCCCCTAGATTGCATGTGTTTCTCAGTTAAAAAGTACTCATTTCATCTAAAGTAGAATTTGAATGTGTGACTCTACAGTGCCTGAGGATAATTAACTTCATCTTTTCAAGTACCTGTTAGTCAATTCATTATGTTGTCATTATTATTTGAGATGGGCAGGTTTTGAAACATGCTCTCTACCCTTTAACCAGGCTTGCCTGAAACTTACTGCAGAGCTTAAGCTGGTCTTGAAGTCATAGAAATCCTTCTGTTTCAGAATCATAAGAGCTATGATTACAGTCATTCATCCCTATACCTAGCTGAATAATAATATTTTTTGTTTCTGTTTTTAACTATAAGACCAATCACTTGAGTATTCTCTAAACAACTAACATCAACTCAAGAGTTTCTTTATACTGACTCTACAGAGTCACATAGGTTCTTAATCACAAAAGGTATTTTTTTGTTTCTTTTTTGTTTGATTTAAAACCATGTATATATTCTTCTATTCCACTATTTTTTTTAAAAAGCTTTCTGTCCATTTTGCTGTTCTCTGGTTTTCAATCCATCTTAAAAATAGTGTTTCTTGACTCTTGGTATATCCAATCTTTACTAAATCATGAATTTCAGAGCAAACTGAAAAAAAGAACCATTTCCAAGGTTAAGTGATGCCCCTGCTCCAAGGGAGGCTTTCACTTGACTCTGAGAACCAGATGTCTTTGGAAGCATGCCCACCACTGTTCTTTTTTGTGATGTTTCCAGCAATTCTTCTTTCACTTCTTCAGAGACTTTGATTAGCTCAATGTGAACATTCCCCTACAGTTGCAATAACTTCACTCTCAAAAGGATGTTAACATCGCACCTGCAGAAATCTAACTTAGAAACACCATGTTTGAAGTAAAGGAACACTTCAGCAAAAATCCAGGTGTGATGGGGGATAGTGACTGGCAGATTAACTGTAGTTAAGAAAGTCAACACAACTTCCACCAAGGTCTGCCCTGGGGGTCCCTGGCTACATACAGATTCAGGTGGTGCGACAAGTCTCCACCTGCTCTTATTTGCATTTAAAAACTAAAAATACATGAAAGCACAGACTATCCTTTCCAAAATGGATACTTCAGAAGCTATTTCTATTTGCATTTTAAATTCCCACCCTACTCTTCTTTCTTCATATAATGGTGAGCTTTCTCATTCTTGAGGCTAATGAGAAAAATTTGGGGGCCCTCAATAGGACCCTTAAAAATACTCATTGCACAATGCAAGTCTTTTATTCCTCACACTCAATTTTAACACAGGGTTTCTTCCCCACCATTCTCCATGCCCACTCCTCTCCTTCTCTTACTGAGTGGTTAATTCACACTAATAAATGAAAAAATGCTTCATGAATATGAGCCCTGACTAGAAGCAAATAAGAGTGGGCTGTATCAACACACATGTGTGACAAAATTCTGAATTCATGCCCCTTGCCATGTGCCACTTTAAACAAATTCTTTGGTTTCCATGGAGTATGGCATTCTCATTTAGTTAATGAAAATAGTAACCCTTCTCCTCCACACTGCTCCCAGTTGGATAATAGCAAGGAAAATCCTTTTGATTTGTCATGCTAGGGGCTTGCAGGGCTGGCAGCACTAGGGTACAAAACTTTCTGTGTGTCCTTTCATGATCTTCCAGAGTAAAAGCATCCTTGAATACATGGCTTAGAGTTATTCCTCCTAATGACTTCTGGATTTTATTTTTGTTCTTTTATTCTAACACTCTTCAGTCATAAACTCAGCACAAATGAAGCCCCCAAAATAGAAGATGCAGAATAAGGAAAAAAAAAAAAAGGAGACTGCTTCAAGAAGTAACATTGATTTGGAGACCTGGTCAGCCTCTTACTTGAAGGCAATGTCACACCAGCCTTTGTTGTGAACATAATGGGACTGTAAGACCCGCACCACCTGGCTGCAGGTGATCTGATCTTGGCAATGTATCCTGGTAACTTGCTCTATGATGAGGTAGGGCACTGGCAGGCTCAGCGGGACTCTGCAGGTGAGTGAACTTGCTCCCCACTCTTTTCTGGAAACTATGGTAGGGCTGCCTGTAAGAGAGACAACAGCATGAAACAGATCCTACTCAAGATACTAGCTCCCCAACTATGATATATGCAAGCCCTGGAAGGTGTTTGTCACCTCACAACTTCCCATTCTCATCTCTATAGCCCAGTCTTGACACAGAAATCATCCAAATCTTTTCTCCTCTGTGTTAAATTGCTTGGTTTGTAGAAGCAACTGCTGAAATTGTGAACCTCTTTGTATCTTTATGAATGGGGCATAAGAAATATGGGATACAAGGACTCAGAAATGAGCCTAGAGAAAATTATTTTTATAGTAAATTGTCTAAACTATGGAGTTCTGCAGACAGTCACACTGATTCATGTAATTCTGTTTCAAGAACCAGTTTGTGCTTCATAAATCTGTTAAATTTGGTTAAGATAATGACAACCATCTTAGTTTGTACTGCTATAATGTGTACCTATGGTTCTGTTGGTAGTTATGCAGGTAACCTAGGGAAAGCAACGTTGCTCTAACTAGGGATGAGGGAAGGCTTCAGTGCTCCTAGAGGGTGGGTTGAACAAAGGTGGATATAATAAGGCCTCACTAGGGTAGGATACTGGTACAATAAAGCCCACAAGACCCTGGGAAATAACGAATAGCCATCATCCAGTAAGGAGTCAGATACCAAAGCAGAACTAAACAACTGACCAAGGCCTAGTTTCAACTCATTGCCACACATGGGCAAGTCACTTCCCCATCAGGCCTTTGTATCCTTATCTACAAAACGAGAAGATTAACTCTCTACCCTTTAATCTTCAAGTTTCTCCAGCACTAACTTCATGTAACCGAGTATCATGTCTACTTAAGAGTAGAAGGCCAAGAAATAGTTACATTATGGCAGATAATGTGGAAATATGCTAGCATAAGACTTACCAAACTCAGGTCTATTTAATTCAACAGAATTTACTTATATTTACTTCATGTCTAATCACTTTATAAAGGGATGAAACATTGAGATGTTGTAAAGGCAGCCCTTCACTGACAATTATTATTTATTTATGAATGTTAACCCTGTGCTGGGTTTAACTATGATGATGATGATGGTGGTGATGGTGGTGGTGGTGGTGGTGGTGGTGGTGGTGGTGGTGGTGGTGGTAGTGGTGGTGGTAGTGGTGGTGGTGATGACAATAACTACAAAGACAAGGTGGGGAGATAATTAGAGCTATAAATTACCTCATATTCATTATTTGAACACTGTGTTAAACTTTTATAGTCAAACTGATTAGATGTAGAATAATTGAAGAGACAAAACTCTAAGCATGTCTGTAAGGGATTATCCAGATTGGGTTAGAAAAAGTGGGAAGATCTGTCCTTAATTTAGGCAGCACATCCTATTAGCTGGGGGACCAGACTGAATAAGAGGAAGTTGAGCACCAGCATTCACTACTCTTTGCATTACAGATGCGGAAAAAAAGTGACCAAATGCCCTAAGTTCTAGCTACCATGTTTTCAGATCATTCTGGTATATGTATAAACATACATCATGGAGCTACACGCCAAAATAAACCCTTTTCTTAAATATTTTGTCACAGAAAAGTAATCAATATAACATCTAATTGAATCATCAATAACAATTCTAAGAAGTGGTTGATTATTTATTATTTATTCATTCCACAAAATCAAATAAGAATCATTTATTAACTTATGAAAGATGGAAAATCACAACAGCTGGCAGGACTGGAAATTTGTCAATTCCAGAGCAGTACAACAAGTGGCAAAGCTATACATGCTCTAGCAAAGACAATGCTTGGAACACTTCTGCAATACAAGAACAGTTATGTGCAACTCAATAAAAGCACTTCTGATAAGAAGAAAGAGAACTTACCACAGGCCAGGAGACTGAGAGCAGAGAAGGCGAGAAGCCTGGACAGCATCCTAGAGTGGTCCCAGGACACCAACATGGAGTCTGACTGGCAGTCCTGGAGGGCACTGGTCCTAGAGAACACTGACAGTTAAAATGACTATGCTAACTGCATGGCACCCTGTTTGTTTCCCTACTCTCTAGGTCCTTTCTGAGGGCCAGCACCTGGCTCAGGCTTCTCAGGTCCAACTGGAGATGTCAGTTGTTCCATAGACGTGAGGATCCTATTTGGCAGGCCCACCTAGCCAGAGCCACATTCTGCAGATCCAGGAGACATCTGGTCCTTGCAGTGAATGTAGCTGATACTGAGCCTTTCACAGTGGACAAATGAAACTATGTTTAAAGTCCTTCAATAGTATAGTAATGACCCTGTATAAATTTCATTTCCCATGCTACAGTTTGTATTTGGCCCTTACAAAAATCCCTATAAGACAAAATTCCTGTAAGACTCCTCTTTTTTTTTTTTTTAGAGAAGAATATTCAGAAGCACTAAATGATAAATAGGGACAGGTATGGGCTCAATCACTGAGTACTACTGAACAACCAGAAGTATGGAAAGTCATAGAGTTAAGTTCCATATTCCATGTCACTGAAGAATGATCAGCCAATCTCTACTCTAACATGAGGATAACACTCAGCTATTTCCATTCACTAATCACATTCTGTGGTCCAAATAATGTATGAGGACTCTTTATATACTTCACTATGCCTCAATGTGACCTGTGAGAGCATTAATTCACATACTCAAAATTCCCAGGGAGTATGGACAGAAACTGCCCTTCTAGCCAGACCTGTCAGATTCTAAGGCCTCTACTGGAAACCTTAATTTCTGCCTTTGTTTCTGATGGTGGATATTCTCAGCAGGGACTAAGGTGTAAAGTACAGGACTATTTTGATGCTCTGCAGATCCTAGAATCTTATCTACTTTTGTAGGCACAAATGGTCTGCTAACTCACACTTAGTATGAAATGTCTACTCCCTTGGTTGTGAACCCAGTCATCAACTTTCCCTGGTTGAGAAACAGTGCAGGA
This sequence comes from Mus minutoides, assembly GCA_902729485.2. Classification (NCBI taxonomy): domain Eukaryota; kingdom Metazoa; phylum Chordata; class Mammalia; order Rodentia; family Muridae; genus Mus; species Mus minutoides. The sequence continues at coordinate 874,274 of LR749654.1, read as the reverse complement.
AATGTTGAAGTAAAATGGCATAGTCATCACACTGCACTGTTTGAACACTACACTTGATACCTACATATGGAAAATTTTAACATTACAGTTTAAGAACTGAGCGTACCAAGGCTTCTAGAACAATAAACATACATACACATACATAATCAAATAACACACAAGATTCCATTCATTCTGAAAAATTTCCTTTCACTAACCTTTCCCATCCCAAATGAGCCCATCACAGTGGGTCAGGCAACTCATATATAAGTGAGGGAAATTCAGCCTCTTCATTAGCTAAATCAAAGGCAAGAACCAACTTGCCCATGATAGAAGCCCTGCCAACTGATCTTCCAGGAAAGGATCTGCCTCCTGAAAACTACTGGAAAATATAGTCAGTCTTGCTTACCAGGAAATTTGTATCCTGGTCATATATAACTTTTCTGCTTCCCTAACTGTAAGTATTAATGTCACAAGCCATACCTTGACCTTGTCAAATCTTACACTTGAACTCTGAATAATGAAAACAGGCCCAGCCTTGTAGGCCACTTAACTGGTGGCCTTTTTTGCTACTTCCCAACGACCAACACTGAGCTGACAGGGCAGACTAAAGCCTGGCTTATATTGCTGTCCATCCTCTATACATAAAATAAGAGCTTGGAAGCATTTCAAGGATTGAAAAACAAGAAGTTGTACTGAGGCAAATCCAAAACCAACAACCTATGAAAGAAGATAAAGGAATGCTAGTTCTCATTTCTCTAGACAAATGGAGAACTTTCCTCTTTGGAGGACAGCTTAAAGAAGACAGATAAAGAGAAATTCCTCCACCGTATTTATATAATCACTGATGGTGTCTAGCTTCTTAAGGAAAGGATATTTGGAGAACACTCACATTCAGAAATACCTGAGGACTTTGAGATGTCCCAGTCCAGAGTAGATTGAAGTCTCTTCTCCCTGTATTGTCTGCTGGTTTTCTTCTTTAGTCTTGTCTTTCAGTCCCTATCTCTTCTCTCTGGTGTCTCCTCTTCCAGCCTTTGTTTTCTGTAACTCTACAAGGCACTCCCTCCCTGGCTGTCAGTCTTTGCTTCCCAAGGAGAAGCGGACAGGGAGAGGTCTCTCTAACAGGTGTTTAAGGCTCAGTGCTGCCTTAGTACACTGAGATGAAAGCAAATGAAATAAGACTGGGGCCTACAGCACCCTCGGGAAAACCCTGTGAATAAACCCAGGTTCCTCCTCACTGGGGAAGACCTGGATTGCCACATCCTTTAGAGTGTGGAGAGTATTATTCAATAGCATCACTCAATAAGACCTGCCAAACAGGACCTTCCACACGCCAAGGAAACTAGGTTTCAAGGACCACAGACTGCTACCTTGACGGAGAATAATTCTCAATGACATATTCTAGATGTAGATATGGAAACAGATGAAAAGCATACTTACTCTCATGGGACTAGGATCAGGTCATAAATTGATTATATGCATGTTCTGTTTTTGCTTTGCTTTCTTCTGTGCTTCAGTTTTTTCTCTCCTGTGACCACAACACAGCCCACAAACTCATCAAGGCAGTTGCTTCAATGTATTCACCAGCAGAAATGAGCCCTTAACAAAAAAGACTCCTTTAAAAGAAGCCCTCCCCTGGGCCCATATCTTCGAGGCTTTTCCCCACTTTCTCCTCTATAAGTTTCAGTGTCTCTGGTTTTATGTGGAGGTCTTTGATCCACTTAGACTTGAGCTTTGTGCAAAGGGATAAGAATGGATCAATTTGCATTCTTCTACATGATAACCGCCAGTTGTGCCAGCACCATGTGTTGAAAATGCACTTACTATATATAATATTGTGTTAGAGGAAGTTTCTCTAGCATTCTTCCAGTTATATTCTTTTTATAGGAAACACAGAACAGGTTTTTCCTCCTTGTTTACTTACAAAGCTTTAGTTAAAGGAGCAGATTCAAATGTCTTCAAGCATTTTTCTAATGTGTCTTCTTTTAGTTTTATGTCCTCATGAGCAGAAAGTTTTAAAGTTAATGAACTTAGAACTACTGATGTTATTCTTGTTGATGTGAGGATTGTTCCATTAGAATTAGGTTTTGAAATTCTCCAACTAGACAGTATAAATATTCCAATTGCTTTTTATCCAATTTGATAAATTTTTGACAGCCTTATTCAGCAGTTCTCACCCTGTGAGTCATGCCTCCTTTGAAAAACCTTTATCTCCAAAAGTATCTACATTACAATTCATAACAGTAACAAACTTAGATATGCAGTAGCAACAAAAATAATTTTATGGTTGGGGTCACTACAACATGACAACTGTATTAAAGGGTAGCAGCATTAGGAAGGTTGAGAATCACAAGGTCATTTTTGCTACCTGATACATAAAATGTTTCAATTTCTATGTTAATTGCTATCCTCTTGAAATCAGCTGTTTCTCCAAGAAACATTGATTGTTTTTACTCAAGGTGCCACCGAGTGATCACAAGTTTGGTCTACTAATGTTTATTTGATGTTGAGGATGCTCTTGACACTTACCAATTTGAACAAATTTATTTGGGTAAAAAGTAAGCCTTTTATAAACAATGTTTTAAGACATATTTTGCAGAGTTTTCAATTCTGTTTTTTATTTTGCTTTATTATACAAGATCAATTGGTTTAATATAATTTTTAAAAGGATCAAAAATAAAACTTAGTTTGACTTCTCTTGTCTTATTGCTCTAGAAATGTGGGGAAGATGTTCTGGGTTGGTACAGGAGTTAGGCTAGGAGTGTGGACTTAGCATGGGCAGGATAGCAGGGAACTCATCAGGTGAGCTTCCTGTGAGAGAAAGAATCTAGAGAGAGGGCAGGGCATGCGAGGTTTGCACTGGCAGATAGGATTCTGTTTTCTAGTCACTCCACTGGCTTGAGATTTATTTATTTATTTATTGGACTGGACTGAGACCATTGATATTCTGATTTATTATTGAAAAGTGTATATTGCTCCCCTTCATTTTGTTGTCTTTGTGGAGACTGCCCAGCCTGGAATGGGTTGGAGCAAGAGACAGAGTAGGAAGTAGTGCAAAAGACTGATGATCTCTATTAAACTATCTATGCCAAATGCGGAAGCTGGTGGTTTCTTAAAAAAGAAAGAAAGAAAGAAAGAAAGAAAGAAAGAAAGAAAGAAAGAAAGAAAGAAAGAAAGAGGAATAAGAAAAAGAAAAATCTAAAATTATATTTTTTGCTTATTTTGAAATTAAAAACCACTGGTTTGGGGGATTAATACTAATAGCCTAACAGCAAGGAATTAAGTAATGAGGTTATTTTGGTTTTTTTCTCTGCAGGAATTCTGCAGCCTGGGCTCTAATGGTGGGAGGTGATTATTATTATTATTATTATTATTATTATTATTATTATTATTATTATTTGCCATCTAGAGAAAGATGCTTGTAGGAAGAAAAGATTCTAATATTTATTACCAAGACAAAAGAAAAAAAAACAGGGGAGGAAGACCTATTAAACTAAATTTGTTTTGAGTTCTAAGTTGTGTATCTTAGTTCTTAGCTAGTTGTTATATATTTTCTCAGAATACATGATCACATGGTATTTAATTCAAAAAGTCACCACAAGTTTAAACAAAATTCAAATCACGAATTTAATAAAAAGTTTACAACAGAGATGTTTACATATGTTTTCATTATGAGTAGTTATCTAACTAGATATTTATTTATTTATTTATTTATTTTTCCTACTTTTATTAGATATTTTCTTCATTTACATTTCAAGTGTTATCCAGCTAGTTCCCTATATCCTCCCCCCTCCCGGCCCTGCTCCCCTACCCACCCACTCCCACCCCTTGGCCCCTGCGTTCCCCTGTATTGGGGCATATAAAGTCTGCATAACCAAGGGGCCTCTCTTCCCACTGATGGCCAACTAGGCCA